>OZ024911.1:38958997-39275114 GCA_964017125.1 Flabesymbios commensalis | reverse complement strand
GTACACAACTAATGGTAAAATATAATACAGACTATAGTACAAAATATAATACAAACTAGATTACAATATTTAAAATTGTATACGTAAATTTACACTGCAAAAACATCATGGCTATTTAAGAATATGTACATCATAAATGTATTAATTTTCGTTTTTAATGATTATTCAGTTATTGCTATACATAGTACATATTAGCTAGAGATAGGTGTAACGATAGAAAAAGAAATTATTGCCATATTGTGTAAATATGTTTCCCGCACCAAAACCAGTGATAAAATAACTACATAACTATATTATTATACAATGTTTTGTTGTAGTAAAAAAGACACTCTGGAAAGCGTAGAATTCTAATTAGAACTTATGTGTATTCAACCCTTTAACCGCCTGTGTCGCATATATTCGGTTTTTAATTTTTTATCAGCACATTACGTACCACTTTTTAAACATGTTAAAGATAAAATATGACATCAATCAGCAATATTTGAAAACAGTTGACCTCCATTTAGTCAAATCTGAATAATTTTCACTCACTTGAAGTTGTGGATCGCGTCAGCGAGACACAATTTCAAGTGGGTGTAAATTCAGATTAAATAATTTGGCGGTTAAAGGGTTAAGTATATATCTGAAATATTGTTAAAACCATTTATTATGTTCCTCAAAGTACTACGAATAGTCAATAAAATATAAATTGTATTTTTATTATTAGATTCATATCATGATTATGATTGAGCGTACAACACAAAATAAAATAACGAAGAATGATTAGTGGGACTTTGGCATGAGAGACGTGGAGGAGCTAACTCAGGTTCGAACGTATCAGCGAAAGCCGCCGTCCAAGATTCGAACGAGATATAGACAACGTTCCACACGAAATTTAATGATGGCATGCGAGCCGTGGAGGAGGTCACGCTGGTTCGAACGTATCAGCGAAAGCCGCCGTCCAAGATTCGAACCAGATATAGACAACGTTCCAAACGAAATTGAATGTTCACCATTACGATGATTACCATTACAAATTTGCCAAATATATCCCATGGATATCACAACGTGGAAGAGGCCAATCTGGTTCGAACGTATCAGCGAAAGCCGCCGTCATAGATTCGAACCAGACCTGATGTTTAGTGATCACCATTACGATTAGGTTTTAGAATTTTTTATTTTGTCATTTGACAGACTGAACCATTCTACCAATGGTCGGTGGTAGGCTACAATACAATACTTAGTCCATTATATGTAGGGTAGGCTGGGCCACCACGTGACAGGCTTGTTTGACACCTAAATTATTTTGCTATTCGCGTGAATGATACCCAAAATAACCATTGTCGCTTTTCACCCTGACGCTAAAGGCCGTTGGACATCCTTCACTAGGTACGTAAACTTGGGTTTCTTTTTTATTTTAAAAGTATTTTTTTGAATGATGAATTTTTGGATCTATAGATGAAGTAAAACTTGGTGGCATATGATACTATAGTGCTATTTATTTAATATAACTGGTGTAAAATCGTTTGTTTGAAATACACACCGAGTGCTATGCTATAATATCAGATGTAATGTTAGTCAGGGTAAGGCACATATAGGAAACACTGTCTCAGGTAGGCCCAACCCGAAACTGTCTTAAGGTGTACTGAAACCGTCTTAAGTTGCCCCTAAACTGTTTTAAGGTGCACCCACGTATTTAGGGCACGTATTGTTATTCTAACTGCATCATCTTGTATAAGCTAACGGCTAGTTTTAGCTACAAGAATCAATAATAGACCGAATCATGTAGTTTTCAAATCTTAACTTAAATTATATCCATGTTATCTCGATGTACCCCATAATGGTGTCTCAAAGTACTCAGGTCACCCTCTGTAGAACTGTCATGCACATTCTTTTTCTAACATGGTATCATGCATGATACTCTTTCTAACATGGTGCCCTGTTTTCTAATGAACCGTCAACAAACGCATATGACCACCAGTAATTCACAGTTTTCGCATATTTAACTATGCTAAAATGTGTTATATTGTTTGCTTAGATATACCATGAATAGCTGTTTTCAATTTTTTTTTTGAAAACACATGTAGAAATTAAAATCGATCTGATGTGTACATGATGTCAAATAGATGGCTGCTCGCGAAATATCGCATGAAAATTGACACTTTTATTGAATTTATTTCAACATCGATAAACCTACCGCGTCAATTTTTTCTAAAAATACATTTTTGTCCAATACATGAAATGGTTATTTCACCGGCTCAAATTTTGTATCCCCAAAAGCTACTATATCCAAAAAAAGTATACTGAGAAAGTGTCCGGCTTTATAACCTGCTCTTACTTTTCTTAGAAAGCAGGACATCCCTAAAATGAAATTGTTGCAAAGCAGGACACTTTTTTCAAAATACTTTGTTGAATATCGTAGATTTGGATGCCAATATATGAGAAGGTGAAATAATGGTTTGATTTATTGGATAATAATGTATTTTCAGATTTTTTTGACGCGGTAGGTTTATCCATGTTGAAATAAAATCAACAAAAGTGTCCATTTTCATGACGATATTTCATGAACAGACCTGTATTTCACTTTGGGTACTCGCTTAATGGATCTTAATGTATACACGTGTTTGCAAGGTAGTACAGCAGCTATTCATAGAAGACTTGAACTGGTCGTCATGCATATGCGTTTGATGGCGGCTCATTAGAAAGCAGGGCACCAAAAAAGTATCACGCATGACATCATGTTAGAAAGAGTATCTGCATGGCAGGTCTACAGAGTGTGCAGGTGATGTCTCAATGTAAATCGAGAGGTTTTACTTTTTCTACCGCGTGGTAGCTCATTCGGGTCGGTTGAGGACCTAAAATGTACAATTTTTCTAATGGTGTTGGGGATTATTAAAAGCCCAAATATAATTGCTTGCCTCACTTTCAACTTACATGTATATCGACAAGTAGATTTGCATTAATTTGTAGCAAAAGTAATGTCTGTGCGTATGCATGTTTATCGAATTTATTGTCTGAATGATGAATATTAACTATTATGGGTGTTATAAGTGACGTATTTCATTTAACTTTATATTAAGTCATAACTTTTTATGACATCAAATGATCCCTAAATGATCTATGTAAGTAATCACTGGTAATATTTGTTATTTTATGTCACGTATTTGCATTTGGTGCCTCACACTGATTATTTTGAGAGGTCACAAGACATACATCAGAACATCATTAGCTCTGATGTGTCTTTTGTAGTGACCTCATATGACCTGAAATGATCCCTCGATGACCTATAATCATCACATTTTTCATTGTATGTGACGTCCTAGGAGCTGGTGCCTCACGCTGACATTTTTTAGGGGTCACAATACATACATTGCACCATCATTAGCTTAGAGGTGTCAGTTTGTTCACATTACCTTTTGATGACCATGAATCAATCATTCATGACCCTGAAATGACCTCCACTAAATTAACACTAAAATGCACTGTATTTTTTGCAGACCACCGTAATTGATTTAACATTCCTAAAATACATAAAATCGAATCCACAATTGTAAAAATCGACTCATTGGTTGTCTAATTGTGACAATTATGCCACTTACCATGCTTACCATTATGGTAAAATATAGTGGTAAAAATCATGTCAAATTGTGATCTTTTTAAATATATCTACATCGGTTGCCATGGAAACGGTGAATACACAGTAATGTGAATGGTTTTAAAATATACCTTCATTTTATAATATGTTTGAAAATAACAAAATAAAAGTAAAAAGTCATTTTTTATTATTATTTTTTTTCCCATTTTTAGTTTCAGTTGCCATGGAAACGACTAAATATACTTGGTAAAGTGACGTTGCAGTAGTTTATGTATTTGTACCAGTACTACAATGCATATTTTAATTGAAATAGACGAATATATACCAATTACTATAACCCCGAAAGGTTTGAAATTTGCTTGAATATCAAACATGTGGATATTCTCATTTTACCTATTTATTATTTGGACACCTTCACCTAAATGAATCAATTGAGAAACGTTTTTTATGATTTTTTACATACGAACCTTACTTTAGGGATACTAAATGTATAAATTGCTAAATATTTCAAGTTATATTCCAATTCGACTTAAGATTTCACAACTTAATATTTTAAAGTATTCTATTCCCGGAAACATATTTTGTCCAACCTGTGTTATATAAGTCATTTACAAACTAGATTTGACTAAATTATGACATATTACATGTTTTGCTGAAATCAGAAAGTATTTCTGGGGGTGTTGTATTGTAGTTTGACTCTATTTTATTTATTGAGTCTCAGAATGTGATATGTAACAATAAGTGTCAATTATGCAAATCCTGTGTTCGCGTTTAACTGAAATGGGTGTGTCCACTTACAGGCTGATATCCACTATAAAGCTACCAGTCTGTGAAGGCTATCATTATCAAAACATAAACTAGAGATATTTATAGTAAGTCAAAAAACACAATTAGGATTGGCCACCTTAATTGAGTGGTACCGATAGGTGAAATTTTGAATATTGGCCCATGGACTAATTCACATATGGTATAAATTTATGTTATTATATTGCCTCCACATGGGGAGAAAATGTCTCTTTGCTAGGCCTACCTGTGAAGTATATTATTTGTTAGGCCTACCTGTGCAATATATTATTTGTCATTGTATTGCAGTGATTTTGTTGATTCTGTGATTATTTTACTACTCATAAATATCCTTGATCTGGTGGCTATTCTTATATCTACCAATACAGGTAAACGGTTATTTTGAATCGAAATTCGATTCTACACACCCGGAAATAGTTAAAGATCTTTAAAAAATCGATTTTAAAATTGTCCCTATATTGTGTCAATATTTTAACCAAACGCAACCAATCTAGTATAAAAAGCGTCTTTTATGGTTGATTTCAAAGAATATAGAAACCATGAACTTTTTCTTAAATTTTGCATCCTCAGATTGCTTATTCCCAAAAATATGGGTATAGAAACCAAAATTGTGAATCTATCTGTGCTGGCACTCAAGCTATGGCCCAATCCTTGATTTTGTATATTTTAGTGTCGGCCATAAATATGTAGTCCATCCCAACAAAATGTTAATCGAATATAGTTTTGATGTTCTAAGGAGTAAAAAAGACTTGGTCTCAGACTGTCCTGGGGGAGGGGGTGGACTGTAACCTCATCGGTCACTTGAATTAGTGTATATTTAGCGCTAGATATATGGATTTGAGGTGTTATTTTGGATAAAAAAATTGACATATTTTATCTATACAGCCTGGCATACATCGGATTTCGATTCTACACACCCGAAAATGCTTTAAAACGTTGTGAAAAAAACGACTATATGTCAAATTTTTTATTCTTTTATCAAATCGTTTATCACATTCATTTCTGTACGAATGTTTCCAGGAACGGTAGCATTTGGTTCAGATACATCACTTGAGTCAGAATTAAATTACCAATGCTTGATTTTTCGAGTAATTGATCATTATGGCCAATTTCATAATGGCCTCCGTAAAATCCATTATTTCTCCTGAAATGTAGTCCTATTATTGAACGTGGTTTTCTTAAATTTGACGTCACAAACACGGGTTTGTTGTCTAATCTCACATTACATTTTAATGTTTGTTCAGGTATTTACAAATGCTGGAATGTTATATCTAATCCAAGATGGCCGCCAGAAAATTGACAAGAACATGTTCAAAATTTCACATTTTCAAATATAATTTATGAGCACATGCTCTATTGTGTAAGCTAACCTTCATGAGCGGTATCATTTCGTTGAGAGACACTCTATGAGCAAAAAATCAGATGATCAATGTTTGATTTGTTGGATAATTAATAATCAAGTCTCCACCCATTATGCTCGCTGCCGCATTTTGTTTCTGCTCTCACTCGAAAACCCCTGCTCGGATTATTTACAAATCTTTGCAGTATGTATACTGGCCCTGGGGAATTTGCCTGGTATTTTTTTGCGTTTTCCAGTTTCTTCAACAAAATCTAGGATGGCCGCCAAAATCCTATGGCGCTCTCCAGAGCTTGAACCGCGTCATGGATTTGTTTCATGTTTGGTTTAAAGGAAAGACCTTACCCTGGACGTGTGCTGAAAAGCTTTTGGTGTGATTCTTATAATAAAAACATACATGTCTGTATTGTACTGATCCTATGTAATAAATTATGTCTTATGTCTTATGTCTTAGAAAATTTGCCCTGTATTTTTTTTGGCGTTTTTCAGCTTCTTCAACAAAATCCAAGATGGCCGCCAAAATCCTATGTCGTTCTCTAGACCCTGGATCGCTTTATGGATTTGTTTCATGTTTGGTTTAAATGAAAGACCCTACCCTGCACATAATATGCTGATTAGTTTTTGGTGTGATTCTGATGATAAAAACTTTGATTTTTTTACGTTTCAGAATTTTAGCGGATATTTCAGTTTTGTTCATTTTGGCCATCATCAAAATTTGGTAATATTGCTATGCACCCCTCCCCGGATTATTTCTAAATATAAAGGCATATTGGCCCTAAGAAATTAGCCCGGTAATTTTTTTGGCGTTTTTCAGCTTCCAAGATGGCCGCCAAAATTCTATGTCACTCTCTAGAACTTGAACTGCTTCATGGATTTGTATTATGCTTGGTTCAAAGGAAGTACCCTACCCTGGTCGTGTGCTGATTAGTTTTTGGTGTGATTATGATAATATTTTTTTTACGTTTTTGGATTTTATCTGATATTTCAGTTTTGCTCATTGTTGCTATTAGCAAAATTTGGTGATATAGTAATACAGCTCAAATGTTATCTTTTGGGTATGCTCACTAGCCCTGAGAAAATTGTCAAAAGATTTTTTTTTACTTTTTTTCATTTTTTCAACAAAATTCAAGATGGCCGACGAATCACATATTACTCTAAAGAGCTTGAACTGCTTCACCGGTTTGTTCAAAGAAAGCAACTTACCCTGGACATGTTTATTAGATTTTGGTGTGATTCTGACATCATATTTTTAAGTGGTTTACATAAAAAAATTGGTGACAGTACTGTATAATTAATGTATTTTGGTTGCTAAATCTATCTGGGGCGGGTGGAGACACAAGCTTTGCCCCTCAGGCAAATCCAGTTAATCAATGAATTCTTCTGATATGTCTTATCAAACATGGTGTGCTAACCAGTAATCTCTCACAAACACGAAATTAGTAAAAGGTAAAGGTGCAGATTTATAGTCTATTCATCCGACTTTTACATTTTTACCCCCTGGTCACTGGACCTGTGCATTCGTGTACATCTCAGCTCTACGGAGAGCATACAGTCCTGCAGCCGTTTCGGTGCATTGAAATTATCATACACATTGCCATCTCTGTCCTACCAGGTAGACCAACTCTTTTTCACCTGAGTCAAGTGAAGCATTTGCCCAAGGACACAACATCGAAACAATGTCCCAATATTGAGAGGGGGGAAACATGATATTTCTCTGCACCAAGTGGGATTCGAAACCGGCAGGCAACGACATTGACAAGCTCCACGCTCTAACCATTGCGCCATGTCCCTCTCTAAGTCTCTTAGTGTGTAATCTTACTTTTCAATGTTCACCAGATCCATTAAAAATATTTAACGTGCGAGAATATATTATTTACGAAAGAAATCAAGATGGGCGTCGCAAAATTTCGAACCTTTTTGCAAATAATTTATGAGCACACGCTCTAACCTGTACGAAAACCTCCATAGTCTTAGACATCCCACAAGTCAAAATCATGTCATTAATGCTTGATTTTTCAGGCAATTAACAATTATGGCCAATTTTCAAAAAAATGGAAATGTTGAAGAATTGCATTTTGTTACATATTACAATATCCGAAATAGCCCCCTGGGGTGGGATGCTACAGCAAAACATATATTAGTTTTTACTATTTTACCTCCATAGATATATGACCTGGTGGATAGACAAACACTAAATCCACCAATATTTCATTTTGGGAGTGAGCAAGGAGACCACCACAAATTCCCGTAGGTGACATTTGTTATTTATTTTTCCCCAATTGTCAAAGTGTGATAAACGAGGAGTTAAATTACACATAATGTCATGTCATTTTGCAAGTCTGACCATATTACAAGACGTTGCATATTTATTTTCCGTATTTAAATATTTAGCTAACATGATCATGCAATTGTTACAATATTTTTTATATTTACACATGCTATGAAATATTACGCAAGTATGCCCTATTATAATACATGATAAGTGCAAAAATAATAAATGCCCTCTTCAGGGGAATTCATTTTTGGTTTCATTTGACGTATCCATAACTGACTGAATGTATACTCGAATGAATAAACGAATCAGTGAATTGCATTGCTAATTTATTAAAGAAGAAAGACAAGCCCGTACCCAGGATTGGATCTGACAGGAGGGTCGTTTATAAAGGGTTAAACACAGAAAAACACACACGTAAAAACAATTTTAGAAAAGTCCGGTCCAGCCGAGATTCTTACCCAGTAGAGGTTACTTCTAGGTTATGAATCCACAGACGAACCTAATGAGCTACCACTATTATAAATAAGTGACAAATGCGCGCCGGGGTTTCACTGTTGGTCAAGCATATCCTTCACAGTCATGCCCACGCCCTTCGTCGTGATGTACTATAGTCAAGGGAATCTCTCACACCAGTCCTCTGCATCTCGATCTGCCAGCTAGAGATGTATCTGTGTGCAAGTCAAATGCTGAACACCAACATCAAGTGTCCTCTCATTCACATAGACCTACCAGTAGAAAAAACGGCATTGGATTGACATTTGGAGTTCCCCACGTTTAATATACACTGATCATGTGGCTGCTGAATTTGTTTTTTCTATACAAGAATAAACCACATTCCATATATCCAAGTGAAAGGTCCAACGAAGTGATTTCAAGTACGTATTATAATATATAGGGTTTATTTAGACCAAACGCAGAGTGTCATTCTGACAAATGGGTCAATACAAATTGTATTTGTGATTGAATACAGAGTAGTGATATATATTTACAGTACAAATAGCTATAGCTTCTTGATATATATTGCTTGCATTAAAAGCACAAGATTATTGGAGATATTACAATGGAAATATTACAAGACAAACATGTTATACTTAAAAATTATGAATGTCTTTGACACAGAACCATTTTATGTTAGAATCACGTAATCACTGGATAGATAATCTAGAAAACATAAATTATTCAAAAATGAGATATTGTTATCATTCTTTGTTACTGACCTCCAGTTTATACCCATCAACTGTTAATCTACCAAGTGCTTGGATGACTGCAGCTTCTTCACTTACTCTGATAACACATTACACTGATAACAAAATCTTTGTTCAGACGGTGGTTATGGTGATGAGATAAGATAAAATAACTTTATTTAACCTGTGGCTATTCAACCGATCTATGGTATTAAAAATTCAACAAAGAAAAACATAAAAAATACGATTTTCTAGTCTCTATTAAAATATCACCTTCTCCTTTTTATTTGATATGCTAATATTTCATTATGGACAAATTATGAATTACTACCCTATTCTATACATATAAATTATACCATGGTTTTATCACAGAGCTAAGATTATAAATGTAATAGCACAATTACATTATAAAGTAAATTCTTGATGTCCTGCATCTCTGTATAAATATAATTAAAAGCAAAGACAGTCTAACTTTTTTTCCTAGAATATTTTAAAATTTCTAGACATAGACATGCCTTGTTAATTTGAATAAAGGCAGGTGACATTTTGAATTTTGAATTTGTGTCATTAGTCCTTCAAATAGGTGGGAGCCAGATTGTTTTTAATTTTGTATGTCTGAATCGCTATGCTTATTTCCCTCCCTAATTTCAAACTTGGCATTTTGGATTTACAAAGAAGAGAATCATAATCTGAAGTGTAGCCCCCGTAAACAAAACGCAACCCTCTTTCCTGATTTGTTTCTATCTTCTTAGTGTTCCCCACTCCACAAAAATGCCACATAATGCTACAGAACTGTAAATGGCACAAAATGAAACAGCGAAATATTGCCATTCGGTGGTTGACACTGATATATGGCGAGAGTCTTTTTAAGGCATTTAAATGGTTTTTAGCTTTTTTACATATCTGTTGTATATGTTTATCGTAATTTAAATTTTTAACAAGATTGCTTCCAAGGAGCTTAACATATTCTTTTGCAGCTAATGTGAATTCAAACTCCATGTCTGCGGATGCCAAACAAATTGCCGGAAATGTAGGGCCTATGGAGATTTGCCAGCATTTCATTTAAAGTAATTTATGGAGTAAAAAATGTATACCTACCCCTTCCCCCTTTCAATTTCTAAATTGTTAGAGCTAGTTCAAAGTCTGCAAAGACTAACCCTGTATTTTGGGACTGTCAGTCGGAAATATATTCCACATCATTTAGATAACTGGTAAGTCCTTAATTTTGGATTATTCTGACTATTTTGCATGTGGAACAGAAAGGATGACTTATACCTCTAGATTAGAGTCGGCCTATAATTATGTCACAGTGAGCTATTTTCTAATCACAATTTTTGGTCTATTCACTAATAATTATTTATTATCAAGATATTTAGACTGCAGACTCTCAGCATTGACTCGGTCTTATGCAATTATTGAGAAATGTAGGCCCCTATGTATATACATGTATGTAACGTCATGTATATGTAGGCCTATGTAGGCCTATATATTGAGATATGTAGATATTTATTGAGATATGTAATCAATATACGAAATGTATGTTTTACATAGTGCTGCCTAGGTAGGCCTAGTTAGATGTACTGCCAAAAACTGTAATAAATGATCATTATTTCCCCACTGTTGAATTATAAATAATCGGGATATCGTGACACTGTGTTCATACAAAGCTGCGGGAAAAAGGCAGCTATTCTGGAGTGTTTATAACTGTGCGTGTGTAATCTAACGAGACGACTGATAACCTTTCGACACCTGGAAATATTTTCTCCATAAAATACTATACCCGATTCCCAGTGCGCAAGTCCAAGAAAAATGTGAAAAAATGAAACGATATACGATATTTCCGCCTGGTGAGAGTCAGAAGGAAAACATGCATGTGGTAGTATCATAGGTGTGCTACATAATGCTGATTTAGAAATTTCAAAGCAACAGCTGCCCCATACCATCTAGATAATTTACAAGCTAGGCCTATGTCTCAATATTTACCCAGATAGAGCCAAATGCACTATCGGTTTTATCATACACTCCATCATTGGTAGGATCTTGATAAACAACAGCAAAATAACAACAACATCCATGGAGCATTTTTAGCAGGAGCAAAAACAACAGCTAGCTCAACACCGGGTCGTAATATCATGAGTCATTTGCGCGATGATAGCGACAGCAACATAGGCCCGGGCTACACAAAAATAGAAACAGTATGCGAGTCGACTACAATGGTGGCAGAATCATCAAGCCATGCAATCCATTCAGACGTCGGATGGGGATTGCTTCATGGACCTGTTCACAGCGACCAAGCTTGTCGGCATTTTCAAGAAAGTAGGCCGGATCCCAGCCACATACATGTATGCAATTAAAATTATTATGAATTTATATTCATGCTGACTAATCGCATCTATGTATAAAGGCGTAAAAATCGTTTTGTGTAATATAAGAGTGGTTTTAATTTTATATAAATTATGTAAACAAGTTCTTCAGTTCGTAACCTATGTGTGAGAAGCAGCCTATAGCGGATAGTCCATAGGCCTATATCCAGCAAACACAAAACATTTGCATAACATTTATACAACGTCGGTCCAACGTCTTCAACGTTGGTCCAACGTTGTATAAATGTTATGCAAATGTTTCGTCTTTGTTGGACTACACTTAACAAAAACATAGTTAAATAGTGCTTATTCAAATAATTGCGGTGTCCTGTGTGGAGACGGATTCCCAGAAAACATGAGCTATTGAGCCGGTGTTGGACTAACGTTGGGACGACATTAGCCTAACGCCGGATCATTGTCTCGATGCTTACTGGGTCAGTTCTGGGAGACGACTGCCATCGAGTAATGGAGCTATGGCGCGCCGAGCCAGCAATAAATACAGACCTGTCAGTTTAGTGGGGACAGATTGAATCGGATGACACGAGGGCCAACAACACTCGGGACAGTGCGGATAGATTAACACGCCCTGGCGAATGGAGTGAACAGACAGTGGCAGCCGGCAGGACCAACAAGGAAGACAGCCCGGTCATAAAAACCTGGAGAAAAGAGAGGCTCAAACAGATCAGAGCAACAGAGCGGACTGACTGGAAGCTCCAGTGTACACAGATTGTTTGGTGCCTCCAGTCCCGCCACCGTTTGCCGCCAAAAGACAGTATCTAGGTATGGATCACCTATGCAGTGCTTTGGAAAACCACTTTATTTACTAGATTGAAATTTAAAAATAAACGGTTTCCACAGCCCTATCGATAACAAAATTTAGGCCTACATTATAAACACAGTGGAATCCCTTCAGGTGTATTTTTTTTATTCCAAACAAAATTAGAATTTCTTACGCCATTTTCATTTTGTTTGTAATACAAATAAGGGATAGACACCCTACTGTTTTTTTCTAAATAACATGATGCTCAGATCAGTCATGCGCACTGTAGACTGAAGGGTAATATCACGGTGGAATATGCTTGTAAGGTTAACGTAATGTCCATGTGTCCCACAGTGACTACTAAACCTTCAGATCTAAATTATTCTATAGTAATGCACCGTAAAATTAATGCTGTGGTGTGACCGTAAAATATAGAGAGGAATACACAGAAGCCAGATGACCAATAACCGCTAATAAATCACGGCGAAACATTGGTAAACAAGTTTCGCCCTAATACTAATGGTGTTAGCCATGTGGCCTCTGCGGCATACAACGTTTCATCTCAACGTTTCATCTTCCTATACATAGGAGTGGCGGGAATAAATCGCTGGATTGTGCCGGGAATTCAAAGCAGAACGGTGTAATTGAAAACATCACTTCTTCTTGTGGAAAATCTGACTGTATTCTCGCTATATACATCGCTGAGCAGTAGCAAAAACAATTTGTGCGATAAAAAAGCCGACATGTGAATTAAAAACGGACACGCAGTGGTGAATTTAAAAACATAATTGTTCTATATAACGTTAGAGCATTTCTACACTCATGTTATACATTGCTGAGCAGTGACAAAAATAACTTGTTGGATTGCTTTGATTTCAAAACAGACACAGCCAGGGTGATGGGTGGACTTGAAAACAGATCTGAGTTACTGCTGTACGAGGGGAATCTTGCTGCACAAATGTAAACAGGATTTTAGTCAGACAGCTACGCATCGTCAAGACAACGTGTTCTTCTCTTCGTTCCAGTGAGCACTCCAATGAGCATGGCAGAGCAAAGTACTGCATTTAGAGGCGGGCATTCGACTCAGGTTGCATAGTGATTTCCAACAGAGAGACCTCCAGCAGGTGAGCATTGTTTTGTCTGTCATAGATTAAGGCACCCTTGCATCTGCTATGTGTTTTTGTCTGAAAAAAGTGATTGCGTACTGTGAACCCCACCCTGTTTACTCGGAGCTAGTCAGGGCCAACAAACAGAGTAGTGAAATCCCCAGATGATCAAGATGGGTAACCCATAATGCTTTCTTGTCAAGCTTATACTTTTCAAGTCGTTTGGCTTTCAAGGCAGCATTCTGCTTTAAACTTTTCTTCAAAACTCACTATTACTCCAGATGGGCAATTATCTATTGTCCTTGGTACTCTACACTCTTATGAAATCTTATCTATTGTCCTGTTATGATACACTCTTATCTATTGTCCTGCTATGATACACTCTTATCTATTGTCCTGCATGATACACTCTTATCTATTGACCTGCTAGGTCCGTAGATATACATCATAGTACTCTACACTCTTATGACCTCTTATCTATTGTCATGCTAGGTTACATTCTTATCTAATGTCCTACAAGTTCCGTAGATATACATCATGGTACTCTACACTCTTATCTATTGTCCTGCAGGGTTTGTAGATATACATCATCGTACTCTACACTCCTATGACGTTTTATCTATTGTCCTGCCATGGTACACTCTTATCTATTGTCCTGCTAGGTCCGTAGATATACATCATGGTACTCTACACTCTTGTGAAATCTTATTTATTGTCCTGCTATGATACACTCTTATCTTATCAACTCAGGTTGCATAGTGATTCCCAACAGAGCGACCTCCAGCAGGTGAGCATTGTTTTGTCTGTCATAGATTAAGGCACCCTTGCATCTGCTATGAGTTTTTGCCTGAAAAAAAGTGATTGCGTACTGTGAACCCCACCCTGTTTACTCGGAGCTAGTCAGGGCCAACAAACAGAGTAGTGAAATCCCCAGATGATCAAGATGGGTAACCCATAATGCTTTCTTGTCAAGCTTATACTTTTCAAGTCTTTTGGCTTTCAAGGCAGCATACTGCTGTAAACTTTTCTTCAAAACTCACTATTACTTCAGATAGGCAATTATCTATTGTCCTGTTAGTTCTGTAGATATACAATCATAGTAGGCCTACTGTACAGTCTTGTCTATTGTCCTGCTAGGTTATACTCTTATCTATTGTCCTGCTAGTTCCGTAGATATACATCATGGTACTCTACACTCTTATCTATTATCCTGCTAGGTTACACACTTATCTATTATCCTCCTAGGTTACACACTTATCTATTATCCTGCTAGGTCCGTGGATATACATCATGGTACTCTACACTCTTATGACCTCTTATCTTGTATTCTGCTAGGTTACACTCTTATCTAGTGTCCTACAAGTTCCGTAGATATACATCATGGTACTCTACACTCTTATGACCTCTTATCTTTTATCCTGCTAGGTTACACTCTTTTCTAGTATCCTACAAGTTCCGTAGATATACATCATGGTACTCTACACTCTTATGACCTCTTATCTTTTATCCTGCTAGGTTAACTCTTATCTAGTGTCCTACAAGTTCCGTAGATATACATCATGGTACTCTACACTCTTATGACCTCTTATCTTTTATCCTGCTAGGTTACACTCTTATCTAGTGTCCTACAAGCTCCTTAGATATACATCATGGTACTCTACACTCTTATCTATTGTCTTACAAGTTCCTTAGATATACATCATGGTACTCTACACTCTTATCTAGTGTCCTACAAGTTCCTTAGATATACATCATGGTACTCTACACTCTTATCTATTGTCCTGCTACGCTCGTAGATATACATCATTTTCAAGCAAATTTCGAACCAAACTAAAAAATCATTGAAAATGATGTAATAATCTGTGGTTGATGTTCGGCTAAGCAAACAATTCCATTTGGGAGATGTCTATTTTTGCTTAGTGCTTTTTTTTCATCATTTGAAGCCGGAAATAGCGTGAGCAATCCCAGCTTCAAATGAATGAAAACTACTAACGGTCTGACAATTCGGCTATAGACAAGGGTTGTAAAGCCAGTTCATGTTACTGTGGTACAGCTGAACGCCTTTACTCTGCCCTCCGAAAGTGTAATGAAGCATTTCTTTTGTGTTTAATCTGGTCTCACGCACTAGTACTCATCTAGCAGTGACACTGGGTGCTGGGAAAGGCTTTGACCCTCAGACTACCGCAGCTCTGAGCAGAATGCATTTATGGTTCTGTTTGTGTAATTTTGTTTAAAATGAAAGAGAATTCGAACGCAACCACGATGTAAGCCATCGATCACAACACATTGACTATATAATTATGTGCTATTTTAATGTTGGGCCATTGTCGCAAACGATGTTTCTCACAAACAACAATCAATGTGGTGGTGGAGTGTTCTGAAAACATCCATAACAAGACAGTCAATCAGAGAATACAAGCCTCCGGCGCGCGATCCTGATCGCAATCCGTATCCTGGATCCGGATCGAAATTCGGATCATCTCCAAAATTTAAGGCATTGTTCCTTGTTTCGAAATACACCTCTGGTGAATGTTTCATACAAATCCGTTCATTACAGAACAGACAAACAAACATACAAACAAACCAACACGGTCAAAACATATCCTCCATTGGCAGAGGCAGAAATGGCATCTTACACATACAAAACACTTACTGTCTTTTGTAGAACAATTTTTATATGACATAATACATAATACCTCCATCAACCAGTTCTCTCGCAGGCTTTATTTGGAATTCCGTAGTAGGGCAAGTAGGCCTATGTGATACAGAAAAGGATTATTCAAGTATGTTATAGCCAGGCCTTTACCAAAGGTACGTCGTCAGCAACATAAGAATAATAGAAGGGACGTGCTAATTATGGATGGGAAGTCTCAATTTAGGCGGTGTAGTCAGGTTATACAAGTTCAATGGGAGCGTCCTCGGGCCCCCGATTCTGATCCCTAAATAAACATTTATCCGACACGATGATATCTTTTTGAAAATTCATATACGGTAGGCGTGTTCATTCACAGATTTCAGAAACAAAATGATATAATAAGGCGAACATAATTATAATTATAATAGTATTTAATCTAATTGTATGTCAATAGGTCACAATTAACTGATATAGCGTTTTTCAAAACATTATAATATAATAATGTCAGGTTCGTGTCGTATGTAATCATATCAATCATGTTATCATTGTCATCATTGGATGGAGTTTTTGATCAAAGGCGGCATTTAAAGTGCGACTTTTCAGACAATACTGGCCCAAATGGTCAGATTCCCTGCAGGACGGCCATCAGCGGAGGCTGCGGGTTGCTGTAATTTCAGGAGTTGTGCCTCCTCTGACGTTATCAACGAGGACAGATGTGGTTCTAGGCACGCCCGCCAGTCGTTGGGGATGAGTGATTTCTCGGAGGATACGACTGTCTCGTGTTTGCGCATGCGCAAGCGGGTATTGATCATTTCCGATCTGTTCATCATCCCAAATCCAGAAATAGATACGAAGTGGAAGTAGGTCATTCTCAATATTATTCCATGCGAAATGGGAAAAGGGTAAGCCTCAGGTGTGTTTAAGTGAGTGTGTGTGAGTGAGTGAGTGAGTGCGTGAGTGAGTGAGTGAGTGAGTGAGTGAGTGAGTGAGTGAGTGAGTGAGTGAGTGAGTGAGTGAGTGAGTGAGTGAGTGAGTGAGTGAGTGAGTGAGTGAGTGAGTGAGTGAGTGAGTGAGTGAGTGAGTGAGTGAGTGAGTGAGTGAGTGAGTGAGTGAGTGAGTGATTGAGTGAGTGACGAGTGTGGCTCGACGTCACTTTATACACTATGTAGTAGGCTCGCACTTAACACACTCCAAGTCTTTGAACAGATTGGAGCACCGTATATTAAATTATCTCGATTACCAGCTTCCTGTTCAGTCGTGATTCAATATCTCTACCCCCATTGGAGGAGTCCATGGCCGCACCGAAAGAGCCTAATATAAAGCAGCTGATGGAAATGTACACATTAATGATGTTTTCATATATTCGTAAAATAAAGAGGCTTAATTTAAAATCAGAACATCCAGGACTGGTGTCCGAGGCCAACCACCTGATATATAGCACCATGTTTCCGCTCCAACATAACTGGCATATAACCTATCTTTGAATAGGTTATATGCACCGGAAAGCACTTTCTCCCCGTAAATATGTTAGATCGCGGGTGAAGAGATATTGCAGATCAAGCCCCTCTGAAGTGATAAACTCCTGCAGGGCATATCCTGTTCTGCAAAGCCAAAAATGTGCTTATTTGAAAAGTAAGCAGGTACTGCCTTTTTGCTTTGTTCGACAATATTATTATTTATTCATTCCAAACTGAGGTATGATATGATATATAATCGTAAATCATAGAAAAATCAATTTATAAATATCGTCGTACATAATTATGTGTCTATATCTGTTTTGGTCGTTTCCACAGCAGGGTCATAGACACAGATGCATTTTAACACAATAGAATCAGTGCAGTTCTATAAGCCATCATTTGTGTCATATTTCATTCATTCATTCATTCATTCATTCATTCATTCATTCATTCATTCATGTATTCATTCATTCATTCATGCATTCATTCATTCATTCATTCATTCATTCAGTAGCACGTTCATTTATTCATTCATTCATTCATTCATTCATTCATTCATTCATTCATTCATTCATTCATTCATTCATTCATTCATTCATTCATTCATTCATTCATTCATTCATTCATTCATTCATTCAGTAGCACGTTCATTTATTCATTCATTTCTTCATTCATTCATTCATTCATTCATTCATTCATTCAGTAGCACGTTCATTTATTCATTCATTTATTCATTCATTCATTCATTCATGCATTCATTCATTCATTCATTCATTCATTCATTCATTCATTCATTCATTCATTCATTCATTCATTCATTCATTCATTTAGTAGCACGTTCATTTATTCATTCATTTATTCATTCATTCATTCATTCATTCATTCATTCATTCATTCCCTAGCTTTTTTGCTCGCTCGCTCGTTTGTCCACTCGTTCGTTCGTGTATTCGTCTGATCGGCTAGTTGGTTTATTGGCTCGTTGCTTGTTTTTCTCGCTGATCCTTTTGTTCTTTTTTCCCGTTCATTTGTTCTTCCCTTAATTTGCGCCAGAGTTGTTCTCTTTTTTTTCGTTCGTCCTTCATTTCACCAACCAGTTTCTTAGTTTTTTCAATCTTTATTTGACGGCAAAAAATGATCGTTTAGACAGGTTATACAATCATTGCACCTTCGTTACACCTATATTCATTTAAACTTAGCGTTCAACAGCCATCACATGGATCGATGTACGATATATTTATGTTCCCCGAATACAATTAATTTGATAAGTGTAGGTTGTCGCTCTACTGTCCAAGGATGTTACTCCGC
This sequence comes from Flabesymbios commensalis, assembly GCA_964017125.1. Lineage (NCBI taxonomy): Eukaryota > Metazoa > Annelida > Polychaeta > Terebellida > Flabelligeridae > Flabesymbios > Flabesymbios commensalis. Next base: position 39,256,294 of record OZ024911.1, on the reverse strand, counting down.
CAGAGATCTTTGGGCCCAATATTTCCATTCATTTCCTATATTGAGTTTTTTTAATGTTTAACCCTTTAAACGCCAAATTATTCAATTGGAATATCCTAGTCTGGGAGCCAAGTCCTGTAACGTGTCACTTCGCTTGACCCAAAAAGTGGCAAAGGTCTGAGTTGTTATTATGACAGGAAAATATCCCTAGGACATCATTAGGGTGGGTGTAGAACTTTACTGTGGCAGCAAAGTCCCTGAAATGAGGGATGTTCAAGGTTACCCTCGAGCCTAAATACTGCATTTTTTAAAACACCAGGTAATTCAAAACTCAAAACTCAAAGGTTCTAAACAATCTTCAAATCATTGTAAATCCCATTTTGCTTTTATTACATACAGAATGACATATTACTAAAGTTTTAAAATATTTCATAAAAATTAAACCCACCCTTTATGCGCTGAAAGTCAATATTCCAAATTAAAAGTAGTTTTGTTCTCCACATGTAACTTCTCCGTTTCCTGTAAATTTGCATGGTTATGAGTATGCAAATGTATGCTTACCTCATTTTGGTCCATCACTCATCTGGTACCTCTATGTCCCTCTATGTCCCATTTGACAACCCATAAGGACTTATGAGGTCAAAGGTCCGGATAGGGTACTTTCACTAGTTACATTTTGTCGAGCCATTGTAATAATGGATTTTTTATTTTTATAGTTATAAACAAGTTTAATACCACTTCTGCCACATTTTGTCATTAAATACATTTCGAACGACACATAGGTGAAGTTATGATACTTTTCAGAAAACGTGAGTCCACCCTTAGAGCGCTGAAAGTCGATATTGAAAAAAATCACAAAGTTCGTAGAATATAACTCTTTCGTTTGCTCTGCATGTGTATGATTATGAGCATGCTAATGTCTGTTGTCTTTATTTTGTATATCTGTCATCTGGTTCCACCGTATTAAGTTAGAAAAACTTTATCTTGTTGCACTAAGGACTTATGAGGTCAAAGGTTCGGATGGGGTACTCTCTCTAGTTACATTTTGTCGATCCCGTCTAATAACATAAGCTTTATTTTTATAGCTATAAACAGTTTTATTACAATTCTTGCCACATATTGTCATTAAATACATTCCGGACGAAACATATGTGAAGTTGTGATATTTTTCAAAACATATGAATCCACCCCTAGAGCGCTGAAAGTCAATATTTCAAATAAAAAAATCACAAATTTCGTAGAGTGCAATTCTTTCGTTTACTCTGTATTTGTAGTTTTATGAGTATGCTAATGTCTGTTGTCTTCATTTTGTATATCTGTCATCTGTTTCTACCATTTCAAGTTAGAAAAACCTTATCTTCTTGCATGAAGGACTTATGAGGTCAAAGGTCCGGATGGGGTACTAGTACTAGTTACATTTTGTCGACCCCACGAATAACATAATCTTTATTTTTATAGTTATAAACAGCTTTAATACCACTCTTGTCACATATTGTCATTGAATACATTCCGGATGAAACATAGATGAGGTAATGATATTTTTCAGAAAACATGAACCCACCCTTAAATCGCTGAAAGTCATCATTTTCAATAAAAAAAATCACAAATTTCGTACAATGTAACTCTTTCGTTTGCTCTGCATGTGTATGATTATGAGCATGCCAATGTCTGTTGTCTTCATTTTGTATATCTGTTATCTGGTTCCATCATATCAAGTTATAAAAACCTTATCTTCTTGCATGAAGGATTCATGAGGTCAAAGGTCCGAATGGGGTACTCTCACTAGTTACATTTTGACGACCCTATGTGACAGCAAAATATTCATTTGTATAGTTATAAACAGCTTTATTACCACTCTTCCCACATTTCGTCATTGAATACATTCAGGACGAAACACATGTGAATTTTTTATTGTTTTAAACCCACCCTTAGATCGCTAAAAAACGATATTTCAAAAGAACTTAACACAGCTAGAGCACTGGTCGAACGTGTTTTAAAGACATTACTCACCACCAGGTGGCATACAAATCTGTCTTACGTCACAGTCAGTAATGTGTTGTGGATTGTGTAGGACCACAGGCTGATATACTTAGATTTTTAGAAATATTTCGGTTATTAAAAGGGGTGTCAATGGTAGCAGATATAGATCTGTCCCACTGATAGTTGAACAAGGAATCTAGATTCCTTGGTTAGAATGTGCATTACGAAGCTCAGTGAGGCCCATAACATATGGTGACAATGGTCAAAAGTTGGGTAATATGGGTAATCTGCCTGCAAAGGGAAGGCTGGTTCTAAAGTTGTTTTTATGACATATCCATAACAATCACCTCAAATGAGTTTATGTCGACTTTGTCATGGTCATATTACGTTATTCTTATCTGTGTCTTGGAATACTAAATAATAAATACATAATTATAGATAATAAATAATTATCTACAACGCACAAAACCGAACAATTGATAATTTCAAATGTTGTGTAATATTTCAGATAATTTTTTGTTACTTTTAAAGTAAATATATTCATACTAGAATAGTACATGCTAAAATTTGATAATACTATCCAAGTATATTTAATGAGAGTTTTATATTGTTAGTATAGTACTGTTACACGTATATGTACTTGCTAGCATATAGAAAATATATGATACTATAGGCACATAATGGCAAACACCAGTGAGAAGGCAGTTACATTCTAGAACCACCAGCAGCAAACAGCTAGAAACAATAACTTTGCCTAATATTTAGAGTTTTGAGACGTTGCTCATGTTAACTTTCGAAGGCAGCAGTTATTAGCAAAGACATATTGAGAAAAACGTCTGAAGTCTGCAAAAAAGGTATGAGTTTAGGGTATACAACAGTAAAACACATTTAAATGAGAAGAGGCATAATGCAGATAGTAGGAGTAGTACTTATATCGTTGGCTGAGTGGTATGCTACACTCAGCCCACATTTATTTTACTTTAAATTACTGGGCTTATTAGCAGTGTATCTGGATAACGGCAATGCTGGTGTTGTATGGTGTCAATTATCCAAGTGAATCGAATAGGACGTTCTGTAAATATGATTCAGCATAGAAGACTTGCATTAAGGAGACAAACATTTATTGAACCATTGCTACATACATATCTATATATGTGCTTCTAGAATATATGATGCAGTTGATTCTAGTTATGACATGACATATTCAGGAACTGGCACTATGCTTCACTTAGCAGAACTAGTTTAACCCTTGATACGTCCCCCCCCCCCTACAAATGTTGCTTGATGCCACCTCAGATACTAAACCAAGATGTTGAACAATTCCAGGCATTACAGAATCTTGGGGGTGATATCGGTGATCTCAAAAGGTGGTTTATCAATTTGTTTTGCATTGTCTGAGAAAAAAGGATCATGTGATGACAACACATTTCTGAGAAACGAAGCTACATGGCTGATGGCATTGTGACAAACACAATTATGGCTGCACCAAATACGCTTCTATGTGGTAATAAAATTGGATTTATTATTTACAAATTGGCTAAAAATATAAATTGACTTTATTATCTTTTACCTGTGGAGATATTAAACTAAAAAAAAATATAATTATGTCCTGAAAATTGTCTTGCTCCTATTTTATCACAAGGGAGGTTATCATAGGACTAGTTCGAATAAGAGTCGGAAATGTTACGTCTTGGTGAACAGTGAAAATATTAAAAAACCCAGCACCTGTTGACCTCTAAGATTAGGTTTATTTTGTCAGAAAAATCAAAACTGTATATATGTTTCGTTTGGAATGTATTCAATAACACAATGTGGCAACAGTGGTATTAAAGCTGTTAATAATTATAAAAAAAGAGATTTTGTTAATACAAAGTGGTCGAAAAAATATAACTAAGAATACCTCATCCGGACTTTTGATCTCATAAGTCCTTAATGCAGCATGGTAGGTTTTTTTTGAAAATTAACATAGTTGTACCAGATGGCAGATTTTTCATATGAGGTCAGCAGACATTAGCATGCTCATAATCATACAGATGTACAGTAAATTGAAACGTGTGCATACCACTAACTGTGTTTATTTATTTTTTAATAATGACTTTCAGCGCTCTAAGGGTGGGTCTACGTTTTCTGAAAAAAAATCTTAACTTCAGATATGTTTCGTCCGGAATATATTCAATTACAAAATGTGGCAAGAATGGAAATAAAGCTGTTTATAACTATAAGAATGACAACTTATTACAAGGGGTCGACAAAATGTAACTAGTGAGAGTACCCCATCTGGACTTTTGACCTCGTAAGTCCTTGATGCAACAAGGTGTGATTTTTATAATTTGACATAGTGGTATCAGATGACAGTATTATCAAATGAGGTCAGCAGACATTAGCATGTTCATAATCGTACAAATGCACAGAAAGCGGAAAGTTACATAATACAAACTGTGTTCAAGTTTTTTTTTGAAATATTGACTTTTAGTGTCCTAAGGGTGGGTTTACATTCAATGAAAAAACTCCAAACCTCACATCTGTTTCATCCTGAATATATCCAATGACAAAATGTGGCCAGAGTGGTATTAAAATTGTTTATAACCATAATAATGATGATTATGTTATTACAGGGGTCGATAAAATGTAACTTGTGAGACTACCCCATCCGCTTTTTTGACCTCATAAGTCCTTCACACAACAAGGTAGAATTTTTCTAATTTGCTATATTGTTATCAGATGGCCGATGCACCAAATGAAGTCAACATACATTAGCATAATCATAATCATAGAAATGTACAGGAATCGACAAAATTAAATTCTACGAACGGTGTTAATTGTTTTTTTCAATATTGACTTCCAGCGCTCTAAAGGTGGATTTATGTTTTGTTAAAAAAATTAAAACTCTAATAATTTGTCATCTTATGTTTAATAAAAGAGAAATATGGACGACAGTGATTTAAAAATTGTTAATAGGAATTGTGGTTTGGGTTTTTTAATAACCCGGGGTTAAAAATGTACAGTCTTTGTGGCTCGAGGGTACCCTTGAACATCCCTCATTTTAAAAACTTTGCTGCCACGATCAACTTCTACACCCACCCTATTAATGCTCCAGGGATATTTTCCTGTCATATGCACATATCAGACCTTTGCCACTTTTTGGGTCAAGCGAGCTAAAAAAAACTAGCAGCTTTTTGAAACTTGGCTTTTGAAAATGTCAAAAAGGAGGCTAATTATTCTGAATAATTGGAAACACGTTTCCCTTTAAAAATATGTCACAAAAAAAAAGAGGTAAAGCGATAATAGTCGTGATTGGCGATTAAAGGGTTAACGTTTTTCAGACCAGGAGAGATTTGTACATGCTGTTATTTGGGCTTCTTACCTCTGCAGGGTTTGTTTACTTTTACTCAGTCCAGGTTTTTTGCAATGAATGTCAGAAGATGCTACGGGGGATAGGCCTACATGCAAGCAACCAACATTGAGTGACTGTTTGAACAATACTAACTGTATACGTTCCCCAGTTATTAGTATTAGAAAAAATGGTATGAGGTTGTGTGTAATTACACATTGAAATACGTCAAACTGAATTGATTGATTGATATACATATTGATTGAATGATTGATTGATTGATTGATTGATTGATTGATTGATTGATTGATTGATTGATTGATTGATTGATTGATTGATTGATTGATTGATTGATTGATTGATTGATTGATTGATTGATTGATTGATTGATTGATTGATTGATTGATTGATTTATTGATTGATTGTTTGATTGATTGATTGATTGATTGATTGATTGATTGATTGATTGATTGATTGATTGATTGATTGATTGATTGATTGATTGATTGATTGATTGATTGATTGATTGATTGATTGATTGATTGATTGATTGAACTACTGCTACCCCAATTTTGTCTTATATTTATTCACTTTACCTCACGAATTGTTGCCATGGTTACTACTTAAAATGGGATTAAAACGCTCACAATTTACAATATAACCAAGTACAAAAAATCAGTTTTAAATTGAGAACGTTCTTATCGCATAAATACATCAAGGGTACTAAGAGTTACATTGTTGGTGAAATTATACTCCGTGCTCGGAGAACATACTTCAAGTGCGTGAAATTACTAATTATTCAGTGGCGGATCCAAAATGTGCAAGAGGAGGGGGCGTAAGCCACATTTTGGCTGAAAAAGGGGTGTTAGCTTCACTTTATTCAAAAAAATGCATGAAAATGCAATATTTTCACCAATAAGGGGGGGGGGCGTACGCCGGGTACGCCCTATGCTGGATCCGCCACTGTTATTTGGTCTTCAGAGCACACACGCAATTTTTGCTGAATGAACACAAATTTATCTCACAATGACCGTTATTTGATGTTCTGATAAAAATAAAACGATTTTAGATATGATGTATGATTAAAGGGCTGGTGTCAGTTAATCTTCTTGATTATCACGAGAGGAGATTAAAATAGTGTCACACACAGGAGAGAACATTAATTTTAATAGCTTTCTAATATTATTGACTTTGACCCTCGTATACAGGCCTATATTAAGCTCTTCATAGAGCCGTATACGTTTTCAAACACGCTCCAAACAAAATATAATATACCACTGAATTTGATAAAATATGCTGTGGTACAAGCTCGGATGATCAAATAATTCAAATCGGGAACGTTATTTTTCGTCGTTTGAAGCTGGAAATTGCGTCAGCAATTCCAGTTTCAAACGACGAAAAATTCAGCAGGACAAGGAATAAAAATTGTGTGGCACAAATACTAGTATGTCCATTCGCTCCATAATCTGATAATGAATGTGTTGTTTTACACTTGGAGCGGCGGCGATTGCTAAATGTGTTCGCCTAGCAAGTTTGGACTCTAGCTCCAAACCAGCGTGTGCTGCTACTTAAGTGAACATGGCATGTTAACGCGCATTGCTGAGTGACAGCTGATCGAATCCAGTAATTGAACAGATGCTGAAAAGTCAAGGACGACTTGTTTAGTGGTCGGGATATCACCGTTGGCAGACCGAAACTTAGAGCTCAGTATTTGCTAATCTGTGGATTAGCGCCAGCACGGTGCGATCTAAACCCGCGGCCAAAAGGCGGGAGCCCTGATGTAGTTGTTGACACTAGCGTCTGTAACGCCGGTGTCAAGCGAAATTAGGCATGGGGTAGATATTAGGCATGGCCTCAATTCCTACTCATTGCGCATGACTGTGACGGATGATCATGCAGCGAATTTTTTAAATTAATGTAATTGTATATTCCCATTAAATATGTTGTCAAAGATGCGGTAAGCTCAAATATCTATTAATGTTGTATATAAGAGATATGCTGATCAAGGGGTTTTAGTATGTGTAATTAAACTGTGCAGTCTTATAATAATAATGGTGATGACAAATTAATAATAATTACGCAATCCATGGAGATCGACATTTTATAATTAATGATCATATCAGTATATCACAAAATAGACATTAATGTGTGTCAAATGATATTATTTGGGGGGAGTCTATCTCACTAAAGATGTCATATTATAAACCAGTAATAATAAAAAATCCTGTATGATTTAATAAAATACAGAACTCGTATAGATAAAAAACTTTTTAATAATTACAGACTTTTATGTATATGTAAACTTAAATGATATCAGGATTAATAACAATTTTAAGTAGGTTTCATAAAGGATATTACGCCTAGCATTACATGTACTAATGTGGTCAACTGTGTGGCTTGACAACGCCTGGTCAGAGGCCTGCGAAATTAGGCATCACCTTGCTGACAGCCTACTGTCCACGCATTGACCGTGACGTGTCAGCAAGCTAATGCTTAATTTTGTGGATGTCGACGGTATTGACACACAGTGGAACAGTATCACTTATATCAGTATTTTATTACATCACATCTATCGATTTATAGAAAGAACTGCCAATTGAAAAAGTAACACAACACAGCCTTATTCAAATAAAACATTTGTTTATTTTCATCAGATATAACATGATTATCAAATGTCAAATTCACAATTATGGCATTATACTTGTAACATGTGGAAAATACAAAACGATACAATCATAGTGAAAAGTATGTGATAAAACTGAATTAAAACATTATGTTAACACCTTCATAAAACTGTAAGAGCTTTTATAGATTAAACTAAAACCTGAACCGTCTGCAGAGAACAACATGAAGCCATATCATAATAATGAACACTCGACTAGTTGTGTGGGTCAAATTAAAAAAAAAACATCAAAAAAACCATTGTAATGCTGTGAAATTTCTGACAATGAACATTCAGCACTCCTCTTAAGCATAAAGCATAGAAAAAAAATCAACCTTTACATCATCTAAGGTTACTTGTAAAATATATTTAAAAATAACCTAATATATGCTGCTAAGGTAGATCTAGCGCCAAGGTGTAAATAAAAATAGTGATTTAAGTCTACTATTAAAACAGTAGATGATTCGGATTTACGACTTAGTTGAACTACTGCGCCTGGCCCAATAGAATGTCTTTGTAATCTCACGCTGAACCCTCTTTCCACCAGTGTGACGTGGAAATCAGCTAAATTCCTGTCAAGCTGAAAAAACCCGTATTATTCCCGCGTGAGTATTATCATGGTATCAAGTATTTTATTCAATTATATATATTATATGAAACCTTTAACAGCAGATATATTTTGTTAGCAACAATAAATCTTTTTTTTTAATAAATATATGGAAAATACATATATGGATGATTTAAAAAATAACGTACATTATAAACATGTCAGTTAAGTTGGCTGCAAAGGGTGGGGAGTGAGACTAGATAATAGTCACACCTCTTTAGGTATTACGGTTATCAACACTTTGCACAAATGCTAGGTGTTTGTATTTTCTTGTGGCGACTGGGATCGGTCGGAACTATGAGTACATCTCGTGAAATAAAAAAGAGAAATAGAAAACTTATTCATCAGAAAAATAAAAAATAATAATATTGATTATATTTTATTGTAACAAATAGATTATTAGCATCATTACATACGGGACGTTAACATTTTGAATAAACGCCTCTTGGAACTAGATTGTCATTCAGGGGCGACAGTAGACAATGCGATCACACCTTATTAAGTGTGACTTAATAGCTACACCACCCCCCTTTCAGGTCAATAGATTGGACGGCTACTTGTCGCAGCCAATCGCTAAAAATCGCCCGTCTAAACATAAAAGGGAAAAGTTTTTTACGCTGCTCCTTGCCACGGATGCTTTATTGAGGTTACTTATATACACAATTATCTGAATCATTGGCTAACGAGAAATGTCCCCATAATTATTATATTTCATATAAAATCAGTGACTTGTTACTGTAATAGGTACGCTATCAAGTCAAATGAAGAATTTATGACAACAACAATTATTTATTATATGTCAACCATTTTATTGTCATTATTTAAAACATACAGCTTTGTCATGTATTCAAATTAAATCATGTTTTATTCACTTTCGAAATGAAAATAATGATTCAATATTACCATTGTAACTAACTGATTATGTATATATTATAGCCAATTTACCTGCTTACCGATATAAATTGATCCCGTCCCCGTGGCATTTATAAAAGTTAAAATATCGTCAATTACTCTAGAAAGTATAATTTTAATTGAAACCGAAGAGATAATCTCTCACTTGTTGAAGCTGAATTGCTGTTTTGTCACAAAATTAGATCATTAATTTTGCAAAAACATAGTAGAAGCTTTTTGGAGAACTGAGAGCATAATAGAGATTATGCTTTGTTCGAAGTCAGGAACAATTTTTTTTTATTTGACCTCAAGATTTTGTCGCCTAAGTGTGACGAGTTTATCAATGTCGCTAAGCGCGGGTACATATCGCAAAGGCCGGTAATGTTAATTGGTTAGAAGTGTTAACAGGAGCATATCACTTAGGAAGTATAAGCGATATCATAGTAATCATTGTAAGACTTATGAGAACAATCTATGAGTAGAAAACAATATGACATATATGAGTATCGAATTACTTACTGATCATTATATAACAATATAACAATATTACATGTATGCCATAGAAAACAAGAGATAAAATAACAAATATTAGGATAAATTAAACATAAACTGACAGTGGTAAAATTAGGAACGCATCTGATTGATAAATTAAGTATGACTTGACAGTGTCAACAGTGACTGTTTCTCTGGTGTCAAAATTAGGAATGCGCCTAGTTGATAAATTAAACATGACCTGACAGTGATCAATTCGGAATGCACTTGATTGACGCATGACTTGACAGTGGCAAAATTAGGAATGCACCTCATTGATACACTAAGCTTGACCTGACAGTGGTAAAATTAGGAATGCGTATGGTTGATAAATTAAGCATGACCAGACAGTGGTAAAATTAGGAATGCGCCTGATTGATAAATTAAGCATGACTTGATAGTGTCAAAATTAGGAATGCGCCAGGTTGATAAATTAAACATGATCTGACAGTGATCAAATTAGGATTGCACTTGATTGAAACATGACTTGGCAGTGTCAAAATTAGGAATGTGCATGGTTGATAAATTAAACATGACCTGACAGTGGTAAAATTAGGAATGCGCCTCTCTGATACACTAAGCATGACTTGATAGTGTCATAATTAGGAATGCGCCAGGTTGATAAATTAAACATGATCTGACAGTGATCAAATTAGGAATGCACTTGATTGAAGCATGACTTGGCAGTGTCAAAATTAGGAATGCGCATGGTTGATAAAGTAAACATGACCTGACAGTGCTAAAATTAGGAATGCGCCTCATTGATACACTAAGCATGACTTGACAGTGTCAAAATTAGAAATGCGCCAGGTTGATAAATTAAACATGATCTGACAGTGATCAAATTAGGAATGCACTTGATTGAAGCATGACTTGGCAGTGTCAAAATTAGAAATGCGCATGGTTGATAAATTAAACATGACCTGACAGTGGTAAAATTAGGAATGCGCCTCATTGATACACTAAGCATGACTTGACAGTGGCAAAATTAGAAATGCGCATGGTTGATAAATTAAGCATGACCTGACAGTAGTAAAATTAGGAATGCACTTGATTGAAGCATGACTTGGCAGTGTCAAAATTAGGAATGCGCATGGTTGATAAAATAAGCATGACTTGATAGTGGTAAAATAAGGAATGCGCCTGGTTAATAAATTAGCATTAGTTAATAAATTAGGCATTACATGACAGTGGTGAAATTCGAAATGTACCTGTTGGGTTAAATAATCATGACTCGTCAATGGCAAAATTAGGAATGCGCCTGGTTGATAAATTATGAATTAGGCCTACCAGAATCAGCGAATGTCATAAAAAAAGGAACTGCTATAGCTATGGCATTTTAAAACATGAGCAAAACACTTCAGTTATAATGAACATTATTAAAGTATGCATTATCTTACCTCCAGTGTCGTATCTGTAGTGTTGGTAATATTTTCTCGGTGATGTTCAGATCTCTTTCCAAATTGTCTAAGACGGCTTTCAGAATACTCAGCGTATTTTGAAATGTGCCTAACATCCTTGAATGGTATTATTGGTCTGATTATTTTGTTTGACGTTATGTAATTTGTTGTTTTACTTGTTTCAGCCTAAATATCCAGGTTGACAAAAAATCTAGATGATAATCATTCACCACTGCTACACTAACAGTACTTCCCGTTGCCACCCACCCCCTCCCCAACCACTGCGCACCACACCCTGCGCATATACCTGACCCTGACTTGACACCCCATGCCTGATATAACCCCATTCCTAATTAGGCTCTTCACCGGCGCTCGCAAATTCGACCGCCGCTCTCGGTTTTCTGGTTACAAAGAAACATAATGTTTCTTCCCCGCACGCCCGTAAAAAAGTCAATATTAGGCCTATAGGTAGTCTCTGTGACCGAAAGGTAGCGTGCTCGACATGGTGTTTGACATCATGCTAATCTCTCAAGGGAACATTACGTTGAAATGCTATGCCAAGCTCGATTAAGCTGAGTTTTTTCAGCAAGACTTGACTCTTGTACCTAGCCGAAGTCAGATCAAATTTAGCTGATATGTGGCGATTCGTTGATCCCTTTAATTACGATGTAGAACTGAGATGCGTCCGACAGCAATGATTATTTAGGCGTCCTACTTGATGAGATAAAACTGACAGATATGTTATTACCGCAAGTGGACGAATTAACGGAGGCACATAATGAGGCACATAATATTGTCTACATCATTATCCCACTGGAGCCGCGAGGGTTACATCTGCTACTTATCAAAGTATCCGATGTTGCCCTTTAGTTCCCGTTGGGCAACATTAGTCCACGTGGAAGGCCCAGGTACCAGTTAACTACCTGGCAGAGAGATTACCAGAAAGATATACGGGACATATTTATGTACGTGGATAAGGAAAACAAGTAGAACATCTGGTGATCAGATGTGAAAATAACCACCACAGCGCCTATTTTTACCAAATAGCTTAAATTTAGGCATTTTATTTTACGATGATGTAATGTCAGCGATAAGAAATAAAACCACGTAGGCCTATAAAGCCTAAAGCTTTGTTAACTGTTATAGGCCTACCTATAGGTCTACTCCTGCCACCAATTATTTATAAATTACAAGCTTTTAAGGTTTTTCTTGCAATTAACATGTATTGATAGATTCCCAGAAACACGAGACTTTGCACCCACACTGTTTTAATGTTGTTCCACCGTCTGCGAAACTGGCCCAACATTAAACCAGCATGAAAAATGAAATGAATCGGGCCACCTTTGTGCACATATAGACTAAACTGGGCCAGGAAAACATCCTGAGGATGGTGAGATGATTGAGATGACACTGTCCTCCAGACACAGAATTCGAAATTCGAGTCCTGGCGGTCTGAGGCCGAGCACGCTACCTCTCGGTCACGGAGACCCTCCACAATACTGACTTTCACACGTGGATGGGGAAGAAACATTTTTTGTTTCTTTCAAACCGCCGAGACCGAAAACCGAACCCCGAACTCTGGCGTGAAAGGCAGCGGTGCTAACCACTACCCTAGGGCCCCGCCCTAAACCATCATGAGCTCCATCTATGTTAACCCTTCAAGTACCAGCGGTGTTTATTTTGCCCTGCATATTATTTTTTTATTGGCACGTAAAGATCGGTTCTTAGCTGTTAATATGACACATGCCCTATGGGAGGGTGTACCTTCCACTTTGTGAAGGGGAGATGATCCTTTCATATCCAAAAGCGACGAGTCATTTGCCACCCACTTCAGATCATCTGCATCCACTTTTGCGACATCAATTCGAGGCTTGAAGATTACAATGGTAAATTCGGGCTTGAAAGGGTTAATTACAAATAGAATTGACAAAATATTTATGTATCAAATTTAAGAAATAATAATAAGAACAGGAGTTCCCGAACTCCGAGGCCCGGCTTTAGTCCGTTTGAGTGATATAGACAAAAAATCGGCTTAATATTTTCTAACCAAAACAGTGTAAATTGGTCTTCCTCGTGGACGAGAATCCTAAATTTCCAGGATATAATTAAAACGTGTCTCTACGATGTACCTCGTACAGAGGACGTAGGCCTATCAAATTCCGGTTCAATGTTGAGCCAGCGTCGCAGCCCATTGCTGGTTCAATGCCGGTCAATCATCTACGATGCTAGCTCAACACTAATCCATCACCGGGTCTGCTGTATACTTTGCGCAAACACGTGGCATTCACCCAATGCTGTTTCAAAGTTAACCCACAGTCTGCGACGCTGGCCCGACATTGAAACAGCATTGGGTGATAATACCGTGTTTTCTGCATTGTTATGCTGGTGACGCTTTTCATCCCGGCGCCAGAAACACCAGATGACACGATACATTGGCCTAATGCTGATGTAGTGCTGGGCCATTGTCTGCGACGCTGGGCCAACATTATTCCAACCAAAACACTTTAGGCTCTATCCTAATCACTATATTTAATCGTAAAAGTATTTTTTCTGAACACTTTTTGAAGACGAGAATATTTAACCTAGGGACCTCAAACGGTCAAATATTCAACCTAGGCTCCTGGCCTAATTAGTATTTGTATCCAGTTGAATGTGATATGCCGGGTGGCTTATTCAGCTCGGGTGTGGAATCGTAACTTGAAGGGATTGAGTTGTTTTAGGCACTGCATTCGAATCACTCACTCACTCACTCACTCACTCACTCACTCACTCACTCACTCACTCACTCACTCACTCACTCACTCACTCACTCACTCACTCACTCACTCACTCACTCACTCACTCACTCACTCACTCACTCACTCACTCACTCACTCACTCACTCACTCACTCACTCACTCACTCACTCACTCACTCACTCACTCACTCACTCACTCACTCACTCACTCACTCACTCACTCACTCACTCACTCACTCACTCACTCACTCACTCACTCACTCACTCACTCACTCACTCACTCACTCACTCACTCACTCACTCACTCACTCACTCACTCACTCACTCCCTCGCTCACTCTCTCTCTCACTCACTCACTCACTCACTCACTCACTCACTCACTCACTCACTCACTCACTCACTCACTCACTCACTCACTCACTCACTCACTCACTCACTCACTCACTCACTCACTCACTCACTCACTCACTCACTCACTCACTCACTCACTCACTCACTCACTCACTCACTCACTCACTCACTCACTCACTCACTCATTCACTCACTCACTCACTCACTCACTCACTCACTCACTCACTCACTCACTCACTCACTCACTCACTCACTCACTCACTCACTCACTCACTCACTCACTCACTCATTCACTCACTCACTCACTCACTCACTCACTCACTCACTCACTCACTCACTCACTCACTCACTCACTCACTCACTCACTCACTCACAAGACGTTGAACCAATGCTGGTTCACATCGATGTCCTAACATTGAAACAGCACTGGGTCAACATCTCGCTCTAGCTGACGGGTTGGCGACAATCAGAGCTGAGTGGATCACAAATCCTGGGATCCCAGCAGCAGCACCTGTAAACTCAGATCTACGGAACACTGAAGTAGACACATGGGAGTCTGGATCACGCCAGGATCGACCCAGAAAACACGAGACGTTGCTCCATATCTGCTTAAATGTTGTGCTAGCAGTGTAAATGGTGTGCCAGCATTAAAACATAATTAAATCAACGCCTATTCTGCCAAGCACTGCCATGCAAAGCCAAAAGTAAACAGATACTGCCTTTTGGCTTTGTAGAGCAGTATATATGGTGCTTGCTGGGGACACATACCAGTTTACAGCCTGTTTTCTCGGCATGATCTCAGCAAAACTCCTCACGCCTTCAACGCATTCCCAGTCACAATGATTATGCAAGTTAAAGCTCCGTGAAATTCCGCGAAATGTTTCATGTCATGTTCGACGGCGCCTGCTTTATTCATGACAGATCCCGTACTGGCCGATCTTGAATGCTTTGTCAATTCCGGGCCGATATGGGGGTGCGTTGGCCCAGCATTGAGCCAGGACGGGCCGGTGATTATTGTATGTTGGGAGGCGGTTCAGATTGAACACAGATTGTTATTGTAACGTTACACGTTATTGCGTGACGATTCTTGCCTGGTAATTCCCGAAGCGGTTGACCCAGATCTAAGGCACTGCCATCTCGACCAATCACATTCCTGAGATCTGTGTCAGTCTTTTGTGAACTCTGGGCTGTTTTTTTTCTGTGTGCGTTTGCTTCTAAGGAGTGCTGTATTTTCTGACCCAACGTTGAACCAATCCTTGACCAATAATAATTATAATACCGATAATTATAAAACGTACAAATATTCAGTTCCCTCGCAATCAAAGTGTAAATTAACCTTTAAACACTAATGAGCTCAGCCCGTTTTATTAGCCGATTAAATCACTGTTATTGGGAACGAAATGTGTGTTTGAACATCAAGATTTGCAAATGCTTCCTCTCAAATTCAACTGATATAAGTAAAATACATGTCTTTCTAAAGCGTAGACATCTAGGAAATATACTGGCAGACCAATGGAGAAGCTACCGGTGCTTTAAAGTAGGCGGATCGTTGTGATTCGCTGAGAAACATTTAGGGCGCCCAATACAACGGCACGCATGCGCATCATTGTCAACGTCAACAGGAGTGGGGTCTGCCGTATGATAATTTGTCTGATTCAGTGAAGCATAACGGCCCAAATACTTTTAATCTGCTGTTAAAGGAGTTTCCTTCTTATCCAATCGATGAGCAAAGTTTAAATATCAACACAGCTTGATACCCTTGCCGCCCCACCCTTACAGTGAAAGCTCTATAAAGAAATAAAATGTAAGGTGTTTTAGGCAAACATTGTGCACACATCTGCTTAACTGGGCCAGGAGAACCTGCTGAGGATGGTGAGATGAATAAGATGTCACTGCCCTCGAGACACAGAATTCGAAATTCGAGCACTGGCGGTCTGAGTCCGAGTACGCTACCTCTCGATCACAGAGGCTCCCCACAATATTAAATCTATAAGGAGGAGTCCCCTCCTCTGAATAAGCCTATTCTTAGAAAACACAAACAATTTGTATAACATTGTGCAAACGTTATACAAATGTTTTGTGTTTGTTGGGTTGTTTTTGATGCGATCAGTGTATCGAGACAACTAAACTCTATTCATGAACTGGCATGGTACCACAGCTCAGCAAATACATTTGACATTGACCCAGTGTTGGTAGGCTTATAAAGGCATAATGTTGGTCCACCGTTTACAAGACTGGCTCAAAGTATCGTGTTATCTTTTATAATTAGGCTATTTCGGATGCCAATTACCTGATTACAACGCAGTTCAGCATGTTTTTGCAACGTTAGTTACCAATTTTTATCATACACCACCATACACCAGCATCCTGGCATATAACACTATTATTATAAAAATCTTATCACGAAACAGGTTCGATAATTATTCACAAATAGGCCTACTTTCTTACTGGGCTACTTTCTGTAATTCGAAATGGGAATACAATATGGCTCTGTTTCCACACCAAACACGTGCGGTCCGGAATATGGCATACTAAACTTTGTTTTCTACACTTCCATATATTATTAGGTGATGTGTGTTGCATGTAGGCCTACTACATTTGTTAAGGGACAAATATTCAAAATTTATAGTTTGAATTCCCAATGTACTTAATTTTGACTGTAGACCTATATCCACTACAGGACTTTCGTAAAATTTGTACCAACATTATCAGGAAAATAATGTTCTTTCTGGGACTGACAAAATCTAAAAAGACCATTTTTACAAAAAGACCCGGTCATAATGCATCACGGCCGGGAATAGACTATGCCCACAGCCATGCATTTAATGGGGAGTGCTTTATTATACAGGAATCAGGATTCCCAAAGTAATTTGCATTTTTTATTTGTATTATTCTCTTTTATTTTATGCTTAAATGTGGAGATTATTACAAGATAGTTAACTACAACATATAGGACTTCCTGAGTAGGCCTACAATTGGGCGGTGTCCTTTACATTTTGGCAGCAAAATTACACTAAAATGACTTCTGTGGTATTGTCGCAAATTAGGTGTTTTACCCGTTACGTGTTTTTACAATATAGATCAACTGGTATTATGTGTGTAAAACAACGAGCCTACAAATTGAAATTTACACTTAGCACCGCGGTAACGAAAATATCATTATTTCCCATCATGGGGACTCTCGTAAACCAAACACTCACTCAGGATGGCATGACAAACGTGTAGTGAGAGATGGCGTGTGGCAGTATTCACTACGCTGCCGTACAGAGACAAACAACAGTGACTGCTCACTTTTCATAAGTAACAAGTTAGTTACTATTGTTCGCCTTTGCATTGCCATAATACAGATCACTTGATCCAGGTCCTCACACCCAGCCTTTGTAGAATGGGATGTATATATAGGGTGAGAGGCTGACAATACCATTATTAACCTCGGCTCCGTGTTAACCCTTATCCTGCTGATCATGACTATTGTCGTTTTTAATTTGTTTTATTTGTCGAGAAAATCACTGATATTGGGAACAAAATGTGTGTTTAAACATCAGGATTTGCAAAGGATGGATTTCAAATTAAACAAATATGGGTAATTTTCACCCACTTGAAGTTGTGGGTCGCGGTAGCGAGACACAACTTCAAGTGGGTGAAAATTTAAATAAATTAACTCTAAATTAAAGGGACTGGCCCACGCTAAAATAAAAAAAAATTGGTGATTTTATTTCGGGTTCTTAATATGACCATATGATGTAAACATGTACATAGACTAGAACTGCAAATTTTTATAATTTTTGTGCTGCGCATTCACCAGTTAGGCTAGATATGGAGACGAAATTCCTGATTTCTAATTATTGACAACCATGTCAAAAATAGGAAATGCGGGAATTTCGTCTCTATATCTAGTCTAACTGATAAATGCGCAGCACAAAAATTATAAAAATTTGCAGTTCTAGTCTATGTACATGTTTACATCATATGGTCATATTAAGAACCCGAAATAAAATCACCGATTTTTTTATGATTTTAGCCTGGGCCAGTCCCTTTAACTCTATGGGATTTTAATATGTCCATTTAACCATCCATCGCTCGTATGAGAGAAACCGGTCGTATGACGTATAATTAGTAGGCCTACTAACTAAAGTAGTCTGCAGCAGACCTATCTGCAGCTAGTTGAATTGTTGCATAATGTTATGGAATAGTATAGGCCAATGTATTTTTGTATGCTATGCTTTTTCACGTGCGTTGGAAACACTACATAAAACCATAGAAACATACTTTCAAATAAGCTAAACCTCATACTGTTGAAGATCGCTCGGGAGGGCAGAAAGTTATTCTGTCTATAACCTTCACTAAATGTCACAGAACAGTTCACCTGAAACTGAAACTCTGGTGTTTCATGTAATTTTTGTGGACGTTTGCCATTCCAGGAGATTTATAAGTCTGACATGCTGGACAAGTGCTGGATTAATGTTGGTCCAACAATGTATCAGCGCTAAATTGACCGACGTATTCTTTTGGCTCAGCTCGGTATTGCGCAATAAGAAAATAGCATTGTCAATCGGCTTGTCTGTCCGTCCCTCCGTCAGTCTTAAATATGCCTACTTGTTGCTGTACAAGTTGAAAATCTAAAACACTTTGTTGAAACTTCTCACGACATTTTTATAGGCTACCATAATGATCAAAAGACGTCACCATATTTTATTTGTTTTCTAATCGGCCGAGTATGAAAAGCGGTTGGGGATTGGAATTGGGACGTATAGTAGCACTTCCGACATAATTGAACGACGTGTAATGGCGTTTTTTCTTGGTTTTGTCTTGTTTTTCTTCTTGTTCTTCTGGCTCTTATTGTTCTTCTTCTTATTATTATTCTTTTTTATCTTCTTGCTATTCTTGGTCGTGTTCTTCATATACTCCTTGTTCTTTTGGCTTTTCTTTTTCTTCTTGATTTTTTTGTTCTTGTTTGTTTGTTCTTCTTGTTCTTGTTGAGCATGTTTTTCTTGTTCTTCTTGTTCTTCCTGTTCGTGTTCTTGTATTTGCTCTTGTTTTTCTTAATTGTTCTTGTTTTTTTTGTTAGTATTGTTCTTCTTGTTTTTCTTCGAAGGATTTGTTTCATTTTTCAACGATTTATCAAACTGACGACACTATGCCTCCAGCGCTTCACCACGGAGCCATTTCGTTTTCCTGCGAGGGATGGTCGGATATGCAGGGGAGCAGACATATTTATCGCCTCATTCTGAGGGATTAGTCGGCTGGTGTGCTGTGATTGTGTGCCGTCCGTTTCGCTGGTTGTCCTCGTCTCGTCGGCGGCTTGTCCAATCTGATACAATTTCCTGTCACGCTTTATCACGACCACTCTGAGCCGACAATAATGCCGTGCAAAGCCAAAAGGCAGTATCTTCTTACTTTACATGTAAGAAGATACTGCCTTTTGGCTTTGCATAGCGGGATACTCGTCTGGAATTGAGGGCCTCTTCAACAGCCACGATGTGAACAGGAGCAAATGATGCTGGTTACTTTCTGTGGATGGTTCATGCGCAGGTGCAGTGACTAGCAGACGAGTCCGCCTGAGAGTCACTGCATGGATACGATGAAGGATTATCGCCCCACCTAGTTATTTATTTAGGCCCTACTGCGTTTGCATTAGAATGGGTATAACAGTTTTGTAAAATGCCATCATCCTAATTATAGAGAGACATCAGTGACTGCATACATACTTTTCAAGTAAACAGCTACTTTACTGCTGCTTGCCTGAGAAAGTAGGTATATATGATATCACGTCGGGCGGGGGCCCTAGGGTAGTGGTTAACACCGCTGCTTTCACGCTAGAGTTCGGTATTCATTTTCCGGTCTCGGCGGTTTAAAAGGAACAAAAAAATGTTTCTTCCCCATCCACTCGTAAGTATTGTGGGGAGCCTCTGAGACCGAGAGGTAGCGTGCTCGGCCTCAGATCTCCAGGGTTTGAATTTCGAATCCTGTGTCTGGTGGTCAGTGCCATCTCACTCATCTCACCATCCTCAGGATGTTCTCCTGGCCCAATTCAGCCTGTATGTGCACAAAAGTGGCTTAAAGCCCGATTCATTGCTGTTCATTTTTGGGATCACGTCAGCCGACAGTTATAGGACTCAGTTGCACCTGCCATGGATGTGACAGTATTTATCAGGATCTCATTATGACCACGTTAGAATTGAAGTGCATCAACATCATTTCCGTTTCCGGAAATGATGTCTATGTACTTGAAGCATTCACATTGTCACCGTGGTCCATCACGGCAGTACTGCTTTTGCAAGGCCAAAAGGCAGTATCTGCTTACTTGCAAAGTAAGCAGCTAAGTGCCTTTTGGCTTTGCATGGTGGAGTCCTGCTCTGCGCTGTGGCAAAACAGCTTATTGTTTCACTTGTGTAAGCTAAGGGCTGATATAATGAAGCGATATGGATCAATACAATCCTGCAAAAGCAAAAAGCAGTAACTGCTTACTTGAGAAGTAAGCAGTTACTGCTGGCTGCCGTTGCATACCAGAATACACGGACACACCTGGATGACTATGCTCTGTTATACTGGATGGACTGCGCAGAGAGACTGCTTATGGCATCCACATTACAGCATTGCATGTCAAAATCAGTCCAGATATTTCCCCATATCGTAGGCCTACTTACAACGCTGGAATATTTTGGCATTATGAACCATGGAGACCAAAGGTTTTTGAAATCATCATAAATGTCTTAGATAGATGTCATTCAGTGCGGCGTTCTTAGATGTCAGATTTGGCGTCTAAAGACGGTTCCCTCACTGAAATGCTGAACAGAAAAATCACGTTTTTGGAAGTAAACAAATAAATGTTGACCTGTGCCTTAACGAAATAATAGGCCTACGAGTCAGTGGCTCGTGTGTCATAATCATGATTTTATAACATTTGAAAAACGATGTGGTTTTGCCCATGCACGTATACAATTTAGCACAAAATGTATAACAATATTTCTCTATACATAGCGAATTAAAAATAAATTTAACCCTTTAACCGCCAAATTATTTAATTTTCACCCACTTGAAGTTGTGTCTCGCTGACGCGATCCACAACTTCAAGTGAGCGAAAATTATTCAGATTTGACAAAATGGAGGTCAACTCCAAATATATGCAGCACCGGCGATTAAAGGGTAATATGTGCATTTTGGAGGTCTTGGAATAATATTCACATATTGACCTTGTGACTTTTCAGTGTGGGCTACATTCTTTAATGTTTTCGAACTGTTTACACAACAGGGGATATCATATCCTTCTACATGTAACGTTAGTGCTCAGCTAGCTAGGTGATTCTTTTCAGCTGTTGCTGCAAATCACTTAATCCTTTAACCGCCGGTGCCGTGTATATTCGTGTTTTCATTTTTTATTAGCACATTAAGTACCACCGTTTAAACATGTTAAAGATAAAATGTGACATCAATCAGCAATATTTGAAAACAGTTCACCTCCATTTTGTCAAATCTGAATAATTTTCACTCACTTGAAGTTGTGGATCGCGTCAGCGAGACACAGCTTCAAGTGGGTGAAAATTCAGATTAAATAATTTGGCGGTTAAAGGGTTAAAACTAGATTGTATTGGCAGGACAAACGTGCTCACGATCCTAAACTGCGACCGGCTTAGTACCAGAAAAAAATTTGTGCCATCAGATGGGTATCGGATCGCGTGACAAAATAACCAACGCCTCATTGTTTCTCACGTTACCTCCATTATATATATCCAGCACATACTAGACATTGAACCAATATTGAGCCGACGTCGTAAACGGTGGGCAAACATTTGCCCAACTTTGAGTCAAAGTCTCGTGTTCACTGGCTATGTGTTGATTAATAAAGAACCTGTCAGTATATAGATTATTTCAAGAACACATCGACACGTATAATTCAATACAACGTTGACAATACGAAATTATTTCACATAATTTTTCACAGAAACGAGCCTTGGCACAATGCCTTGTAATTCAACTCCTCTTCACATAGACCTTATGACTTTACAGTGTGGGCTACCTTGTTTAACCCTTTAACCGCCGGTGCCGCATATATTCGGATTTTTATTTTTATTAGCACATTGACTACCACCTTTTAAACATGTTAAAGATAAAATGTGACATCAATCAGCAATATTTGAAAACAGTTCACCTCCATTTAGTCAAATCTGAATAATTTTCACTTACTTGAAGTTGTGGATCGCGTCAGCGAGACACAACTTCAAGTGGGGGAAAATTCAGATTGAATAATTTGGCGGTTAAAGGGTTATTGTTTTCGAGCTATTTATACAACAAAAACATACATCGACTGTGAGGATTTCAATTGCATCAGAATTCTTTCGAGTTCACACACCAATTTACTATTATTTACTTTGTCGTGATATAAAGTGCATTCTTATTGTTGAAAAAATAGTTAAACGGATGATAAATTAATTAATTTACAATAACTGAATGTTTCATATCCCGACTAATAATTTATCTGTATGTTGGTTTGAATCAATTCAAGATGACTAGTACTCGTGAAGTACTCGTAAGTACTCGTTGAATGTACTCTCATTTCTAAAATTACTTTAGTACGAGTACAAATATTTTTAAAAAGTACGAGTACCGGTGAGTACTGCAAAAGGGCACCCCAAGCCTGCAGTGAAGCACAACGACCCTGCCACTTTAACCTGTTTTTCTGTTATACTCGATGTATACTGTATAAGGGTAGGCCTACTGTCTTTGAATCGTTCGTACTTTATATTATACCGGTACTAGAAGTATTGTGACATTGAACGAGCAGCTCCCTTGTAATGCTGCTGTTTCTTTTCATCTCTGATTAGGCAGTTTAGTAATAGTTCGTCTGACATTTGCAACCCTTCTTTGTAAAAAAATGATCCCGATAGGCAAACAGTTTTGCTGGGGGATCATCGTGAACATGATATACCTAAATATTTTCATAGGAAGCTTGCCATACCACCCAGAAAATGGTAAACTTGGCGTGCACTCACCAACCGTGTTATCTCAACACCCCAGTGGTCCTGTTGGATATCCGACCAACGCGAGACGTCGACCCAATGTCGGTTTAACGTTGGTCCACCGTCTGCGACGCTGGCCCAACGTTAAGCCAACATTGGTTCAGCGTCTCGTGCTCGCTGGATATCCCACTATAATAATAACGTTCCATTCCGAACAGTCTCAGGGGTAAGGCGCTAGGGCAACAAGGATGCAGATTAGAGAGAGACATGCGCACTCAATCAAATAAATTATCCCCAAATAGACAGTGCGGCATGGATTTAAAAACTGTACACACATGAACAGCATTCGCAGCATAACAATGCGGGTTTTTAATTTCAGATTATTTCGTTACCAAATGGTTAGCATTAAAAAAGGCTGAATTCTTTGTAATGGCGTTTGATGTGTATTTAATATATTTACGTGTCGGTCATGATAGTGTTAGTATTGAGAACAATCATTTTGATCAGAGTGTCCGAGTTTATGAGCATTACTATTTGTAGCTTACAAATTCACCGGCAATGTCAGATTCAAATAAATAGAAAATATCCATGAGACTTAAATGCATAGGGGCCTATAGTGTAGCACCTACAAACGACTTGGCGAATTTACGATTCAGGGCCTACTTCAGCTATTTTTATGGCTACGTTGAACATAGTTTGAATTAAATTACACTTTGAAAAATGGTATCGTCTATTGTAATAAAATAGATATTATAGAAGCGGTTTTGCCGTATCAGTTTTTTATTCTGTTGCAACTGCTAGTGTGATTGTCATAGTGAAACTACTGATTTTATAGGGCCGCCCACGTAAGCCCTATGTCGCTGCACTCACGTCATTTTTGTCCATTGTTCACCATCGTAGTCGAGCACACGCCATCATCATATAGACCTATACCATTGTCAATAAATAGACTGAGCATTTTCACCTGTGGCGAATAGATGTAGGCTACATGCAATATAACAAGCATACATGTGCGCACGATGCTACACAAATGCATCCATTGACTTAATGTTTTCCTAATGTTGAGCCTGCGCCGGAGACGGTTGCCCAACATTAAGCAACCATTGGCTGATGGTGTTGTTGGAAGCCTCGCATTTATTCCATGTATCCTTCCGATAATTCCCGGGATGTCTCTTATGATCAGAAACGCCCTCCGTCTAATCTGAATAATTCTCACCCCTGAAGTTGTGGATCGCGTCAGCGAGACACAACTTTAAGTGGGTGAAAATTCCTATTTAATAATTAGGCGGTTAAAGTGGTAAGACAAACAAAATGGCTCATTCAGTTTTGTGTAAAAAGGAACACTGGTTTTAAAAAGGTGAAAAAAAGTTATTGCTCGATGTAAATATCTGGGTGTACTTTTCCCACAATATTGAAATGGTTATTATCTAATCAAACTTTTAAACACAAGCTCAAAAGGCTATGTTATGTTTCAAACGATAGGCCACAATACAAGTGTGGATTTTTGCCTGTAATGTAGCAATTAAATTATTTGACAAAAACAGTTTACCAATTTAAATTTATGGTTCAGAAATATGGGGATATGATTGCAGCACTGCTATGCTTAGACATCAAGATTTTCAAATGTTTGGCATCAATTTAAAGAAATATGAGCATGTTTCACCCTCTGTAAGTTGTGGGTCGCGGTAGCGAGACACAACTTTAAGAGGGTGAAAAATTAAATAATATAACTCAGCGGGAAAAGGGTTAAGGACGGTTATGGTCGTGGTTGACGTTTAAAATATTAATAGCGCCTCCCGCACTGAAAGGGTCCAAAGCCAAGATTACATCGATAATGGCGTCCTCACTCGACACATAGGACTACCAACCCAATCTTGTCTTAAAGTGAGTCACGGGATGACATGCTAATTTCAGGCTTAATTACATATACGACACGGAAGACCCATGCAATATTTCATCATCATTTAGCAAATCATGTTATTTAATAGTGAAATGTTGTAGTTTTCGTTCGATTTATCAATCACAGAGTGAATTCGTATCTTCGCACGTTATTTATGAGGTGACTGTAATTGGATCACTCTGCTGTGCCCCATAATAGCCACCGTACCCATAAGACTGGTAATAAACAGAAATAAAACTGGCGGGGTATCTCACTGGAATTGGAATGGACGACTCTGGAAGTCTGAAAGAGCTAGGCGTGCCGCAACAAGACATTGGGTCAATGTGTATTCAATGTCTTGACGTCTGTCCAACACTGAGTGTGGGCCTACTCTGACACAACACATATAAAATACCGTGCAGAGCAGAGCAGCATAGGCCTACTTTTTAGCAGACGGATTGATGTCAAGAAAACACAAGTAGCTTATTAAGTTTGGACGTAGTCTTCCAAACTTATTGTTATTCTAAAGCAACTTTATTATTATTATTATTATTATTATTATTATTTCTATTATTATTTCTATTATTATTATTATTATTATTATTATTATTATTATTATTATTATTATTATTATTATTATTATTATTATTATTATTATTATTATTATTATTATTATTATTATTATTATTATTATTATTATTATTATTATTATTATTATTATTATTATTATCATTATTATTATTATTATTATTAGTAGTAGTAGTAGTAGTAGTAGTAGTAGTAGTATTCTATGTCTGCTATCTCTCACTCAGTTTATAAGTAATCATAATTTGTGACGCTCTGATCACCAATACATTTAAAAATTAAAATACATATATCCAATAATGTTTCAATGCCAGGCCAGCGTCGCAGACAGTTTCTCAGCATTGAATCAACATTGGGTGTTCGATATGAACAGTAGAAAACTCTTAAATGCTACATTTCATTATTAAAATTAGAGTTATAAATAGTAAATAGAGACTGAGTGGAGAGAGATGAGAGGAGGAATGAATGAATAAAATGAATGAATAAATGCAGTTTCAGGCCACCTTCGTGCGCATAATCATAGGCTAAACTGGGCCAGGAAACGGTCGCAAATGGTCTCAAATGATCCCAAACTGTCGCAAATTGTTGCAAACGGTCGCAAATGGTCGCAAACAGTCTCAAATCATCGCAAACGGTCGCAAATAGTTGCAAACGGTCGCAAACGATTGCAGACGGTTGCCAATAGTCGCAAGTGGTCGCAAATGGTCGCAAACAGTCGCAAATGATCGCAAACGGTCGCAAATGGTCGCAAACGGACGCAAACAGTCGCAAATGGTCGCAAGCGGACGCAAACGGTCGCAAATTGTCACAAACGGTCACAAACCGTCGCAGATGGTCGCAAATTATCGCAAACGGTCTTAAGCAGTCGCAAATGGTCCCAATTGGTCGGAAACGGTCAAAAACGGTGGAAACGGTCGCAAATGGCCGCAAACGGTGTCAAAAATGGTTGCAAAAGTCGCAAGTCTAGCAAATGTCAGAAAAGTCGCAAATGTCGCAAATGTTGCAAAAGTCGCGAATGTCGTAAATATGATAAAGAAAGTTCCTAACTTTATTACTGTTAGGCCTACTTGCAACAGTTGTCTCAAGTTGTGCTTTTAGTCCGCCAAGGTTAGGCTACATGTGAAAATGTTATCGCCATCGAATTAATTATCGGCACATTAGAATGAAAAACAAAGACAACGATTTTTGATGATCAATAGTGACAATAGTGTTTTTATATTAAGATTTCTTCTAAAAATTATGTACATCTATGATTTAAATTCCACAACCTGTTTCAAAACATAATTAATATGTAGAGTGACGATAATGTTTAATAATTTGAAGAAAGAAAGATTTTGATGATAATTACTACATTGATCAGTCACTAATAAGGTAACTGTAAAATTATCATCATGTACTAAATATTTCTATGATTTTCTCACATTCTCATCTTCCTTTCCTGACATGTAGATAGTCGTAC
This sequence comes from Flabesymbios commensalis, assembly GCA_964017125.1. Classification (NCBI taxonomy): domain Eukaryota; kingdom Metazoa; phylum Annelida; class Polychaeta; order Terebellida; family Flabelligeridae; genus Flabesymbios; species Flabesymbios commensalis. The sequence continues at coordinate 39,228,945 of OZ024911.1, read as the reverse complement.
AGTATATCACTTTGCGTAATGATTTCCATGAGTGGATAACTCTGCTCTGCAAAGCCAGAGGACAGTAACTGCTTACTCCAAAAGTAAACAGATATGCTGCTTTTTGGCTTTGTACGACAGGATGGGCAACTGAAAGAACTATAGGCCTATAATGAAGGTAAGTAGGTCATTCTTTAATTGTATCAATGTAAACTGTATAATAACTAATATTTTTTGTTTTATTGAGTTGCAGATGATCAACCATATTGGATCTATGCTTCTCTCAGTAGGACCTACCACATAACGAAGGGTATACAATACGACTCTCCCACTCCAGTTCCATCATTCCCTTGGCAGAATGGCCTGGGTGAACAGATTGGCGGGCTTGCTTGGTGGTAAACACGTGGAGTGTAACCTGGTAATGGTGGGTGTTGCCAATAGCGGGAAGTCTACCCTGATGCTCCAGCTAAAGCCACGAGAGGTGGACATGGTACACCTAGCTCCTACAATACCTGTCGTCTTCCATGCCGAGAAGTTCCAAGCCCGCGCCCTGACCATGGTGGCGTTCGATCTCGGGGATCAGCGCGGGTTTGGGAACCCTTGGGAGGAGTTTTATCGTGACTGTCACGCGTTGATATTTGTAGTAGACAGTGGTGACCGCTTCAACATGTCACTCGTTAGAAAACAGCTGGACAAGATGATGGCCAACCCTTTGTTAGCGGGGAGAAAATTGCCCATGCTGTTCCTGGCAAACAAGATGGATCAGCCTGGTGCAGTGTCGTGCCTGCAACTGTCTCAAATCCTGGAACTTCACCGGATATCCGGAAAACCGTGGCACGTATGCGCAACAGACGCTCTAACCGGAGAAGGCCTGCATGAGGGATTCGATTGGTTGGCTCACCAGCTGAGAAGTATGTTCCGAAAAGCGCCTGGGGAGGGCTCGCAACTTCGGAGAGCATTTTCTCTGCAGTAAAAAAATGGCTATGTTTTGATTTAGCTCTTTTGCCTTGCTGAAGTGATAGGGGTGTTATAAAATTTCAAAGCTAAAGCTGTGTTCGATTGTAACCCTCAAAGTGCCATAACTATTAATTTTGTGCACATTTTGATATTTTTGCATTTTTTGGCTGAAGTGTGGCAACAGCAATGACATTTTTTAAATACAGCTTCGCAAAACAACGTAATTTTACCCAATTCTTTCAAACAATTGACCAGCTTGGCCAACCGTGACACAAGTAATGTACTGAATCGCCTCTCGGAAGCAGCTTGCCCCAGCTCGTTGTCGAGATGACCTTACTGTTGCTTAACTATACAAATACTTATTTGTTCTGCCTGTGTTTTCCTTTATTTGAAAGTGAAAAATATCGTCTGATATCATATTTTATTTGGCGTGGTACTCCTAATTTACTACATGTACCGTAGTATTCATGTAACATACTTCTGATAAAAAATAATTCAGAGAAAATGGTAGGCCTAAAACTATGAAAAGCAGCACTGATCGAACTTCCATTTATGAAATATATAATTATATATTACACTTATTATATCGTCCCCTTGGATGTGAAAGGGTGTATCTGCCACAAAGTGGCAGATAACCCTTGCATAAAAAGGGGACAATATGATGAGGTGTGAATTACGACATAAATTCGCTCTCCCATTGAACAGTTTTGATCTTTATAATTTGAACTCTATTAAGGTACATTTTTTTAAGCTTAAGTCGCGAATATTATGAGCATTGTCATATTAAACCACATTTCTATACCTGTCTTCAGCATTAATAGTAGGCCTATAGCCTACTCTTCAAGTGTTACATATTGAGAAATGAATTGTGTATTTGATGCAAAGCAAGTTGTTGTTTTTTCTGAGCAAAAAATTAGAGAGATATTATGCTCGTTATGAATGGAGTGATAATTGGGGTAATTTCATCCTCCCTGGCCAGTCTCCTATTTGTGGAACAGCACGAAGCTGACCCGATCGCCCGGTCTATGCAACTTATATAACTATAAGGTACAAATATCACAATATCTGCTGTAATAGGGTGATGTTTTTTTTACTAACATGGACATAATAAACGACTTCTATGGTGGCCACACGGAAGAGCCCAAACTACAAAATGATCAATTTTGTATTTCAAGAAATTTCGGTCAGTAATTTTCCATGGTGACTATTTTGAAAATTGGCCATATTTGTATTTTCGTCCCTTTAGATCACATTTTAGCAAGCTGATTTTGACCAAAGATATGGCCCTGACTGAAAAAATACAGGATTCTCATGATATTTTAGCTTTAGATGCCTGAGCTCAGTGGGTTATAATTGTAAAATATGTAACTTTTCGTAAATATTTTTTTGTGGCAATCTTGGTCATGCTTCAATACAAAAATGTTATAATTTTTTAATCGAAAGTAGTTAAATTCAACAATTTCACGGCCACGAAAATGTATCAATAACCACTGAAATTATCTAAGTAAATTAAAAGCCCACATTATGATAAATTATGTATTTCAAGAGATTTTCAAGAGATAATTTTAATGTTGGCGACCATTCAAATTAGCCGTATTAGCGATTGCGCTATTACAGATCACGTGTTAACAGGCTGATTTTGAACAAGAATAGGTTTCAGAACTATAATACATATGTATTTCAAGAGATTTTCAAGAGATAATTTTAATGTTGGCGACCATTCAAATTAGCCGTATTAGCGATTGCGCTATTACAGATCACGTGTTAACAGGCTGATTTTGAACAAGAATAGGTTTCAGAACTATAATACATTTCGGGAAGGGTCCTGAGGGTGCATTAGCTTTATTTTCATGACAGTTCATTGGGGTGTGATAACATATTTTTCGTCGTTTTTTTGCGGCCATCTTGGATTTTGCCCCCCAAAAATAATTCGGCAGTCAAAAATTGGCTATCGAAAAACTGATTCACTGGCTATGATAATGTACGATTAGCCGCTATGCTCTTTCTAGGTATATTAATAGCCAAGATATGATCTCCTATGTATTTCAGGAGATTTCGATGACGGACATTTTGCGGATGTTTTTTTTTCAAATTCGTCCTACATATACACATCATGTGTTAGCAGGCTTATTCTCACACAGGAGAGATCCCTGAAAAAAACGGTTGTTCGGAAACGAATACGAAAGCAGCCCGCCATTATCGCCAGTCGGCCATTTCAAATTTGATCAGCAAACTTTCTCAAGGTAAAATGTATATTACTGCTTTAGCTATTATGCAAGACTTCCGAGATAATGAAAAAAATTAAAATGACCGCCAGTCGGCCATTTTGGATTTTATTTCTGCGAAATTTGTCATGGGTTATCCTTGTGCGAGTTCTTACATTTTGTTCTATATGCATGGTCCAGCTATTTTGCTTTGTTTTTGAGAGCGCCATTTTAAAATTGTTTGCTCCCAAAAGGTAATCAGCTCATTGGCTGACATTGCTGTGCATATTTGCTAAATAAAAAGAAGATCTGCTGGAAACTTTTTCCTAAAACGCGCTAACAAATATTTCTTTGTTAGTGGCCCTAGTAATTAAAAGGGTCGATTATATTGGAATCAAAATGTCACCAAAAATCCCCCGGTGGTATGTGATGGCTATGTGAAGTATGAGGAAGCAGAAGTTCATAGATGAGCTATCATGCAAGATTTTCGAGATAATGAGAAAAAAAATTGGCCGACTGGCGGCAATTTTGGATTTTATTAGTGCGAAATTTGTCATGGGTTATCTTTGTGCGAGACATTACAGTTTGTTTTACATTTATTGTCCAGCTATTTTGCATTTTTCTGAGTTAGGTAAATATCACAAAATTTCTAAAATTCAAAATGGCCGCTAAGCGGCCGTTTTAAAATTGTATGCACCCAAAAGTTTATCAGGTCATTGGCTGACATAGCTGAGCATATTTGCCAAATTAAAAGAAGATCTGATGGAAACTTTTTCTTGAAACGCGCTAACGAGGATTTCTTCGTTAGTGGCCATAGTAATTCAAGGGTTGATGATATGGGGATCAAAATGTCACCAAAACAATTCAATACGATATTTAACAAAAAACATAAATAGCAAAAAGTGTAGTATGTCTTTTTAGTGTAATTTTGACGAATAATCCATTTCTGCTCTATTTTGATGATCCGCGATTTTCGGAATCAGCATACCTTAAAACCCCTTAGAACACATTTTGGTGCTTCTTTCCAAAAGTGCACAACTCGACCAAAATCTGTTACATATCTACTCCACTAATTAGTAGTACCAGGGAAACTTTGAGCCGTCTTGGTGTGGTCAGTTGTTGTGACATGCACAATGGCACAACGTACTCTCTTGTCAGTCTTTTAAATAATTTCATGCATCTTAATTCATCACTATTATTATCACATGAAAGGCTGGAGCAACACCCAGGACAATTTACTGGACTAAACCACATAGCATCACCACACTTGATTCCAAAAATACTTTTTATTGCCACTATGTTTCAAAAACAAAACAAGAGCACACTCGACAATAGCCCGCCCCCATTATTGAGCTTGAAGTTATTATTGGGGCCACAAGGTCAAATTATTAACGTAAAATGCCAAAAATTGCAATAAATCGGCCATTTAATTTTTTTTCAGCCATTATTAAACTTGTCCGAGAACTGACCATTAGTAACATGCATAACAAATTTGGGAATGATACATGAAAAACTTTTCATGTTATCGCGCCTACAAGGTCAAATTATTGACGTAAAATGTGAAAAATCACAATAAATTGCCCATTTTGAATTTTTTTATAGCCATTATTGAACTTGTCCGAGAACTGGTCACTTGTAACATGCATAACAAATTTGGGAAGGATATCGCGCCCACAAGGTAAAATTATTGACATAAAATGAGAAAAATCGCAATAAATCGGCCATTTTGAATTTTTTTTCAGCCATTATTGAACTTGTCCGAGAACTGGTCATTAGTAACATGCATAACAGATTTGGGAAGGATACATGAAAAACTTTTTAAGTAATCGTGCCCACAAGTACATGTTAAGGCTGACAGGCCGTCAAGTGAGGACAGGTCCCCAAAAAATAGGAAAATAGAATATGGGCCTTTCAAAAAATAGGACTAAAATAGGACAAAGTAGCTAAATAATAGGACTAAAATAGGATTTTATTGTTCTAATGATGCCCTTGCAACACCCCTCACAACCATCCCGCTCACCCACTTTAGTTGAAAAACATTGCAGTGACTGGTGCTTGAGTTTGGTTCTTAATAAAGACAGCTGCCTATAATAAATGTAACAAGACTACATAAGTCCAGACGCTCCCTATTGAAGCGATTTTGTGTAGTGTTATTAAAGTAGTCCTAGGAAATGCCAAAAATTAAGATGAAAAACAATTACATGTAGGTCTAAGAGGCTAAGTCTAAGATAGCCGAGTAAACAACGGTTCTGGGTGAGCGCAGTGAGCAGCAGGTCGGTCAGCACTAAGTCTAAGAATAAGATCAAGAACTAGACAGTCACTCAGAGATGGCAAACCTCCACCGAAATCTTAATTTGAATCTTGATCGTAATCTGGATCATCCCCACAATTTAATGAATTTGTCCTTGGCCTGAGACACACCTGTGATAAAAAAATCATGCAAATCTGTGAGATCCGAATTCAATCCAGATCATCCCCAAAAACTAACCGGCTGTTCCTTGGCTTGACACATACCTCAGCTAATTTTCTGACGGAACGTCAGAAAGACAACAAACCAGCTCAACCAAACACACACCATGGTTTGTCAGATTTTATTTATATTAGTACCTATAATGGCAGAAAGTCAGCCATATTGAATTCGATCAGGATTTTTTCAGAGCAGGGCCCTTCCTGAAACCTCACATTTTGCTTCATAGTAGTGGTCTGGCTATCTAGCATGATTTCCCAGATATATTAGGCATGTTAAAGTAAATAATGGCCGAAAATAGGCCTTATTGAATTTTATCAAGTTGAACTTTTCCAGGGTGCATCCTCCCCTCAAATTTCACATTTTGGTTCAGATATCTAGCACGCTCTACTAAATATGAAACATTTTAAAGTAAACACATGGCTCATTTTGAACAAGTTAAAAATTTTCAGCATAAATTCTCCCCTGAAACCTCGCATTTTGTTATACAATAATGGTTTAGCCATCTAGCACGGTTTACCAAATATCGGGCATAAGAAACTTCAAGTAAATAATGGCAGACAGACGGCCATTTCGAATTTGATCAAGTTGATTTATTTTATGCTGCATCCTCCCCTGAAACCTCACATTTTGTTTCATAGTAATGGTCCAGCTATCTAGCACGCTTTATCCGATATCAGGCCTATTGAGGTAAATAATGGCCCACTGCTGGCCATCTTGAATTTAATCAAATTCAAAATTTTCAGAGTGCATCTTCTCCTGAAACCTCACATTTTGTTACATAGTAATGGTCTAGCCATCTAGCATGGTTTACCGAATAGCAGGCATGTGAAAGTAAATACTGGCCGATAGGCGGCCATTTTAAATTTGATCAAGTCAAACTTTTTCAGGGTGCATCTTCTCCTGAAACCTCACATTTTCTTGTGTAGTAATGATGTAGCTATCTTGAGCGGTTTTCATGATATTCCGCAAAATATTTTAATCGGATATACCGATGTTATAAATTAGTTCAAGGTACAAAAACCTGAAAAGACACAACTTGGGTCCTTAGAGATCATGTATACATTTGCAATAATATTGCAGATCTCGAAAACTACTGGGCCGATTACAGGCATATTGCCAATATGACTGTAATCGGCCCAGTAGTTTTCGAGATCTGCTCTGGAAACGAAGTGTGTGTCAAAAGGTCTAAATAGGTCATTGTAGGGGCCTACTGTACCAAAAGTAGGTCAAAGTTCATATACCAAAAAAGGCACAACAGGACCCCCTAGAAGTGTTGTGTGTAAAATTTGAAGACAATTGGATCCTGAGATATGCTCCGGAAACGAAATGTTCATGGATGGCCCGAGGCCGTAACTTCATTCAATCTCTTCTGTGAAATTGCGTATTGAATTCAGTTAAAAATATTTTAACCTGTCCATTATCCACCTGGACGTCATCCAAATACCACAAATTGTTATCTTATGTTATTTTCTCACAAAGTTATAGACAAGAGGTAAAACTAGGGCCAAAGGCCTCATGGAGCTGGGGCGAAGGGAAATACTACAAATTGTTCACTTTTAAGGGTGTGTCATTCAGAATGACATACTCGCTCATAACGGCATGCCCTTATATGCGTATCAAATCTGTGATTTTGATAAAATTGTGATGTTTTACTGTTGATCGCAACACATGCCATGCAACGGCGACAACAGTTGGAATGTTATGTGCTTATTTTATCTATATCAAGACTGATATCAATGGATAACTAAATGATGCTCATCCTCTTGTCACAGCTTCATCTTGACTGAGGTTGGAAATGTCCCAATTTTAAGTTTGTCAACTTAAATTTGGCTATTTATCATAGAGCTGAATTAAATCTCTAATTCTAGTGTAGACCTACTGCATCTGATGTTGTCAACACCAGCACGGGTCGACTGTTACACAGTATGTGTTTTAGGCCTAACTTCATTGCCTAGGTAGAGGTTGGGTAGGCCCACATCACATCAAAATATTAGATTTGTCCACTATGCATATAATTTTTAAATGAATGGCTAGACTACAATGAGCAGAAAATTATACCTCACAGTTATCAAGTAGCATGGCAAGGGGTGGCATGTCTTGAACATCTTTTTTGCAGATATGGGATACTTCACATGAGATTTTATCATTCATACATATCACTATATTAACCAGAAACAGAAATCAGATATAGGCCTATGGGTAGAGGACACTGGGGCACCTTGAGACGGATAAATTCAACCCCCAAACATATATTTAATTTTTCAAATAAAAGATTTTTACAACAAATATTGATACATCTAATATGGGGTAATTTGACACCATATTAGGTAACTGAAGACAACGTGGATCTAGCTAAAATCAAGATTTGAATACTACATATACCTGTAGCTAAAGCCTGCAGTTGGCTAATGCTAGATGTTGCAGTAACAATATGTGCCTGAGAAAGGTGGGTGCACCTTGAAACACTTTCGGGGCACCTTCACTGGTATAGCCTCAGGGCACCTTGAGACAGTTTTGGGGCACATTGAGACACCCTGACTGATCTCATATCTGATATTATTCATAGTTTTTGTGTGGGGTGTATTTGAAGCAAAACCATTATACATAAGTGATAACACAGGTGTACGATACCACCAAAATAATAGGGAAATCAAGTATTACGTGATCTATAGACACAGATATTGATCATCCTAAATAAGTCCAGGAGCTCCCGCTCCGAATTAGAATTTGATTTAAGCAATTTTGTATAGGGTTATTAATGTAGTCTTAAGCTAGGGCAAAAATCAAGACGCAAGACAACTAGGTCTGAGAGGCTTAGTCTAAGAGTAAGATAAGAACTAGACAGTCTGTCAGAGATTGCAAACCTCCATTGAAATAAATTAATGATCCTAATCAGTATCCCAGTAATGGTCTACCTATCTGGCACGGTTTACCCGATATCAGGCCAATCGAGGTAAATAATAGATGATTTACTCTCATTTTGAATTCAATATAGACTAGTAAAAAAAAAAATCAGGGTGTATCCCCCCATGAAACCTCACATTTTGTTTTATAGTAATTATTTGTTTTATAGTAATAATAGCACGGTTTACCAAATAACGGCCATGTGAAAGTAAATATTGGCCTAAAGGCGGCCATGTGAATTTGATCAATTCGAAATTTTTCAAGATGCATCCTCTCCTGAAATCTCACATGGTTTACCAAATATCGGCCATGTGAAAGTGAATAATGGCCGATAGGCAGCAATTTTGAATTTGGTCTAGCTATCTAGCACAGTTTACCTGATATCAGGCCTATCGAGGTAATAATGCTGATTGTTGGCCATTTTGAATTCGATATGAGTTAAAAATTTCCAGGGTGCATCCTCCCCCAAAAAATCACATTTTATTTTATAGTAATGGTCTAGTCATCTAGCATGGTTTACCAAATATCGGCCATGTGAAAGTGAATAATGGCCGATAGGCAGCAATTTTGAATTTGATCGAGTCTAAATTTTTCAACATGCATCCTCTCCTGAAATCTCACATTTTGTTTTATAGTAATGGTCTAGCCATCTAGCACGGTTTACCAAATAACGGCCATGTGAAAGTAAATATTGGCCTAAAGGCGGCCATGTGAATTTGATCAATTCGAAATTTTTCAAGATGCATCCTCTCCTGAAATCTCACATTTTGTTTTATAGTAATGGTTTAGCTATCTAGCACGGTTCACTCAATATCAGACCTGTCGAGGTGAATAATGGCCGATAGGCGGCCATTTTGAATTTGATAGAGTTGAAATTTTTCAAAATGCATCCTCTCCTGAAACCTTACAATTTGTTTTAAACTAATGGTGTAGCTATCTTGAGCAGTTTTTATGATATTTCGCGATACGAGGCCTGTCGAGGTGAATAATGGCCGATAGGCAGCCATTTTGAATTTTATCGCTTGAATTTTTTCAAGATACATCCTCTCCTGAAAAATTTGTTTTATAGTAATGGTGTGGCTATCTTGAGCGGTTTTCATGATATTCCGCAAAATGTTTCAGTCGAATTTACCGATGTCATAAATTAGGGCAAAGTGGTGGGTCAACTTCAAGGTCCAAAAACCTGAAAAGGCACAACTAGGGACCTTAGAGAACATGTATGTGCAATATGACTGTAATCGGCCCAGTACTTTTCCAGATCTGCTCCGGAAACGAAGTGTGCGTCAAAACGTCTAAATAGGTCATAGTTCTGAACCAAAAGTAGGTCAAAGTTCATATACCCCAAAAGGCACAACTAGACCCCCTAGAGGTGTTATGTGTAAAATCTGAAGACAATCAGACAAGTACTTTCAGAGATATGCTCCGGAAACAAAATGCTCACCGACGGCCCAACGCCCTAACATCATATTTCCTCTGCGACCTTGCTTATTGAATTCAGATTAAAGATATTTTAACCTGTCCATTATCCACCTGGAAGTAACCCACATACCAAAAATTGTTATCCTAGCTTAGTTACTTACAAAGTTATAGGCAAAAGAAGAAAACGGAGGTGGAATCCATAGCTCCCTCCGTCTCACCTATGGTGACGGCGGGAGCTGAAAAGTAATTTTCATGTAAAAAATGGACCTAAGCTTAAACATGGTGAAACTGAAATTGGTTAATTTTGGTACCATTGCCCAGCTGGCGAACAAATCGCAATATAATTTCTGTCAAACAGGCCTGTCTCAATGTGCCCGAAGTCCCAAGGTGCCCCAGTCTACCCTATACTTTACTGTGAGATTATACCATTCATACACATATACAGTGGGCCTATATTAAAGCAGCCCCTTGGGATGACATCAATTTTCGTTTTTAGTTCCGTACTGAAGTAGTGTATCCCACGGATCATGTTTTTATTTTTTTCAGAATTTTTATATTTTTAATCAACATTTCTATGAAACCAGAAGAAACCCAAACAAACTATTTGTATACCTGAAGGACGATTGAATCTTTTCACAGCATTGGGCCACATGCTGATGGCATCGGCCCAGCGTTGGGTAGACAATCAGTGCTGCAGGTGTGTCCTGACTATGAGACACCAATTAGCGGGGACTGGTTTGATCTTACCGTCTGATGCGTGGGAATATGTGATCTAAAGTGCTGAATATTGCTGACTTGTTTTGTTTACATGGCAATATACGACCTGGAAATACAACTATTTCACTCTTTTTCAGTGCTTTAAAATTGTTTCTTGACTTTTTCGTATTTTCAGTTAAGATCAGTAGGCTATATAGCCTCATATAAATTAATTTTTCAAAATTGACAACATTGAAAATGTCTCATCCCAAGGGGTCCTTTTAACAATAAACATAATTAGGCTATATGTTACTAAAATATATTAACCCTTCAAGCCCTCACGATGCATTAAAGCATCATTTTACATCCCTGAAAACAGACTTAATCTTCATACAACCAAGGGGTTTAGAATGAAATTTCCATGAATTTGGTTCACCAATACATAGTGATTTTCTTTAATTTTTAAACCACATCAAATCATCTTCATCCACTACAATTTTTTTTAAAAAACTTCGTTGAACTGAAATATATATTTTTGTCGTATGCCTTTCCTATTATGTACGTTACCATTTGGTGTTTTTTCTGGTCAACATATTTTTCATCAATTTCGACAACAACTTTTTTCTGACCACATTTTCAACCACCTTTTTTTTAATTTTTTTTTTCTAGGCCCCCCCCCCCCTCCAGATATCAAATGGTGCGCCCCTCAGATGTTTCGTATGTCAACCACTCTTTTCCCCTTCCAGCTTGATAGACCGGCCTACTCCATGGAATGTGATGCAGGGGTAACCATGCCGCGCTGGATTAAGTCTGCCAGTTAGTAGCCTACCCAAACAGACCTCGAGACTTTGTGCATTAGTAACGTTAGTAGGTCAACACCATCCCCCACAGGGGTGAGCCACGTTGTAGCCCTGGAAGAGCCTACACCAACAGTGACAACCCAAGGTCTGTCCACAACCTTCAGTTGCAAATTCTTTTTGCTACGTTGTGCTGTATTGGGGTTTACAACTTATTTACAATGTATTATGTAGGCCTACAACAGGAAAATTGGGAAACAATGTGTGGATATGTCTATGTGGTGACAATCAAACTCAAAGATCATGCTGATCAGCTGTGGTGTGTAGTGCCTATGCCCCAGTCTACGACGCTGGACCAGCGTTAAACCAACATTGATTCACTGTCTTGTGTACGCTGGGTAAAATATTAAGCTAATGTGTGTCGAGACCAGATAAACAACACAACATTGATTACAGGTGCTCAGCAGACCCAATGTGATTTAATGTTGGCCCAACGTCTGCGACATCAGACCAATATTGTATCGGCATTGGGTCAACGCATCGTGGTTGACCTGAAACCTTGCGGGATAACGATATTACTGGTAACTGAATACCACCCCTCCCTCAGTTTATCTGCAGTGGGGTGAGGTGTTGTAGGCCCCTATGTACAGATAATAATTCTGACCTCATGGTTAGGTCAGCTATTGAGGTCAGACATGAAATGATGTCATTGCTGGCCAATCAGCATGCAGTATGTCCCAGGAGGGGAAATCCTTTAGACCAATAGGGCATATCATATTTGGAGATGGATGTCAGCTATTGTGTCACATTTTAAATGATGTCATCGCTGGCTAATCACTGATCAGGATACAAACCATTCTCCCCAGAATAATGCTTGTTACCGTGCCCTGTAATTTGCATAAGTTGCGCCCAATCAGAACATAGCTGATTGGTTATGCTGAACAAGGGCCATTGTTGATCAGCCAATAACATTTCTGTTTGGACAGACTTGAGTCCTAACCTACTACCAGTAGTTGAGGGACAGTCAACATCGAACAGTCTTGTATCAAACTGATATAAGAAGCTCTATGCGTATATGTATCTATTGATAGGGTCCCCGGAACTAAGGCCGATGGTCAGATTTATAAAAGGAATTCACCCATCTATCACTCTTATGAATGAAATGACTTCACTTTTTGTCTCAAATTCAGAGAACAGATTCTGATAATAATGTACCTGGGCTGACGCCCAGCTACAAAAACGGACAGAGGCCGATTCCATAGATCACTCCGTTGCACCATCGGTGACAGCGGGAGATAATAATATTTTCATACAAAGTGTAAAATTATGTCAAAAAGAAAGAACAAAATTTAATGAAAAATATGCATAACTCTCAGACAAATTTGAATTCACAACCAAAAAATGTGTGCGGGGAAAAAGATTTACGTCCCAAAAAGTACAATCAGGGAAATTCAGGACCAAAAAGTAAGCGCGGGGAAATTATAACTCAGCAAAATAGGAAAAATAAGATGTTTGTCTAAAAAATAGGACAAAATAGGATTAGCTGAAAAAATAAGATAAATAGGACTACTTGACGGCCTGCGCTGACGACGCCGAATTTCAATTGCAATAGCCCACCTTTTTAAATAAAATGCGGGCTAAAACTAAGTAGACAAAAAGCGACATAATTTCTGAAATTGTTGTGTTTCCCCAATGGCGAATAGTGCCATTTTTAATAGTGCAAAGGCAGATGCTTTACAATGTTAAAGGGACTGGCCCACGCTAAAATCATCAAAAAATCGGTGATTTTATTTCGGGTTCTTAATATGACCATATGATGTAAACATGTACATAGACTAGAACTGCAAATTTTTATAATTTTTGTGCTGCGCATTCATCAGTTAGACTAGATATAGAGACGAAATTCCCGCATTTCCTATTTTTGACATGGTTGTCAATAATTAGAAATCAGGAATTTCGTCTCTATATCTAGCCTAACTGGTGAATGCGCAGCACAAAAATTATAAAAATTTGCAGTTCCAGTCTATGTACATGTTTACATCATATGGTCATATTAAGAACCCGAAATAAAATCACCGATTTTTTGATGATTTTAGCGTGGGCCAGTCCCTTTAAATAGGACGAGAATTAAGTTTCTCGTGGAAAATTATGCAGAAAAAAATATAATGGGAATATATTTGAATTTTTTCATTAGTTACAATTTCAATATTGTATCAAGCGGCCATTTTGGATTTTTACAACACGAATTAGGCTTTAAAACTTAAAGCAGCCCCTTGGGATGACATCAATTTTCGTTTTTAGTTTTGTAATGAAGTAGTGTATCCCCGAGATCATGATTTTATTTTTTTCAGAGTTTTTATAAATATTTCTTATTAATATTTCCATGAAACCGCTTAAAACCCAAACAAACTTTTTGTATACCTGAACACATGCTGAAGGACGATTGAATGTTCCTTCAGCACTGGGCCACATGTTGATGCCGTCGGCCCAGCGTTGTGCAGACAATAAGTGTTGCAGGTGTATCACCTCATGTCCTGACTATAAGACACCAATCAGACACCAATTAGCGGCGATTGCTTTGATCTCCTCGGCCAAGACGTGGGAATATGTGGTATCAAGTGCTGCATATTGCCGACTTGTTTTGTTTACATGGCAATATACGACCTGGAAATATAACTATTTCACTCTTTTTCGGTGCTTTAAAATTGTTTTTTGACTTTTTTGTATTTTTAGTTAAGATCAGTAGGCTATATTGGCTTCATTAAGTTAAATTTTCAAAATTGACAACATTGAAAATGTCTCATCCCAAGGGGTCCCTTTAAAAAGAAAACCTTCTCTGTGAAAAAGATGTATTACAAAGGAATATATGTTAAATTCTTCGTATGTTGGATTTTCACCAAAAAAACATGTTCCGAGCCTGGGAAACTTTGGACAGGTCAGTAAGGATGACCATCTAAAAACTTCTGAAATTTTCAGCTTTATAGGATTTGTTTCTATCTTTGCCCTTAAATATGCCTAAAATTCATGGACTACTGGGAACGCTATGAACATGGCTGCCACAGCTTCTGTTTTCTGTCGCATATGAAAACGGACAATGTCATTGTCTTCCAGACCGCGAAAAACAATATAATATATCAGGTTTCAAGGCTTTTAACTGAAAATAAGATTTATTAAAATGGATAAAATCAAGCTGCCCGCCAAAACCTCGTTCCCAGTCGCACATGAAAACGGCCAATGCTAAAAGACAATAATTTACAGCGCTCGATTTAAGCACTGGCCTGGGAAAATATAAGAGGGCCAGTCAGGTTAACTGGTACGTCAGGCCAGCTGATATTTTCAGACTGGTTCTCAGGAAAAACGTGCTTCCAATGTTTTGTGGTTGGAAATTTGTATCATGCTGTATTTTCGTATTCCATCTCAGCTGAATTATCACTCTGGTGCCGTTCCCTCTCGTTGCCCAGCGGCATCGTGAATTAATAATTCAATAGAATTTCAATCTAGTTTACACAGGCAGAACTTCAACTAACAAGAGGCCTCAAGTCCTATATCATCCACCGCGTGAGTTTTTGCGGTCACAAATATTTAAAAAGTCGACTGGTGGTGGCCATTTTTAATTTCAGTAAAATCACCGGCACATTTCCCGATGGTGGGTAATGTGATTGTAAAATTTAAACATTTTTTTAAAAAAATAAGTTTTTAAGTTGTTGGGCCCACAAAAAATTGTTGATCCGTGGCAGCTATTTTGAATTTCAGCAAAACTTTAAAAAAATCACCTGCACATCTCCATATCATGGGAATGTGATTAGCGCCCACAGAAGATTTTGGAGTTGACTTCTGGCGGCCATTTTAAATTTTGGTAGCATCTTTAAAAAATCACTTGCACATCACCATGTTTCTAGGAGTGTGATGTTAACATTTCAAAAGAAATTGACCAAACTAATTTTTTGAATTTTTGTGCCCACAAAAAATTTGAAGATGATCCGTGGCAGCCATTTTGAATTTCAGCAAAACCTTGAGAAAGTCACCTGCACATCTCCATATCTTGGGGAATGTGATAGTAAAATTTGACTAATCTCTGAATTTACGTTTTAAAGTTTTTGCGCCCACAAAAAATCCCCATGTTGCTCAGAATGTCATACTAAAATTTCAATTGTTTCATTCATCTTATTTTGACGTATTTATATGGTTGAATAAACACTTCTTCTTTCGAAAAAATGACCAGTCGTTTTTGTCCCCACACGAAAACCCGACGTAGGACCCACTATCAGCGACGCTGGTCCAACAGTGAGTTAATGTATCGTGCTTGCTCAGCTGGGTAATGGGTGGAGACTTAATAATTGATCAAAGTAAGATTTATAGACATAAACTTGATAACGTAAACATCTAGTCTCCAGTGAAGGTGAAAAAAGTCAAACAACTATGTACTTATGGTTTTTATTCCATAATTATTTTGTACAAACTGGAGTTGTAAAAACCCTGCAGTGATAATAAAACAGTCATCAATAAAAAATTGCAGATACACAGGTAACTCTCCTCTTGCAATAGTCACTAGAAATAATAAGATAATTGGAAGGTTTGTATCACTTGTAACTTAATTTCTTTAGAGTTGAATGCACATTCCAAATAGAAAGGGCCTCGGATTCCAATGTCCCCCGGTATCACGCTATTGCGTTTATTTCTAGCAAACATAGTTGACCAATGTGGACTTAGGGCTGGTCCAACGTCGTAGACATTGGTTCAACACTAAGCCAACATAAGATCAACGTGTTGTGTTACATGGGACATTTCACAAAAACTATGATTATTTGGTAACAAAGATTTTGTTGATTAAACAGATTTCAGGCGTGAATTATGTTAGTACACTAACAATTGAACTCAATACAGCAAATCAAGCGATTGGTATTTGATGGAGGAACATTTACCCTTGCAGAGGTCACTGCAAAAACTTAAGCTTCAACTGGGTATGGACCTTTCCCATGCGACCACAGTTAATTTTGTAGACTTGGAAAAGTCCAGTCCCTGCTGCAAAAAAATTTAAGTTGTAATGTAAGTTTGAGAACGAAAGTCTGAATGAATGTCAATACCACACATTTGATATAATTTGTAAATGGAATATAAAAGTTAGAGCCTCAAAAATACACAAGACTACTGTGAACAATGAAGGTGCAAACAATGGCTTAATAGGCACCAATTATATTAAGATTCTTGATAAAATAAAAAAACTTGTATTACTATTTTATTTTTTTTAAATATGAAATTGTGATAACAATTCTACCATTTCAAGTAAGCATAATGTCGTTGTCAAAATAAAAATAAATGCAATGCTCACAATTCAGTAAACACATTATACCGAGTCGATGTGTAATTATTATTATAATGTTCTCTTGCAATGGTGATGTCTGGTGATAACTTCACAAAACCCCATCAAATAATATATTGGCTAATGTCGCCACAATTCCACCAAATACAACACGTTAAACCAATGCTGCCTTGCCGTTGGGCCAACAAAGTAAAACGGTGGTCCAACGATAGAACAACATGGGAAGAATGTATGGTGTTTGTTGGGATGGTGAGCTACAGCCCTTAAAAATCTCAACTGAAGCAATTCTGCGCGAAAGAAATTATCACAATCCTTCAGGCTTTTAAAAATCATCGCAATGGGACTGCAGGATAATGCTACAGTTCTAAGGCGAGGAATGATTTATGTACAAAACTAAAAATACTATTTCACCTACATACAAAAAGCCCAACAGACACAATGCCTTGAATCAATGTTGGTTTAACATTGGTCCACCGTCTACGACGCTTGACCAACGTTAAACCAATATTTATTCAGCATATTGTGTCTACTGGGAGTCTTCCATTGTCACAACCCTCTTACGTCATGTTTAAAGTAATCACGCTGGTACAGCTGCATGCTATGATTAGATCTGCCAGATACCAAATAATGTCCCATTGGACTCAACCGGTTTCCACTTTTTGAACGTAGTCTGAACCACTCTGGCACAATGTAAGTATGCATTGGTGGCGCAAGGTCACTATTTGACAAGACAAAAATTTAACGAATTAAAATAAATTAAACATCACCAATTATAGGAATATTGTAATCAATTAATAGTAACATTTTCAAAGGATAAGAAAGAAAAACTAATTACTTACGTGACATGTGATTTTTTAAGTTGTAGAAAACACGAATAAATATTGTTTCAGTTGTTTTTTCCACACAGAGATCACCTGATCTTATTACATGTATCAGCTGAAGCCTATTATCAGTGCTAAAAATGCTAATCTAGCAGTTTTTCACCATCATTTAGTTTACTGACATTACCTTAAATTGTGATCAACAACAAGCATTGTGTCAAATCACTGGTGACAGAAAACTCAGTCAAAAATGGAAAATAGACCTATAAAAGGTGGTATTTAAATATATCAAGCAAATTTATCTACAGGACATCAAGTATCATGTAGATTAAAGTATGCCTGATGCTTAGAAAATAATAAGTCATCTCTAGTTGCAGATTATGCCCTATGTATGGACATTACAGCTAACTCAAGACGTTGATGCATCCACATACAAGAAAATTGTGTTTATTTGATGAAATAACGAAATCGCTCCACCTGCGGAGTGCTAATTGGGCCCAACAAAATGGTATTTACGTCATATTTTAAAAGTTAAACTGATTTGAAAATGATAGTTCAGAAATAATATTGTTGTATTAATATAAATCTTTCAGTGGAGCAAATTGTGTAAAATACAAGAATATACAATTTTAAATAGGTAAAGTGGTGGTAATAAATGTTGCTACAATTATAGATCAATGATTGCAGGATTAACGTTATATTAATAAACCTAAAATGCATCCCTTTGTGCGACATACAAACAAAAGTGGCTTAATGCCCCCTATACATGTACTATGTCATACCATCTGCATGTAATTATATCACAATAAACATTTTCTTAAGGCAGAAATGTCTAAAATAATACAATGTGCAGAATAGCTTTGATTTTTTGAAATGATGTAGGCATATTCTTGAAATAATCTGTCATTTAAGTCTAAAACTCCACAATGTTTTTTTTTTTTTTGAGCACAGAAACTGTGAGCTTGTTCTTTTTTTATATTATATATCTTATTTTCTAATAAATGCGCCTGATTATGTGCAGATATATGTAGGTCACATGTGGTTTTCAGATTTTCTGTCGATAGAATTCAGAAACGAATTATAAAAATAAAACTGGTGTCATTGTCAATAAGGCAGAAATGTTTTACATAGATTTCAAGGTTTACAAAAAAAAATTTTTGTGAGTGATATTTGAATTCAATATTGATGATCTCAAAGATGTAGGCCTACTCAAAGATCATAAAATATAATATAGTGCAACGTCGGAGATGAAAAGATTTATAAACAATTTCATTTCTAAAAAGACTATAAGAATAGAAAATTGCATGAGTAGCTACTATTTTCACATAAAACAGTACATTTGAGAACAAGGCTTGTGTCAACAACAAGGTTTATGGTGGTTGATATATATATGCATAAAAATTCTTTTTGGAATTTGAAAAAAAAAGAAAAAAATACCATACAAACATCACGTGGAAGTTGACTGCCCATTTCGAATATTTGCTACAAACATAAAAAAATGCAAGGTAAACTGTAAATCATGCGCACAAAGCTCTCGGCGGGTTTATATTTAAACAAACTAATATTATGGCTTCCCAGCAGACAAGAGATATTTGATGCTGGGACAACCTTAAACCAGCATTGCCTCAATGTCTCATGTCTGCTGGGTTAAGTTCATACAGCTTACACACAATTACCAAACTTACCTATTCTGCAAAGCTGTCGTCCTCTGATATTCATCCCATCTGAAGCACCTTATTTTATATACACATTTCCTAACAATGTAATAATGATACAGGGTGTATGACTAAAGTAAAATATTCACTGGTATAATACACGTGGAAGCATGATATTATGTACACATGTTTATCGTTTGATTTAACAAATATACAGAATAGTTTTACACAAAATGCATATTTTCCCAAATATGTATCTAATACAACATCCCAAGTTCATAGTACCTTGAAAAAGCTTATATTTGCAATTCACGATTTAAAGCATCTCTAATACTGAGTTTTGGGTGTTTCACATTCCATTTAGCTGACGTAATTCATTTTTTGATCACAGTTTACACATGATAGCGCCTTTTCACATCACAAATAAATAAAATCCTAATCCAGTTGAGACCAGGTGTTTGTCAAATTTTGGTAAACTTTGGGCTAATGTCTGACATTGGCCCTAAACTTCCCCACCATTTGATAATCATATCTGGCATTTGCTGGGAATGGACGGGCAGAGCCAAACTTCAGGTAAGGCATCTTTCAATTGAAGACGTACCACACATCACAGCTGTATGCCAATGGTTCGCAGCACTTGTTTTTCCTGGTCGCTGTGGTGCTGACTCAGTGTGCTGTAAAAGGATTGCTGGGAGAGCGAGCGAATGAAATCCGTCAGGTAGGTCTGCAAGCATACAATAAGCACACACACTGTACAGCAAGCCCCCACCCTCAAGTAACTGTACACATCAGACCATATACAATGAGTCAAAGGCTGTACATGTGTCAAATATTATACAGTTGGAAAGAGGTTATCTTGTACCCATCATTTAATTGTTACATGTAATCTCTCATACTGCATGTCTTAACGATTATTCAATGCAACGGAAAAAGAAACAAGGGTTTGTCATACAAACCCAAGAAGATTATTAATTCAACAATTTCTTAATAGGACTCGTTTCACAAAGACCAAGCTAAAGGAAATTTATTCTAGCAAGCTTCGAAAAAAAAAAAAAAAATGAAGTCAAGGCCATGGTATTATACAATATAATACATTTTCAGGCAGTATCTATGCAATTGGCTTTTCAATGAGATCTTTTTTGTCAGTGTAATTTATGTACAGTTGTATATATAAATGATGGGTAAAGTCAAATATTGTGGATTTTGAGTATTTCATTAATAAATGAGCATAAGTGCTACATACAAATGGCGAGTTTTTTTAAATATCTGTTTAAGAGAACATAAAAACAGCCAGCCCCCGATACCACAGTCCACCATGCGAGTTTAAATATAAAATTTGTAAAATATGTCATAGGTTTTTACTCTATCTTTACGGCAAGGTCTTCATCATAATGGCAAAATTGAATCAAAATGGCTATTTTTATACTTGTGAAATTTGTCTATCATTTTGTAATACTGGATACTATTTAGAGATAGCTATCACACAAGCTTTAAAAATAGACCATTAAAGAAATAGCCCATAGCACCAAAGAATTTATTTCTTTTCGAACTGGTTTGATAAATTTGAAGAATGAGCATATCTTTAGGTTTCAGAACATTTGCATAGAAACCTGCGAGGTTAACACGCTTCCAAAGAACAAAAAAAACTGACAGTGTGCGATACAATAAACAGACTGTCCAAACATGGGCTGCTGAATATGATTAATAAATTGTTCCTGTAAACCATACATATGTAGAAAATCTATCACTAAGAAAGAAAAAAGCATAATGTATATGAAAATAAATACAAATCAAAAGTTGACGAGACGGAAACTCAATGTTTGTTTACTGTTGGCCACAGTCTACGATGCTGGTGCAACTGTAAACAAACACTGGTTCAGTGTCTGTTGCTGGGTTAGATTTGTGAAACACGGCATGTCATTATGTATAAATTATTTACAGATTTAGTGTGCAAAATGTGTTTACATCAGCATTAAGCAAAAGAACTGCGTTCAGCTACAAAGTTATATGTACCAGGCTGTATGTTCAGGCAAAATCCTATAATGAGTGTTCTACCATATTTGAATGAGCTGTACCTCACACTGAGATCTATAACATGTTTATGAATTTTTTTAAAACCTGCTCAAATGGGAGATTATTTTAGTGATAAACGAGTTGCAGTACAAAGGAGATGGTACAGTCACAGATTGCATTATCTGAGTTTATCTTTAGAACAAGAGCACACTCGACAATAGCCCGCCGCCATTACTGAACTTGAAGTCATTATTGTGGCCACAAGGTCAAATTATTGACGTAAAATGCGAAAAATGACAATAAATCGTCCATTTTGAATTTTTCCAGCCATTATTGAACTTGTCCAAGAACTGGTTATTAGTAACATGCATAACAGATTTGAAGATGATACATGAAAAACTTTTCAAGTTATCGCGCCCACAAGGTCAAATTAGTGACGTAAAATGCGAAAAATCGCAATAAATCGTCCATTTTGAATTTTTTTTAGCCATTATTGAACTTGTCCAAGAACTACTTATTAGTAACATGCATAACAAATTTGAAGAGGATACGTGAAAAACTTTTCAAGTTATCACGCCCACAAGGTCAAATTATTGACGTAAAAGGCGAAAAATCGCAATAAGTCGGCCATTTTAAAAAAAATTTCGGCCATTATTGAACTTGTCCGAGAACTGGTCACTAGTAACATGCATAACAAATTTGGGAAGGATACATGAAAAACTTTTCAAGTTATTGCGCCCACAAGTAAATGTTAACGCCGACGCCGCCAAACTTCAATTGCATTAGCCCACCTTTTTTAATTAAAAGGCGGGCTAAAAATAATTGGAGTGTTTTTCAAACACATTAGAGGAAATCATTGAAGGCAGAATAGGCCCAATCAAATAGCGCTTTTTCGGTCAAGGCTGACAATTCATCTCATCATTTAAACAGTAATTTATTTGGAAAGACCAGATAATAATGAAACAAGAGCACACTCGACAATAGCCCGCCGCCATTATTGAACTTGAAGTCATTATTGCAGCCACAAGGTCAAATTATTGACGTAAAATGCGAAAAATGACAATTAATCGGCCATTTTGAATTCTTTTTCATCCATTATTGAACTTGTCCAAGAACTACTTATTAGTAACATGCATAACAAATTTGAAGAGGATACTAGAAAAACTTTTCAAGTTATCGCATCCCCAAGATCAAATTATTGACGTAAAATGAGAAAAATCACAATAAATCGGCCATTTTTTTTTTTTTTCAGCCATTATTGAACTTGTCCAAGAACTACTTATAAGTAACATACATAACAAATTTGAAGAGAATATGTGAAAAACTTTTCAAGTTATCGCGCCCACAGGGTCAAATTATTGACGTAAAATGAGAAAAATCGCAATAAATCGGCCATTTTTTTTTTTTTTCAGCCATTATTGAACTTGTCCAAGAACTACTTATAAGTAACATACATAACAAATTTGAAGAGAATATGTGAAAAACTTTTCAAGTTTTCGCGCCCACAAGGTCAAATTATTGACATAAAATGTGAAAAATCGCAATAAATCGGCCATTTTTTTTTTTTTTTCGGCCATTATTGAACTTGTCCGAGAACTGGTCATTAGTAACATGCATAACAAATTTGAAAAGGATACGTGAAAAACTTTTCAAGTTATCGCGCCCACAAGGTCAAATTATTGACGTAAAAGGTGAAAAATCGCAATAAGTCGGCCATTTTGAATTTTTTTTCAACCATTATTGAACTTGTCCGAGAAGTGGTCATTAGTAACATGCAAAACAAATTTGGGAAGAAAACATAAAAAACTTTTCAAGTTATCGCGCCCACAAGTAAATGTTAACGCCGACGCCGACGCTGACGCCGCCGAACTTCAATTGCAATAGCCCACCTTTTTTAATTAAAATTAAAAGGCGGGCTAAAAAGCAATATACAACGTAACAAGTAAGTGTAAATTCTAGTGCTCAGTGTGCTGTACAATTTAAAAATCAGGAATGAATACATCGCTACTTGTCTGAGATTACAAACACATGAACTGTATATTAGTCTCATCCCTATTTATATATAGATATTAAAGAGAGTCAACTATTTTTATCGATGGACCATTATTCATTCACCTAACCAATGTTAACATCAAATCAGCATTTGGTCAATGTTTTCGCTGGCTTCATATTTACAAACAATGTGTTGACTAAATAGGCTCTGCTCAAGAAGTAAGACCTGTTAAATCAGAGCCTTAATTGCATAGAGGAAGATCATTTCATTCAACTTACCTTGCTTGCCCCACATAAGAGTGTCATATTTATGTACAGCCGAGTGCTACTGTTTTTGGCACCAGTACATTAGAAACATGATAACAGGTTTCTGTGTCTCTGTCAAGTAATCTAGATACCCATTAAAAAAATGCCCACAAAAATATTTTAAAAGTTGGAGAGGCTACTTATTAATTTTAATGTACGTAATTTTTTTCAAAAACATTGACCACCCATGAATTTTTTTTTAAACATCTAGCAGACATCTCTAATTATTAAAAAAAATATATTTAATGTCCCCACCCACCATCATATAGGGATAGCTGACAAGAGAACCAACATTTTAAAGCCAGTGACATAAAAATAGATCAATGGTAATACATTGTAACCCCCAAAAAGGCACATCTACACCCCTAATGGATGTGCGTGCCTTATGAAACAATTCAGCCGATGGTTTGCGACATATCATCCGGAAACGGTCATCTGGACGCACAGCCGGATGGCCAGAAAGGTGGATGACAATATCCCTAGTCGTACGTCTGGGCTGAAAAGGGTGATCCACCTGGACTAAGAAGTTTCTCTCATTTTAAAAGTGGAAATCCAGGGATCAGCAGCACTTCCAAATCCCTTACCATATGGATTTTTATTCAACATGACTGTTGTGAGTCGTTTTTTAATGAATTCTTCCAAAAGGTTAATAAAATCGAAAGAAATAGCTAGAGAGCTTCATTCCAAACTGAAATGCAATCCAACCAATGGTTCAAAAAATATATATTCTTAGTGCTAAAACAGATTTCTTGTCTGTTTGAAAAGTGCTAATCACATCTCTAGCTGTGGTCCAACAACAAAATTTGATGGAGAAATCATCAATAAATTTGGTAGATTGAAATATGTTGAAGTTATGCAAATGTAAGTGAGTGGGTAAAAATTTATATTGTATAATTTAGCTTCTAAGTGTTAACAAGTATCTGGATAATATGGTGGTGAATCACAAAATGTGCTTGTCTGCTGGAAAACTATTACTTTCACAATTTATTATGGGCCTCAGGTCATATATGTGAGAAATAAACAAATATTAAGCACTTTTTGGCTCGGTCAGAGCTAAATAAATTTACTGTGATTTAACCTGCTAGTAAAACAGATTACAAATCTCTGAAATGACTATAGTCATGCTTGGTGGTTAAAGCATCCCGCTGAGCATCCACCACAAAGTATTTTATGAATTTCAGTGACATTTTATTAACCCTTTGCCCGCCAGTCCCGATTATATTCGTTTTTTCATTAGCATATCAAATACCAGCTATTGAAAATGCCAAAGGTAAAACGTGCAAATCAATCAACAAGATTTCACAATCGTTGACCGCCACTTTGTCAAATCTGAATTTTATTCACTCACTTGAAGTTGTGGATCCCAGTCAGCGAGAAACAACTTCAAGTGGGTGAAAATTGAAAATGAATAATTTGGCGATTAAAGGGTTAAGTTTAAAACTTGAAACCACATATGTACAGCCCTTGCAAGATAAAGGTTTACAATTTAAATACCGACCTGCAGCTCAATTTGGAAAACTGGATCTGTCAAAGCATCAGGGTCCTCCTCCTCATCACCGTCATCCACAAAATCATAACCTGTAACACACAAAAACAATCTAAGGGTTATAAAATTTAAAATCTCTTAACCCTTTAGTCCTTAAAGCACTACTATAATTGTTTTTTATTGGGAATTAAATGAGTGCTAATGTTTGGTCTCAAATTAAACAAATAGGAGAGATTTTCACCCACTTGAAGTTACCATGAGGCACATCTTCAAGTGGGTAAAAATTAGATCACGTGGCCCCCTTAAACAGGTTTGATTTGCACCAGATCTTTCCAAACTGGAACTTGATTGACCAAAGCTTCAAAACCTGCCTGCAAGAAGGTTTGGTCGTTTGAATCTTGAACCGGTTGGGCAGTCATAGGTCAACGTCAACGGTCAAACTATTGCCTTCTAATGAGTCGACTGTCACAGGGCTGGCTAAAAGTTGCATTGAATGGCGCTCTACACTGATTAAAATGGGCACGAGAAAAAAAGTTCGCAGCCTGTGAGGAGTTGGATCAATTTGCATCCATAGCATTCCATTATGTAGCCTGCCTATATGTATGTGGGTGATTTCTGGAGTCATTTCTTGTAGCGCAATATAACCCTTTGGTGCGTTTTCACTGTGTATGTTGCTCTGCTGCGCGACATAGCAACAATTAGCCAGCCCTGCATTGGCCTGATATCGGTCCAGTTGTTGCTATGTCCAAAAAACATCAGTCCCCGACGTTGACACATCACTGATTTAACGTAGACCCATCATATACGACGCGACCCAACATTAAATCAACCTCACGCGAATGTCTCGTGTCTGCTGAGATGCTCGTGATGTGAATGATTCTCAGCAAACACAAGCCCAATGCTTACCCATAGTCTGCGACGCTGGCCTAACATTATACCAGCATAGCAAACACTAAGAGTGAACTCCTCATGTTTGCCGGGTTATATATATTACGGGTGGCCCAACATAGACTGTTGTTGGACGCTAATTAAGCTGGCGATGTGTTCTCAGGCAAGGAGTGGTCCACAACCAGGGGCCAACTTTAAACCAGGAAATATTGAAAGATTTAAAACTTTGCAATTTGGAGAAATAAAATATTTTGCAGATAATAATATTGGCAGATTTACTCTTCCTATTCAAAACCTATATTTAGACAATCTAAGCAGAAATATTAAAATGTTCGTCCATAGTGCACTGACAAAGATATGTATCTAGACGTATCGGAGTTTAAATATCTTCTAATTCTCTCGAAAGCATAGCTATTGTCAGAACTGAAGCCTATATAATTCAGTTCAGACAGACCCACTGTAAAAGGGTCAACCTCTACCTAAAAATGAAGAAAATGGTCACTGGCAGACTGCCATAGAAAATTCCAGGAATTTTTTGAGACATTTTAATTAGAATTCCACTGTTTCAGGACAATACGAGAAATTGAATTTTTCTATGACTTTTCCAGGACAGCCATCATTTTCCAGGATGTGTGGGAACCCTGTATGAGGCTAATTGATAAATATTTACCACATATGGAAAGAAATACCTGGTCTATTTATTATATCAGATAGCCTCACCTGTGAAGTCACCTGTGCCCAGCAGACATCCTAGGTCATCATCCATGGTATCACCGTTTTCTTCAGTCTCATCCCAGGCACCGTCCTCCTAAAAACAGTTACAATACATTTATGAGGCAAACAAAGACATTCGTTAATTTAATTTAAAATCTTTATAATTCATACTACTTAAAGCTGGGGATTGCATCAGCAATCCCATCTGTAAATAGATGAAAAATAGTAGCGATATTTGTCCAAAGTGTAGTTCTGTAATTGTTCCCATACAGTTTATATGGGCATATTGAGACAACATGTGACCCTTTAACCCTTATAATCCTGATTTGAATACTTATGTTATGGGCCATTATAAATATTTTCTTTTAGTGCGGAGAACATCTTTATACGTCAGATTCTGACGTCTACAGACGTCAGAATCTGGCCTGCGTATAAAGACAGTTCCCGCGCTGAAAGGGTAATAGTTATGCACAAATTTTACCTCTTCATCCTCATCATCACCAAGAGCAGCTTTGGTGGACATGCTACTCTCAATCTGATTTGACAGCTCATTTATCAGAAGCTTATAGATTTTCACCATCACTGGTACCATCGTCCACTGCTCAGGTGCTGGAAAAGAGGCGTGAATACATCTACTACCTGTCTTTTTAAACAGCAAAATCTTCATAGAGATATGCATTATTGCTCAGTCATTTTCAATCATTTGAATCTACAGAGCTAATAAGGCAATTTGAAATGTCTCCCAATTGCACCCACAGCTTTAAATTACCAAATACAATTTTCACCTTCTAAATGAATGTGATAAGTCTACTTTGTAGAATAGCACTGCTTCCGAATCGTCACACAAAATGGTATACATTTTAGGTTGTATTTCACCGCACTAGTATCACAAAATTGAATGATTGAGAAATTGCTTACATTGTGCAGTTTTAGATCTTGTCCTGATGCCAGCAGAATGGTTAAATATCTGGTCTCCCTTCACTTGTATTGACTGTAACCTATCATCTCCCGTTTCTATGGCATGTTGTAGAAGTTTGCATAAAGCTACAGAGCTATAACATACATGTAAGTGTGGTAGCTATTTTTCATACATGATTTTATCTGACAAAATGAGGTCACAATTAGTGGCTGTTTATAATAGAGATATGTATTAACAGGTAATGAATCTACACAAAATTATCTTTAACATGGTGTATCTTACAACTCAATTGAGTGGTCAGCTCTAGAAAATATATCAAATACACTCTTTGCACGAGTTTGCGCGTGAACATTAGTCTGAACAGAACAGTTCAGCTTGGTCACTGTGTGGCGTGTTGTTATTGAAAAGTGTGTAACATTGGTCTGAACAAAACAGTCCAGCTTTGGTCACTGTGTGGCGTGTTGTTATTGAAAAGGGTGTATTCAAGAAAAATATGAAATTTGCAAGCATCCACTCCCTGCCTTGAAAAAAAACTTACAAACATAAAAAAACTTTAATTCTCTCCTAAAGCCACCCTGATGCCACTAAGCGAATAATACCATATTTATAGTATACAATATATGCAAGTATTATCACTTTTAAAGTTTAGAAAACAAACCTGACTTTCCCCTCATAAGCTCCATAAAATAAATGTTGCTTGGAGCACCATTCTGTGAGAACAAATTCCAAAGCAGGTTTTCCTGTAGGTCCCGGGACATTTGTGAGGAAATCTAACACGGCTGACATTTGAGTATTCATCAACTGGGCAAACACTAGCACTAAGCTCTGTCAACATGGAAAATCAAAACATCTAACACTTGTTTGACGTTACATACCCAGCAAACACGATACACTGACCAAATGTTGGGCCAGCGTCGCAGACGATGGACCAACATTGAACCAACATTGGATCAGTGTATTGTGCTGTCAGGGTACAATATTTCATGGAATACCTGGAATTTATAACCCATGTATCGTCACCTCTTATACTGCCGTAGTATACAACACCATCGCGCATACACATGTATGTCCCCAAATGAGAACATACACTACTATTAAGCATCCCCGCACAAGACGATATACTACCATTTGCTTAATGCCGAGGAGCATTGCCAACAGTTGATGTCATTGGGAATGTCTCGTTTTAGCAGACATTCTAAGCCATGTGAAATTTGCCATGGAAAATTTATTCAGTTGTAAAAACGTATTTTTAATATATTCATATTAAGCTTACGCAGCGAGTTCTCACCACTGTCACCAGCGGTACAAGAAATACAGAAAAACATCTCATTACAGATTGGGATATATGGTATTCATTCTATAAGCCCTAGCCCGCACCAGGGACTAAAAATAGGTAGGCTGTACATCAAATAATACAGTTGTCAATATTGAAAAAAAATCAAAGGAAAATACTGAGCATTTGAACTGTACAGAATAAAGTCTCAGCCGACGAAAAAGCAATCAATATATTTTCAATTTAAAGTTATTTTGTTGATATTATTTACATGGTACATTTAAAATAAATGGCACACTTAAAAGATTCAAAATATATATGTCAATCTTTTGATTTTAAGGAAAGTGCCACTTCTAAAAATGATAAAGAAAGGTTAATCATCATCAGCCATTTCCTTAATTGAAGTTGAAAATAGTTCTCACAATTCGTGCTATAAATGGGATTAGCCCAGATTATGCAAGTGGTTGATCACATTTTAAAGTTAAATTTCTGCACATAATTTGTACCTGTAAAACAGACAGTGTTTCAGCTTGTTGCATTTTGCTTAGAACTGCCCGCAGCATCAAATCCAGGTTCTCTCCCAGATTTTGACCAAGCTTTGATATCAGTATGGATACTAATCTTCCAACAAATGTAGCTGTAAATTCTGAAGTTTTGGGGTCGAGCAGTCTTGAAACAATTTGAACTATGTAGTATATTCCGTTTTGGCCTGCAAGAAAAATGATGTTATATGGCATATTTTTGTAAACTGATATTAGCCAGTAAAGCCTTAATTGTGTCTATAATATGCTTTTCTAATACTTTTATTGGCAGACCAAATAATAGTTTTGAATGATCCTATATATCTGCCTCTTGATCAGCAAGATTTTTTTCATTGTCAAACTTAACCCTTAGCACACTGTTTTTTCTGTGTTTTTATTAGCACCTACTGGGTATATGATCAGTAGTTAAAAATAAAACATGCTTTTAATCTTGAAACAAAGATGTATGTTGGGACCTGAATTTCACAAATAACACAAATTTTCAGCCACTTGAAGTTGTGGATCGCGGTAGCGAGACACAACTTTAAGTGACAGAAAATTAAAATTGAATGGCTCAGTGATCCAAGGATTAACAAATATAATTAATTTTCAGCTACTTTATATTTGAGTCACAGTAACAAGACAAATTTATTGATTGAAATTTCAATTAGCATAATAACTTTAAGAAATGGTAATGGTCATAGTAGCTCAATTTTTAAAATGTCCTAGAGAAAAGTGGATACAAAATAGAGCAATCTCACCTTGGCCATCATGCCATTCTGACACTTGTGTTAACGAGGTAGATACATAAGCACGCAAACACTCTCCACCACTCTGTATATAAAGTTAAAATAATTCTTTATTTGTCGTCAAGTAATACATTTTTATTTTAAATTTAAACAATTTTCACCCAGTTGATTAGTAAGTTTAGTGCAGTAGAAATATAGGACAAGAGAGCTGCCCCTCAGAACATGATCCCCTATAAAATTAAATAATCATTTTCACATTTTAAAATAACACACTGCCAAAGGTAGGCAGAAGGTGGTACATGTAATACAAAAAGGCATAACTATAGTCAAAAAAATATTTTTAAAATCAAAGTGGAAACAATTTATTAAGTATGTTCCAGCATATGACCAAGCGACAGTACCGGTACTTAAAGTTGACAAAGTACAGTTAAGTCAAACAAGACAATGCATAATGCAGAGGCCTCAAGGATCACAACCACAAAATATGGGAGAAATCCATGCAGAAGTTTCCATGATTTGGCCTAGAAGCTGTTGTGAAGGCAAAAACGAGATCATAGCACCAAAAGTAGAATGAAGTGCAGTAACTCCAAAAGACAAATTGAGAGAAAGCGAGGATGATTTGTATCAGCATTAGAAATCATCAAACAAGTCATTTCTAAAATATGCCCCATAAAAGTCAAACACATAATTGGGTTACAGGAGCAAGGTGATCTTGGTTCATTGATCAATACACCTGATTTCTTCCGAGTTTGAACATGCAAATAATCCCAAGTAGGGATAACAAAATAAAATTGTCAAAATAGCTGTTATCTATAGATTCTTTATCCGTGTTCATCCATTTTGGTAACACAGACGATTTAGAGAAATGCAACACATGGAATTCCGCATGCTTGCAGTCAGAGCATACCTCAGATAACCCCTTCACTACCATACATGACGGAAATTTTCGTCATCATTCGTTAAGTTACGTAACCATACATGACAGAAATTTCCGTCGGATTGACCATAGTTACACCAGGATCCCTGGATCCTGGCATACACTTAGGCCTGGAAATGAAGTGGTTAACATCAATATAATGTTAATAGAATCACATTAATATAAGTTTTGTCACACAGCGGTTCATTTCTATAAATTGTCCAAGAATAGAACAAATTTAACCAACATATATCTCATCGGTCATGGTAAAGACACAAATTCAAGTGGTCGAAAATTGGAATTACTCAAGCAGCAATCTGTTAAATTACTAGCTGACCTGCATAGTTGCATTGTCGTCAGTTTTCACAGTACACTGCACGGCTGCAGGAAATGCTTGATTCATGAGAGGATCTGATAATGGGACTGAGCTACTCCGCACTAATGTCTGCAAGATGTCGAGCGCCACCTGAAACAAAGCACAAATCATATCATCAGCCACTATATGTATTTGTATGTGCAACAAGGACAGTCTTTTATACGTATGCATAACATACAGGGTTCGTACACCTTGGGCAGAACCAAATTCAAGGCCTTTTCAAGGCATTTCAAGGCCCTAAAAGTTTTTCCAGGCCCCATGCAAGCTATGTAAAACGTTGATAGTAATTCAAAAACCAAATTTAGTTTTAAAATGGCATGTAGAGATGTCACACTGTAAAAGTACAGACATCAGAGAACGAATTTGTGATCCCTGGATCTTGACTGTTATAACAAACCTTTTGCAGAATGGCTTCTTCGCTGCTATCAAAACCCTTTTACGAAATGGCCTACGGGATGGCTCATTTTCAAGGTTTTTCAAGGCCTTTGGCAAAATTCGAGCACTAGAAAAATTTATATAAAACTCAAGGCTTTTCAGGCCCCGTACAAACCCTGAACATTGATATTTAAATGAACCAGAAAGACTTAGATCTGACAAAGACTTTTATGATTTCAAATTGAAAAGAACCCTTAGTCTCCGTGTTTTAAACTGAAATATTGTTTAAACTGTTTTATTATTTGATCAAATCATGGAAATGAAATGTGTGATTGAACATCAAAATTTGCAAATATTCGGTATCAAATGGAACAAATACAAGTGATTTTCAGCCACTTGAAATTGTGGGTCACGGTAGCGAGACACGCAATTCATAGACGGGTGAAGGGTTAAAATAAATGCGGGACATCAGTCTAGTTATTGGTAAAGCAGTAAATTGGAATCTACAAATCAATAGATGTTATTGGTAACCTTTAGCCTGCTAATCATCACAAAAGTCGTTTTAAATCTGTTTAATTACCCGACTAAATCACTGTTATTGGGCATGAAGTGACTGCTTAAACATCAAGATTTGTAAATGTTTGGTTTCAAATTTAAAAAAAAATGAGTAGTTTCAATTTAGTAGTTGAAAATTTAAATAAATTTACTGAGGAGTTGAGTTGTTTCTTACAATTTTCTCATTCATTTGAGGCATATAGAGTACTCAGTTTTTGAGTACTTGAATTTTGCCAATTATCAAACAGCTACTAGCAGCTATTGATATATTACTAAAATAACTGAGCAAAGAATTTGATTCTTTCCTTTATTGAACTAATTACACAATGTTCACCCTAACCTCAGGGTGGCTCTGTGGGTTGTCAACATTGCGTGAAAACAACACTTCTTCAATTTTGTAACCACTTTGAGTTGTGTCCAGTTACCGCAACCCACAATTTTAAGTCGTAACAATTGCCGATATTTATTTAATTTGAGACCAAAAATTTGAACTTAAAACAGCTACAGTTGTGATAAGCAGGGAAAAAGTTAACTTACCGACTGCATGCCAATAGGTATTTTTTCAACTGGTGCGTGAAGAATGCTGACTAGAGTTGGCACCAATCGTTGCTGTACAAGTTGAATGCATGATGGATTTTCTGATAATACCTTGAATAGGTCCTGGGCAAGGCTAACTATGAGGGGATCTGAAACATACAATCAAGAATATCTTACAAATTAACTTCTTTAGTCGGAACCCTTCAACAACTGATGAAAAGTGACTTAAATTTCACAAATCCAAGTAATTCTCAGTGACGTGGGGATTGCAGTAAGGAGATGCAACTTCAAATGACCAAAAATCGTGACTAGTTTTTTCTAATCTGGTTTATTACCTGATTAAATGTGTGTTTAAACAACAAAGATTTGTAATTTTTTTCTCTCAAATTAAACAAACATGAGTAATTTCCCCCACTGGAAGTTGTGGGTTGCTGTAATGAGAAAACTTCAAGCAGGCTAAAATTAAAATTATTTAATTTAGCGTTCCAATGGTGCTATCTGGATTGCTCTTTTGTGGATCTCAGCGTCCCTTTGGAGTTGGAAGGTGTTAAACTGCCACTTTA
This sequence comes from Flabesymbios commensalis, assembly GCA_964017125.1. Lineage (NCBI taxonomy): Eukaryota > Metazoa > Annelida > Polychaeta > Terebellida > Flabelligeridae > Flabesymbios > Flabesymbios commensalis. The sequence goes on along the minus strand of OZ024911.1, from coordinate 39,195,540 downwards.
TCAAGTGGCAGTTTAACACCTTCTAACTCCAAAGGGAAGTCAGGTGAACCTGGCATTCCAGACAGAGATATCTTGAGTAAGCTCCTTTTGCGGTACAAGAGGGCGATAAGATGGAGATAACTCGTGTTCTGTGGAGACAACTCGTGTTTTGTCAAAAAAAGTACATTTTGAAAAATGTCATGTCCACAGGGACATTATAATTTATATGGACTGAGAGTGCCGTCTTGAATGTGTTAATAAAAGGCAAACATTAAAACAGTTTTAATTGTGTCGGGCACACTCACCACAGGTTTGTTATTTATAACAATACATGAGGTTATGCTAGATTTATATCATGAGAACACTGATAACCTTAAGGTCAGCAATTCACAAGAGTGACATCTGGGCGAAGGATTTGTCAACTGCAATAACAAAATAAACAATTCACTAAAAATTTTACTAAAAACTCACCACCACTGTATTTGAGAAAAACGGCTATGGCTAACGGTGTGATTTTGGATTCGATACTTGCTGTAAACTGTTGATCAAGCTGGAAAAAAATATAAGTTATCATTATGTACTGGTCTAATACGATTCTAATAATTATGCATTAATTATATATTCGGTATCAGATGTATAGACTACTGATCATAATCACACAACTTGAGAAATTACATTTGATAAATGTAATATAATGGACTTACAATTATCAAATAGCTACTTACATATAATTATCACATGCCTAAATAAAAATATGTAGCAATGATTACTTGGATATATGTAACATGGTTATTCTCAGCTATCACATGGTTACTTACAGATATCACAATACACATGGTCTCCAGTACTAAAGCTAACACTTCTGACGAGAACTGTGTGGCTATGACCAAAAGACCTTCAATCATGTCAGAAATGTAGGGTTGCAGCAACTGTGGGTTACCAGTGGACTTCAGATGCTCTGAGAAGCCAAACACTGCCCGCACGGCTGATATCCGCACACTCGGTGGTTGGGTGTTTTGCAGACCACTGACTGTAGCTTGCAAAAATCTGTCACAATATTTTAAATAATTAATTATCATCAATTATTTCTCATCAAAAAGATGTGCTTACACTCTAAATGATTTACTTACTTCTGTAGTAATTCAGGTGACATAGTGTCTGTGCAACGACTCGCAAGCCAAAGACATCGACCCAGCAGAAATGGAGAAACTGAATAAAAATAGCACATCATTTAGTCAGTCATACTATACTTTCATACATGCATATATTGTATCAGAATCTCTATTTTGGCTATAACAGTATTTTTGTCTTGTTTTTGATAAAAAAAAATCTAGAAGGCGATATAAATAGCAAAATATGATGAAGTTTATCATTTGTCTCCCAATATTCAGGCTTCTCACCCCTGGATCACAATTTTTCTCCATGACTTTTCCCTGGTCATGTCTTAAAATCCAAAGACTTTTTATTGAAAAAAATGAACATGGGAGAGATGCTTGTAAACAAACTGGCGTAACTGACTAGACTACATACAACTCCTGCATATCATATAGATTATTGATTTTTTGTTGAATGTTGTTGTGTGCCTTTAATTCAATGTACGGTACAGCAAGCAATGAGAATCTTAAAAACTAATCAAAATGACTTTCCATGACTGCACAAACACTGAATATTATTAATTCCTTCCCATATTTCTTAAAATTAAAACACACGGCGATGAAAAAATGTGAATCTTAATGAGGTAATGCTGGTCAGCGGCCCTTACTGAAACTACCAAAATTAAATCACAAACTTTCTTGTTGTCTTTTTTTGCACATTTGCTATAACTCTCCAAGAATGTACATACGGTTGCTTATCTTAAAAAATAAAACTGAGTTTCGAAATTTTAACTGTTGAAATCTCCTGGTTCTCTTTATTAGCCGAATGTGTATGGAAATAATAATAAAAGTTAATCAGAACATTCAGAGATCCCTAAAGAGCTACCATGCCAAATTTGAATGCACTCCAACTAGCCAAGTCATAAAATAGTATTCACAAGCTTTTTGGACGGCCAATTTGGAAGCTGTTTTATGGCTCGGTGCCCCCACCCTGCAAAAAATATACATCAGAAGAATTTTGCAAGCACATCTGTGAAACAAAAAATTAAGAACTTTTTTAGTGAGAGCTAGGTTTGTGGATACACCCATGGCTTGAAAATATTTGAAAACTAGAAAACTCTGAAATATAAGCTAGATGTATTATATACAATTATTGAACTAAATGGAAGAAACCTATGCAAATAGTTTGGGTGGATTTACTACCAGAGAATGACTGAAACGAAGAGTGTATTTTTATTAAAGGCGCAGGTGACATCACAAGTAACGTGATAATTTATGTTTTCAAACAAGGTATTTTTAAAGACTATAAAACTGCAAATTGTGTCAGAAAAATCAGCTTTGAATGGAAGAGAAAAATGTAATGCGGCACTCCAAGTGAAAATCCATCAAACATACCGTTTTGATTAAGGTCGGCTAGTACCACTGTCTGAAGGATGCCTTGTAGGTCAAACTGAATCTTTTCCTTTTTTACAGATTCAATTATCAGATTCCTAATACTACCCAATGCAAGCATGGCCCCTTCATGAAGTTTCCACCTGCAAAGGAAAATCACAGTTAACCCTTGTACAGCTGAACCTAAATATATGGTTCCAATAAACTTGCAATCAAATAAATTGTCATTAAAAGCAGGGTTTCACTCAGCACCACAGGGGTATATCCCCCCCTTGCGTTAGCAATTCCAGCTTCAAATGACAAAAATAGAAATAAACAATTCACCAACACCAAGTCATTGGATGTTTCTCCTAATAAAGAAAAAAACTAGGAATGTGTTTCAGCATTACATAGCGAGAGTGAGGAGTGTAAAGAGAATAATGAAGTGCATGTATGTGAATAACTAATATGTGCACCAGATCCATTACATAGGTATTTAAATAAAGCGAAAATAACTAACAAAGACATTTATCATGATTTCAATTTGAAAAAATCCCCTTGGTCTCCATGGTTTATACAAAAATATTTTGGGGTTGTAAGGGTTAAATCAAATGTATCCCGGAAGCGCTAAGTTGTTAAATTTCGAGACACTTGACGTTATGTCTCTCTGCCGCGAAGTAGGTAAAAATTACTCATGTTTGTTTAATTTGATACTAAACATTTACAAATCTTAATGTTTAACCTTTACAGTGTGGGGATAGACTTTAGACGTCAGATTCTGATGACTTAAAGTCTATCCCCGCGCCGTAAAAATATTTATAATGGCCGTAGACCCACAACACAGGTATTCAAATGAATCGGAGAGAGCTAGCTAAGACATTTATGATCATTTTAAATTGAAAAAAAAACCCTTTGGACTCCATGGTTTATATAAATTAATTCAGCGCTTTAAGGGTTAAACACTTAATTTCATTTCCACTAACAGTGATTTATTAAAAAAACAGATCGTGTTTGAAGGGGTGATCTGGAGAAAATGGTATAATCCATCATAATCAGATCTTTCGTAGGATTTAACCCTTTCACCATTGAAAAAACGGGGGCTTCAGTGGTGAAAGGGTTATTAGAGTTGGATATTTATCAAATCAATTCATTTTTATTCACCTTGTGGTGGGAATTACTATAATACAATCTGAAGGTGAATGAATTGAAAATGTGGCATACAACTCTTTATTGACAAAATCTTGGCTCACTTACCAGTTTGGATTTCCAGCGGCTTTCGCCGTTTCTGCCTCTTGTATGTGACGTAATATTGTAGGACCTATTGCCATGGAAGCTTCTTTTGGAAATTCACTAGCTATGCACTAAGAATTAAAAAAATGCTCATACATTCAGGATTGACAGCACATCAACTCTACAAAATAATGCAGGCCTAAAAATAATGTCATTCTTTCAGTCCCATATCTAGAGCTAAGTAATGTGCAGGTATGGCAAAATATGTCATTAGGTATTCCCATGAACTGACAAATTTACAGCCGTCCAAGTAAGATGGCCTAGGAATGGCAGTTTTGATTCAATTTTAGATGACTTTTTATTAAATACAGCAGTGAAAATTCATATACAGGAACAAAACTATTTGTTTAAGAACCTGTATGACAAATTTGCAAGGTGAACAGGTGAACCAGAACAATCCAATTGCCAAGTGAGGGCTAAAAGCAAAACACTGATAAATATATTACCATCAATAGATCTTGTGCAGATATTCTTACAGAATAGGAGAATGTATCATCATCCTCGTCTTCAACAAATTTATCAGGGCTGACAGTCCACATTTTGACCTGGAAAAAAAACAACTAGCTATTAAAGTCACTTAAGTCATTTTTAAACAAATGCTTTAGTCAACATACACACACCACAATGTATCAAGCCAGAAGAAGATAATTTACCTGCCATAACTCATGGCAAGTAAGCAATGCTTCTTTTCAGCAGTTTGTGTGTATACATTGAAAAAAATGACTGTTTGACATGAAATGAATAAAATAATTAAAAATAAGTCCAGGAGCTCCCGCTCCGAATTAGAATTTGATTTAAGCAATTTTGTGTAGGGTTATTAATGTAGTCCTAGTCTAGGTCAAAAATCAAGACGCAAGACAACTAGGTCTAAGAAGCGCAGTCTAAGAGTAAGATAAGAACTAGACAGTCTGTCAGAGATTGCAAACCTCTATTGAAATTAATGATCCTAATCAGTATCCCAGCAATGGTCTAGCTATCTGGCACGGTTTACCCGATATCAGGCCAATCTAGTTAACTAATAGCTGATTTAGGGTCATTTTAAATTCGATATAAATTAGTTAAAAACTTAGGGTGCATCCTCCCCCCCCCCGAAACCTCAAATTTTGTTTTATAGTAATGGACTAACATCTAACAGTTTGCAAAATATTGGGCATGTGAAAGTAAATATTGGCTGATAGGGGGCCATTTTGAATTTGATCGAGTCAGAATTTTTCAAGATGCATCCTCAGCTGAAATCTCACATTTTGTTTTATAGTAATGGTCCAGCTATCTAGCACGGTTTACCAAATATCGCCCATGTGAAAGTGAATAATGGCCGATGGGAGGCCATTTTGAATTTGATCAAGTCAAATTTTTTCAAGATGCATCCTCTCCTGAAATCTCACATTTTGTTTTATAGTAATGGTCCAGCTATCTAACACGGTTTACCAAATATCAGCAATGTGAAAGTAAAAAGTGGCCGATAGGCGGCCATTTTGAATTCGATTGAGTCGAAAGTTTTTAAAAGGCATTCTCTCCCGAAACATCACATTTTGTTTTATAGTAATGGTCTAGCTATCTAGCACGGTTTACCTGATATCAGGCCTATCGAGGTAAATAACGCTGATTGTCGGCCATTTTGAATTCGTAAGTTAAAAATTTTCAGGGTGCATCCTCCCCCGAAAACTCACACTTTGTTTTATAGTAATCAGGTAATGGTCTAGCCATCTAGCACGGTTTACCAAATATCAGCCATGTGAAAATGAATAATGGCCGAAAAGGCGGCCATTTTAAATTTGATCAAGTCAAATTTTTTCAAGATGCATTCTCATCTGAAATCTCACATTTCGTTTTACAGTAATGGTCTAGCCATCTAGCACGGTTGACCAAATAACGGCCATGTGAAAGTGAATAATGGCCGATTAGCGGCCATTTTGAATTTTATCAATTTGAATTTTTTCAAGATGTATCCTCTCCTGAAATCACACATTTTGTTTTATAGTAATGGTCTAGGCATCCAGCACGGTTTACCAAAAAACGGCCATGTGAAAGTGAATAATGGCCGATTGGCGGCCATTTTGAACTTGGACAAGTTGAATTTTTTCAAAATGCATCCTCTTCTGAAGCCTTACAATTTGTTATATAATAATGGTGTAGATATCTTGAGCGGTTTTCATGATATTCCACAATATCAGGCCTGTCGAGGTGAATAATAGGCGATAGGCGGCCATTTTGAATTTTATCAACTTGAAATTTTTCAAGATGCATCCTCTCCTTGAAACCTTACAATTTATTTGATATTAATGGTGTAGCTATCTTGAGCGGTTTTCATGATATTCCGCAATATCAGGCCTGTCGAGGTGAATAATGGCCGATAGGCAGCCATTTTTAATTTTATCGACTTGAAATTTTTCAAGATGCATCCTCTCCTGAAACCTCACAATTTGTTTTATAGTAATGGTGTAGCTATCTTGAGCGGTTTTCATATTCCGCAAAATCTTTCAGTCGGATTTACCGATGTTATAAATTAGGTCAAAGTGCTGGGTCAACTTCAAGGTCAAGGTCCAAAAACCTGAAAAGGCACAACTAGGGACCTTAGAGAACATGTATGTGCAATATGACTGTCATCGGCCCAGTACTTTTCGAGATCTGCTCCAGAAACGAAGTGCGCGTCAAAACGTCTAAATAGGTAATAGTTCTGAACCAGAAGTAGGTCAAAGTTCAAATACCCCAAAAGGTACAACTAGACCCCTTAGGGGTGTTGTGTGTAAATTTGAAGACAATCGGACAAGTACTTTCAGAGATATGCTCCGGAAACGAATTGTTTACGGACGGCCCAACGCCGTAACATCATCATTTCTCCTCTGCGACATTGCGTAATAAATTCAGATTAAAAATATTTTAACCTGTCTATTATCCACCTGGAAGTAACCCACATACCAAAAATTGTTATCCTAGCTTATTTTCTCACAAAGTTATATGCAAAAGAAGAGGCAAAAAAAAAACCGAGGTAGAATCCATAGCTCCCTCCGTCTCACCTACAGTGACGGCGGGAGCTAAAAACAAATTCAGCATTTAAAATGCTGAATTAACTTTATTCAAAAAATCCAGTTGAAAATTTCCAGTCACATTGATTCCTCTCTGAAATCTCACATTTTCCTTCAAATAAATTGCCTAGCTATCTAGCATGGTTTGCTAGATATCAGACATAATAAAGTAAATAAAGGCCTATAGGCTATTTTTAATTTTATTACCGGTAAGTTGAAATTTTACAGGGGGCATTCTTCCATGAAACCTCAGATTTGTTTTATAGCAATGGTCTAGTGGTTTTTATGATATTCCTCAAAATCTTTTAATTAAATATACTACTGTTATAAATTAGGCCAAGTGCTGGGTCAACATCCAGGTGAAGGTATAAGACATGAAAGGCACAGCTAGGGACCTTTGATACCATGTATGTGCACAATGGCTGTAAATAGTAATCCGCACAGTAGTTTTAGCTATCTGCTCCAGAAACGAAGTGTATGTCAAAACATCTAATTAGGCCATAGTACTGGACTAAAAGTAATGGTAGGTGGAAGTACAGCTACCCCCAAAAAGGAAAATATAGACCATCTACAGTTGTAGTGTATTAAATTTGAAGAAAATGGAACAAGTAGATTTTGACTGAGATATGCTCTAAAAATGGGAAGTGTGCATGCAAACGCAGACAGAAGTGCAACATGTGTGCCCGTAGGTACAGGGGAGACATAAGAAGGTTGGCTTTATGTTTAATTCATTTGAAACTGAAAATGCAGGCACGATTACAAGCATCTAATGATAAAAAATATTTTCATATATAAAAAATAGACATGTTTTATTGAATTATTTGATTAATTGAGCATCAACCGAAAACTATTTGATCCATTTCATTGACATTTCATCTGAACTAAACATGCTTGAAAACATGTCAATATACATAGAATTGCTAACGCAATGTCCAGCTTCAAATGACTAAAAATATTTATATTTTTTGAAAATAGACATCTCTTAAATTGAATTATTTGACTAATTGAGCGTCTACCACAAGCCATATTATCCATTTTCAGTGGCATATTATTTGGCTTAAAATCTGCTTGAAACCATATATATCCGGGCGTAGCAGGACAAGGGTTAACATGACTCACCTGTTCCTCTGTGATTTGCATATACAGCACTATGTAATACAGCAGATGGTCCATGGATTTCTTTATTGTTGAGCGGAACTTGTTTGTTTCTATCATTCCATTAATGAAATCAAAGACACTGAACACAAGGCTTTCAAATCCCAAGACTTCACCTTCAGAAAAAAATAATAAGTGTTAGTGTTGATAAATTTAATTCAGTTTTTGCCAATTCTTAGCCTTTGGGGTGGCACTAATGACAAGTGCATTCAGCAAGGATAAACAAGATAGGATGAGAAAATATAATCTCTTGATCTCCTACCAGGATGCTTTGGTTTCAGTCTATGTTGCCGGAATATGTGACAGAAAGATGATAGTCATAAGCTGGTAGGCCAGTCTGTATCAGTTTATGTAATAGCTAGAACTTGATAACTGGTTAGCATTTTTTCACCTTTTTGACTTGATTCCTGTCAAGGATCGCTAATTATTCTAATGAAAATAGAGTGTTAAAAAAGTTAAATATAAGTTGTTTAATTAATATTCAGTTGACACATGTGGGAAAAATAATCATTAAAGTAATTATTCTTAAATATTAAAGTGGCAATTAATTTGCGATGAAAGATGATCATATATAGTTAACCCTTCCAACGCTAAAATATCTTTGTACAAACCATGGATACTAAAGTTTTTTTTAATTTGAAATCATCATAAATGTCCTAGTCAACTCTTCAACAATTCCGCTTCATTTGAATACCTATGTTATACGGTATATTTTTAATTCTTTCAGCGCGGGGACCGTTTTTAGCTGCAGATTCTGACGTCTACAGACAGTCCCTGCGCTGAAAAGGTTAAGATGTGTAACCCAGGGTTAAGATGTGGCTAGAGATGGAGTGGTTGGAGTTTCGTAATCGATGATCAATTGGGAACGATGATCAGAGTTAGAGTTTTATTATATCTAGGTTATTAATGACCGCCATAGCTACACTAAAATTCTTGCACGTTAATATGCAGTCAATGTAATTCGGATATGGTCTGGAAATATTTTGGGGAAATGTGGATCAGTCCATGATTTACTTTTTGTGAGATAATCAATTATAGTCATAACTGATCATGATAATTGGTGTACCAAACGACCAATTATCAATCATAATTGATCATTTGTCACATCACTATCAATGGCCAAGAAATCTATATTTGAGATAAATTCTTTATACTGGTATAAGTATATACTGGTATTACTAAAATTAAATTGCTTAAATAGATGGGCACTCAAGTTTTAGAAACTACAAAAGGAAATATACGAGTCATAACAGCCAAAAGAGCATATTTCTCAACAACTATTTGCTATCCTGTTACCCTCAAAAATAAAAAAATCCACTAATTGGATTAAATCTATTATATTACACTAAGTTTCAACAAAATGAAAAAAATATATATATATATCTGAAAAATTAGTACACATAACGTTGTTAGCTGAAATAGAACTAAACAGAATTTCCTCTTCAAAAATACCAATATCTTCCTGATATTCCCACTCAAACACTGATTTGACAGGTTCACCACTTCCATCATCTGTATTTACAACATCAGTTTCTTTTTTGGATTGCATTAATTCCAACCCAGCTATAACCACAATGACAATAATACAGTTTAAAAAAAGTTATAGCATTAATTTTGTACAAACTTGTGTAGTAAATAAATCACTATCCACTCAATTTTAAATATTAACTATCATTGGCCAAGCAACCACAACCCGATTTGTTATGATGCTGCAGTACGAGCATCATTCTAACCAAGAAAAAGTGAGGAGAGTAGAAGGAATAATTCCAGTAAACTATGCAGTTATGAATAGACTTACTCATAAATTAGGGTCAGTAAATTCAAATTTTGTTCCTAGCAGAATGGCTATAGTTCGAAGAAAACATACCATCTGAATCAACAGGATCATCTGCTTCTTCTGTATCGTTCACAACTGTTCTAATATAGCTGTAATTAAATAAGAGGTGTGAACATAATTATGTGAACAGTCTCACTAAAAGGTATCACCAGGCAACATTGTTACTATTTTTATGACGTAACAGAAAATTTAATGATTACTTATAACTACAATTTAAAAGATGAAAATTACATAAAATCAACAGCAAGTTTTCGAAACAGAAAGGCCACTAAAAATCAATTTTGTAATGTTAAAATTTGATTGCAGGATGCAGGAAAAACTTGTCGTCATGTTATTGCACGCAATATAAAATTAAAGGAACTTCTTGGGATGAGACATTTAAATTTTGTGGTCAATTTTGAAAATTCACTTTATATGAAGCTATATAGCCTACTGATCCTGAATAATATACATAAACATAGAAAAAAAATTTAAAGCACTGAAAACGACTAAACTAGTTTTATTTCAAAGATGCTGGGCTGACGGCATCAACTTGTGGCCCAATGCTGTGCTAGCATTCAACTGTCTTTTAGGAGAACTCACTGTATGTTTGGGTTTTGTCCGGATTCTTATAAATATTGTTAAGTACTAAATGTTTCTAAAATTCTTGAAATAATGAAATAATGCTCTTGGATACACTACTTCATTGCAAAATCAAAAATTTAAAACGACAATTAATGTTGTCATACTGAGTCGCTTTAAGGACGCAAAATTAGATAAATCAGCCAATTTAAATTTTGCCCAGAAAAAGGAGACACTTGTTACATGTGTAGCTTTCACACTCACAAATATGTTAATGCCGACTCCGTTGAAAAATAAATACAATACAATGCCTTTAAAAAAAAAGTCAGCCTAAAAGCCTCTTACGTGTCTGCACTTTGAGTGAGTGTTGTCCAAACAGGCGGCAAAATAAGTACCAACAACTGGTGCATTTGTTGAGGGTAATTTTTCACAAGCGTTGTAAGAGCCTGGAATAAGAATACATTTCAATTTCTATAAACAGCAATGCTCACATTGAAAAGCAGTCTATATGCGACCAGTCTACAGAGGTGTATGATACCGTATTTATTATAATAAACACAAGAGCGCTGGTAAGAATACCCTGATACCCCATGGGATTACAGGGGGGTGGGCGCCTTTTAGAATATTTTTTTAATGATCATATAGTGTACATGATCGTGGGTTTTATTTTAAAATCAGGGGGGGGGGGGGGGAGGGCGTCTATTGGAATAATATGGGTGTTTATTAGAATAAATACGGTACGTTAAAAAGCCATAAAATATCCCCCTTTTCACAATTCAATCAATTCCACACAACTTTAGATTAGAGCTATTACGATCAATTTTATCACCATGTCTCTAAAAGGCACATACCAGAGAAGGGAAGCAACAATAAAATAATAAATGTTTTTAATTTAAACTTGCTCATCTAAAAGATAGGACTTTCAATTGCAAATTTTTAATGTGACATACACAATGGCAGTTTCCTCCAATAACGATTGATTTTATTTGTCAAGCTCATCTTCTAATTTGAATTGAACTTCTAATTTTACATTTCACTTACTCTCAGTATTTCCATTTTTAATCCGCTATCAGATACAGGACCATCTTGAACTTGAAGACTCTGCACAAATGCTTCCGTGAACTGGGACAGTATAGGATACAGTAAATCCTTGGCAACACCCTGAAAAATATTACATCTTTAAGAACAGAAGTTGGATTTGAAGATTTATAAATATATTGGACACATATCGCAGGGAGTGAAAAAATCCAGCTATAGTAGTAAATGTCTAATTTTCTTGCAGAATAACATATAAACTTTGAAATGGATGGTATAGAAAACATATAAATTATGGCATCATAATTTAATGTAATGTACCATTCTGTGCATAATGTGATCAAATGTGGCTGGCATCTCCTTCATAAAATGTGGCCTCAGGACTATGTAATATTGATAATTGTGAGGGGATGTCAAGTTGACTTATTTAACAGGAGATGTCACACAGCGTTAATTTTGTACTGGTAAATGAAAACAAAACTGTACACATACACAACTTATTTTCTTCCTAAGTGTGTGATAGCTGATGGATAATGACTTGTTTAACCAGGGCTTGTAAACATCCTCATGATGCACCAAAGCATAATTTTGCATTACTGAATAGGGGTCTTAGAATGAAAACTTTCATGGAACCGTTTTAATAATAAAAATATATTTTTTCATTTGACACCCACTTCAGGTACATCATTCAACAGAGCTCTCTTGTTGTTTAACCCTTACCTAATAACCTGGGCACAGCCTGCTGTGGGCGACTATACAGTAATTTATAATTTCATTTTTTTCGATTTTTTTTTCACTTTTGTTTTGTGGTGTCTTTCTGTTCGTGCTTAACCCTTAGCACACTGATGTCGACTATAGTCAAGGCATTTTTTTCTCATGTTTAAATTGTTTTGCATAACCAGGTTTTAAAAATTAAATATGTCTCAAATCTGTGATAATCACATACATTTCAACCGAGATTCTGCAAATTAATTAAAATTTTTTGTCACCTGAAGTTGTGGATCCCGGTAGCGAGACACAACTTCAAGTGGCTGAAAATTTAAATTTATTGGCTCAGTGCTCTAAGGGATAAAACTTAAAGACGGCTAACTGACTGATTTTGTAATATAATGGCTTTTAGTATCAGTTGCTCATCAGATGTTTTTTTAAAGAAAAAACGTGCCAGATATTCCTCAGTGGGAAACCACACATGCTGCAAATCTTATGCAGCAGTGTAAGGGATAATACTTTACCTTATGTAAATCATTCATTGCTAAAATCATATTGGAACAAGTGTTGAATATGTCTACAGCACGTCCCCTTGTTCTGATTCCATATACCTGAAAAAAAAGTATAAAAATATTTTCTTAAAAAGAAACAACATGCTAACACAAAAATATTGAAAGTATTGAATAGTTATCAGGGAATAATTTGTCTGGTGTAGCGGTGCAGAGTGCTACGCAATTTTGGGCAAATGCTACACAATAATATGTTGGTGTAGCAGTTCTTCGTATGGAGAATAGTAGCTTGACACATGCCAGTATGCTAAACTGCTACACAATTTTTCTGAAGCAAATTATTCCCTGGTTATATTGAAGCAATTATTTCCGATAAAAAAAGGATAAAAGGTTGTTTTTAGGCTATTTTCCAAGGTAACAACATGCTAACTAACAACACTTATTATAACGTGGTAATGTGAGTTGGCACCTTGTCGTTTGCAATGTTTGTGTCACTTTTTGACCAATTTTCAACTTCTTCTCTTCAACACAAAAATAATAATGATCTCCCCTCTCAGCACCACAGGGGGGGGATCTATCACCACAGGGGGGATATATCCCCCTTGTTGGCAAAGAAAATGAAAATATATTCCAGATTTTGCTGTCATTTCAGCTAAAATAGGCCATTTGAATCACTCAAAATTAACTTTTTTTACTCATGGGGGAGGACCCCCAGATCCCCCACTCCTTTTGGACCCCTCCCCCCCACTCAAACAACCCTCCTTCAGCCCCCTCCCCCCCAATTATTATGAAACATTTATCATCTTTGAACTTTTTTGAGCTACTAGTATTGGGGATTTGAACCAATAAAAAAGACATTTTATATAGAATTGCCTTATCCTCCCTTTGACCCCCCCCCCCCCCCAGAAAATAATATTTTCAAAAAGTTTCAAAACTTATTGCTTAAACCCATGTGTAATTATTCTTGAAAATGGATAAATATTTGTGAGTGTATCGTGCTTCCACCACACCAGACACACAGATGATGAGTAATTCTTGGACCCCCGTTTTCTTCAAAAGGGCCGGGGACAAAATATATTACAAAATGCAAATGTCAATTGTAATTATTCAAAAAATATGATGAAATATATTGCACAGGTGAACTGGAAGGCTGGGCAACTATCTTTATAGTAGGGCCAACGAGGAGAGATTTATTGGCCGTCAATGATCTGTGAATAATTAGTACCCCTAACTCTATACATACAACAGGCAAATTTTTAGGAGATAATTCGCCTGAAAATGTTTGTATCGCATCATAAATATTTGTGTTTAATTTTTTAAAATTTTATTGTTAAAAACAGGGAATTATCTATAGCATATTGCAAAGAAGTTTGTTCCTCGCACTGGAAGGAAGAATTCTCACCTCAGACTGAGTAAATATCTTGTACATCTCTGGGAGAATAACTGGAGCAACTCTAGGCATCTGCTGATCAGTGACCTCTCTACAAAACTCTGAAATACAAGAAGTGCCAAATATCACAAATAATACATGTTATGTACATATGATGGGTTTTTTTCTTTTGAATTCTTTGTTTCTTTTGTACATTTATTTGAAGCTGAAATAAGTACAGGGTGTGACATTAACATTTAGTATTGATCACTAGACCAGCAGGGCTAGTAGCCTTAATTTATTAATAGAGCAAGTCTTCAAAAATCTGATAAGGTATGGCCACTGTTTTTTATTTGTCTGCTATGCATCAGAAAAAATCCAAAATCTAATGAGGGTAAAAAAAAGATTTGAGGAAAAAATAACATTCAACCTATTTTCGAAAAAGTTAATGAGGGCGACCAAATAAAAAAAACATTGGACAAATTTCTGTAAAAGTTAATAAGGGCGACGGAAAAAAAAATTGACCAGGTAAGTTAAAACATTCACCCAAGACTGAAGAGTGTTTGAATGCTGGGCCAGCATTGCAGATTCTTACCCATTGTTACATTTTAAGTTTGTGACAGCATCGAAAATGGTGGGCCAGCATTAATTAGAACATCATAGAATAAACATGACATGTCATGATCTAGACAACATAAGACGATGGTCCGGAGCCGTGCCAGTGCTGGGCCACCTTTTCTTTTTATCGCCTCAACAGTAACATAGTTCCGTGTCGGCTTTGATAACCCCCCCCCCCAACACGCCTGTCTTGTCTCAGCAAACCCAACATCTTGATTTGATGTTGCTCCACCGTCTACGATGCTGGCCCAGCATCTAATCAACCAGGATTTGTGCTTAAAATGGCCTATTATAACTGAAATGACAGCAAAATCTAGAATATATTTTCATTTCCTTTGCCAACAAGGGTGGAATATCCCCCCTGTGGTGCTGAGGGGGGGGGGGGGGGGGGGGGAGGTTCAGACTCCCCTGGCGAAAACCCTGTCAACGTTGGGTCAACAACTTGTGTTTGTTGGCCCTTGGGGTACACTACAAGCGTACAGAGACAACGGCCGCGGTAATCTTAATACCGCTACTGCACACTATCCATGTGCACTGTTCAGACATGCTAACAATGTGCTAGTAACGTTACATAAGGCTTTAGAATAAATATACTCAAGCGGCAGCGCCAGTGCCTGAGAATGTGTACTCGCCCGGTGCCAGGATAACTGGACTGAATAGAGTGTTAATGTCACACACTGTTACTGGTCTATAGCAATTTACAGCTTCATAAGATAGAGTTTACTGAGCATTTACGACAAATAGCGGGTTGAAAAATGTTGGCAGAATAGTCAGGGAATAATTTACTCCGGAAAACTGTGTAGCGGTGCATATGCTGAGGTACTATTGTTTTTGCCAAAAAACGTCAATACAATATTATACCGTAAATATTGCATTTGATCTCAAATGGCCAATTTTGTAGCGAACTGCACAGCTACACCTGACAAAATAAATTACGTAAGTCTTTTGCCCTGGTTGATAGTTCAGGTTTATGACATTTTCCTTGATTAAGATCCATAAATGTCGGGCAGGTGTCAATTTTTATTGGCGACAGTCATTCTGAATTTAATCTAGGTATGGTTGGACAGTGGGACAGGCTGTAGGGGAGGCGGGCGCTTATACTGAATGTTTTATTGCACGGTCGGTGTAGTGCAGCCAATAAAAATGTCCCACCAGCGCCAGGGTAAGACTTACACATCATAGGCCTATATAATCAGTAGATTTTGAAAGTCACTGACCCAGAAAAAATTAAATAGCACTGTGAGAAAGCATCAAAGATTTTTTTAATTTGTCAAAATTTGTTAGTGGCCCGTTTGTCCCGGAAAGGGTGTAAAGGGCTGTCACGCCATTCTACATCAAGATTCACTGATACAACATACTGGCGACATATGATATTCACCCAGCGTTGGATTAATGTTGGACCGGCATTTTCAACTCTCAAGTCAAGAAGGCTTTGTCCAGACTGATAGTGTGACCGGTGAGAAGGCGGCATTATTCAGACTATTGGTGTTAGATAGAATATTTACAGTATATCAATCATGTGGCTGGGATTTGTAGAAATCCAAGGTCTGTAACAAATACCTGTTAGAACTCTCATAGCACCATGCACAGCGTCACTGTGTCCACTGGTGAGTGCCGCCATTAAGATGTCAAACAGCTCTGGCCACGCTTCCGGCCAATCCCAATGTGCAATAGCTGACACTGCATAAGCAACGCTTGATCTTACTTTACTAATAGCCTCTTTGAGTCCCAACGGAAGAATCTGTCTGATGGAAGCTTTCGCCTGCAATGGAAAATGGTCACTAAACCTTTACAGCGCGGGGATCGACTTTAGCCGTCAGAATCTGACGTCTGTAGACGTCAGATTCTGAAGTCTAAAGTCGACCCCACACTGTAATCTTGAGTAAAAATATTTCTAATGGCCGTATACCAGTAACATTAGTATTCAAATGAATCGGAAAGAGCTAACCAATACATTTATTATGATTTCAAATTGAAAAAATCATTTGGTTTTCACAATACAAATCAGCACTTTAAGGGTTAACCTTTACCCGCTAAATTATCTGATTTAAATTTTCAAAAACTTGAAGTTATGTCTCTCTACCGCTACCTACAACTTCAAGTAAACATTGTTAATTTGGGACTAAATCTTGATGTCAAGCACACATTTTATCCCAATAATTGATTTAATCTGCTAATATTTGAAATGAATTTAAAAAAAATTAAAGTCATGATTAGAGCTTAAAGGTTTAAGATTGGAGGAAGAGATGTCCCTTTGTTGTTGGTGATACAAATGCAGAACATTTTGTCAAATACTATTACTGTTCACCCAGAATGTTCAAACACATTACTAACTTTGCTACTTCTCGACTTGGATGGACATTCCAAGCAAATGATAAGCAAGGTGAAACCTTAGAACTTATAAGTGACAATTGAATGAACAGAAAGTCAAGGTTTGTTTTTTGAATTACTCATTTTTTCAGCATGTCTCATGTAAAATGTGTGCGCCTGAAACATACTTACAAAGTATACAATACATACAATTTTACGTTCTAATTAGACATTGAAACCAAATGCACTGGCAATACTCGTAGATCATTAAACATCTTCATACACTCCAGTGAATATAAATTGCTACCTACCAATTCTGATGTTTCCGGTGGCCTGAACTTTTCAGAGTGTTGGGACCAATGAGCTTCCACATATTGCTTCAACAAGACTGAAGAAAGTTGCCTAATAGCTAACACACCATGAGCGTCTACAGTGAATTCTGCCAGATGCACACCAAATTCTGAAAAAATATATATTGAACAGACTGCATAAATATCAAGGTGTTCCAGTGCACAGCACTTGTTAATTCACACACCCCCAAGGCAAGCCCTACCCAATTGCCGATGACAATTAAAGACTACATTTGGCGATCAGGTATTATTACAGTAGAACCTGTGATAAGCAGCAACCATTTAGACACAGGAAAAGTGGCGTTTTAAGGCAGGTGGCTGATCATAGGAGGTTTATTTGTATAGGAAATTTATGTCATTTTGGGGGTTTACCTCCCATAAGAGTTTGGCTGCTCATAGCAGGTTCCACTGTACTGACCAAAATACTGGCGACGGTGTTTTGTGCTGCCATTTTAAAAATACGAGAAACCTGTGGTTCTGTGCTTTGCATAACTGGTTTTGTAATTTTAAACTCATAGGACGTTCACCTCCCTCATGTGTGAAAAAAACAGGCGTGGAAGGCTCATTAAGCCCAGCAAACACGATACATTGTCCAATTGTTGGTTCAATGTTGGGCCAGTGTCGTAGACAATAAACCAACATTGAACCAGCATTGGGACAATGTCTCGTGTTTGCTGGGAGGCAGGGTACAGTGACCAGAGATTAGTTATGTCCCGACGCGATGTTGTTCTAATATTTGACACAACTTCTGTGACACTGGCCCCATAATAGGCCAGAACTGGTTATTGCCTTTGTTTAAGGCGGAGACGCTTGTGAGCTCAGCAAACGCAATACATTACAGTAAGCACGTGTTGAATTGGTGCTGGGCCGACGTCAAAAATGTTGGTCCAACCACAGCCATGTATTGGTCCAACATTGCATCAGCATAGCACAAACTTTTGGGATTAACCAGACAGGTGTCTGCTCAATATACGCACGCCGCCATAGTCTACTATTTTGTGTACAAAACTCAAAAGGCAGTATGTGCTTACTTGTGAAGCAAGAACATACTGCCATATATTATCTGCTAAAGCGGAATCATGTAACAAAAGGGCCTACCCAGCAAACACGATACATTGAACCAATGCTGGGTTAATGTTGGGTCGACGTCGCAGACGGCGATCCAACATTAACCCAGCATAGGGTGAATGTATCGTATGTGCTGGGGATCTATTGCTCGCAACCCCTCCTCACTGTGACACTCAGTCATGCAATGGGGGTAGGGGGGGGGGGACGTTCTAATGTCGGAACAGCCAGTCTCTATTGTGTACGTCTCTATACACAAAACCTGTGAAATGTTATAGTACTGTACAAACCACTCTGGGAACACAAAGTGTTTTAAAAGACATTTTTTCTGCAAACTATGCGAGTCTCGCACTTCTCATGAACAATTAATGTTCACACTAGGTAGGTGGACATTAATCACATAATGTAAAGTGCCTGAGCTTACTCGTTTGACACAAGAAGATGAAGATGTCAAAATCACGCCAACAGATTGAACTGATAACATAAGCTTTGGCCGATAGCAAAGCTAAAAAACAACAACAAAAAGACTATGTCGCGCATCAGGAGGTCGGTATGTACACCGCGATATCTCATCCGCTTATTTATTTGATTCCGCTGAAAATTTGTAGAGTCATTCTACTAGATTGCCCAATATCTGAGTTTTTAGAAAGGAAGAATGAGAAATGAGCTAACCACAACCCTAGGTGAGCGCTAGCACTCGCCACTTTGCCAAATGCTAAAAGATTTCTCTTGTGGCTAAACTTATTTGGACCTTTTTAGCCAAAACAGAGATCAGAGACGTGAAATAATGACTCTTAATAGCAACAGTCAGAGATTGTGGCTAATTTCATTTCCACTACAGCGCCCACTCAGGCCAAAAAAATATATGTTTGTTCCCGATTTGTTGTCATTTTAAGCAGTGGCTAGGCAGGAAATTTATTTTATTTTTTGTCACTTCAACCAACCGGTAGAGCCTAAAAAAAATATTGTTTGTTTCCGATTTCCGACCGACCCTATCAAAACATGTGGGATCCAAATTTATTTTATAGATTTCCCCCCCCCAAAAAAAATTTTTTTTTTTTTTTAGGAAACCCATAAGTTAAGGGATGAGTTACTGGTTGTAGTTGTTATGAAAAGGAGAGGGGGGGGGGGGTCAAAAAGCGTCTAAAAAAACAAAAAATTGTTCCGTAATGTACAGATAAGACATGGAAATTAATTTGGCGCCAAATAAAATTCTTACCTACCGATTTGTTAAAGTGACAAAAAAATAAAATAAAAAATAAATTTCCTACCTACCCACTGGTTAAAATGACAACAAATCTGAAACAAACATATATTTTTTTTGGCCTAGGTGAATTTTTTATTATTATTGTATTTGGCGCCAAATTCACTTCCATGCATGTCTTATCTGTACATTACGTAGCGATTTTTTTATTATTTAATTTTGACCTCCCCCCTCTCCTTTTCTTAACGTTTTTAAGATTTGCTTTGATTACAGCCGGTATATCATCCCTAAACTCATGGATTCCCTGAAAAAAAAACTGGGGGGGAAATCCATCAAATAAATTTGGGCTGCACATGTTTTGATAGGGTCGGTCAGAAATCAGAGACAAACACTATTTTTTTAAGGCCCCAGCAACCCCATTAAAATAGCTGTATAAATGCCAGTTGGTCTGCAATGGACATCGCTTTGTTGACCGCAAAATCTCAGCCGTTTATTTAGGCCATCCTAAAAAATATGTTTGTTTCAGATCGCAAGGTCAAAAATTAACGGTAATAGATACTGCATGGCCTATTGTGTAGTAAAAGAAAACATTCCTGCGCGCACATGTCCAAATCAGAGCTGAGCATGAACAAAACATGATCAAACTAATTTTTTTAGTTTTTGCACCCCTCCCCCGCAAAAAAAAAATCAATTTGATCTGTGGTGCAGGGCTTGCCATATCCCATGCCCGGGGCTACCATCTTTTCACTTCGGGCTACCAGAAGTTGTCTATTTTGTCTAGATACTAAGTAGTCCAGTAGCCCGGAAAGTCATCCGGGCTACCTTACACAATAAAGATTTGTCAACCCCTGTGATGGCCATTTTGAATTTCAGTGAAACCTTGAAAAAGTCACCTGCACATCTCCATATCGTGGGGAATGTGATAGTAAAATTTCTGAAATTAAGTTTTTGCACCCACAAAACTTTTTGTAGTTGACCTAATGTTAATGACGGTGACGAAAAAAATAAAATAAATATAGACTAGAGCTAGTCTAGCTGGATATTTTTTGTTTATCTCCTGAAATAAACTTGTTTTTACCAGAATGCTTTTATTCTCACAAAATTAACTGTTTTTATCTCAGAAATCTGCAACAATCCAGCGCGCACCCGGGCCTGGGCAGAAAAAAAAACACATCGTAACTTTCGGCCCAACATTAGCCTAAATCAAGATTGTGCTATAGGGTCTAGTCAGATTCACATTAAATTCATCAACCAGGATTATTGAATTTCGCGGATTTCTCAGTCAATTCTCAACCAATTTTCATGAAATTTCACACACACTATTTTCCATTCATGTCGTAACTACCCTGAAAATTTTGAGACGAAGCTAATGGCTTTATAGAGGGCAACATTTTTATTTATTTACTACATGTCAAATGGTCTAACTTTCAAAATACTTATCAAAACTCCGGAAACTTTCAGGGTAGTCACGACATGAATGGAAAATAGTGTGTGTAAAATTTCATGAAAATTGATTGAGAATTGACGGGGTAATCGGCGAAATTCATCCACCACGGTGAATGTGAATCGCGGTATAGTACTATGAATCGTAAAATGTAAATTAGACTATGTCTGTAAGACTATGATGTAGACATATATATCCGATTTCGAGCGGAGGAAGCAAAAATGGTGCGTGAGCGAAAATAAGGGATTTTTGTGTCAGAAACACGCTGAACGTTTGGTCATTTTTGTCTAATAAATTCACGATGGGATCAAGTCACAAGACATGGTTGTTCATAATAACACCATAACCACTAATAACTGCATCAGGTCTAATATAGATTATAAGTCTGACTAGTTTTGTTAAAATGACCATTGATGCATATTTAGATCTAACGTTACTGATTATGTGAATAAGACGATGTTCAGTCATGTCCAATTTCTGGCAAGAACAAATTTTTGTGGATTGATTGAACAAATATCAGAATTATTGTATGATTTGCATGGAATTTATTATCAGAATATAGATAAATACACCTTCTGTCACTTCCAGAGCTTTAACTTGTTCTTCGCCTGCTGCCCGAACTTCATGAACCGGTGATAAAATGGCACTAAGACTCTCAAATAAAGCTTCTTTTAGTGACTGGCTTCTGTTGCCGTCTCCCGCCATCTTGAAAATTGAAACCCATACAGTGGCGCGAAATGTTCACCCTTGCCGTCAATACTGAGACATAATGAATCAATCAATCACAGGTATTGAGGTAACGTCGCTAAACTAACGTTAAAAGATATTATCAGTAAGTATAGACCTACATTATATTTTTGCAGGCGTATATTCTACAAGGCGAATACTAAGTAGAGTCTACCGGTATTTAAAAGACTTTTAAGTATTTAAAAAGTATTAAAAGTAGTCCTATTTATAGGGCCTACTGTAGCCTACAATGTTGAACCAATTTGATGTCGAAGACATTTGGCCGACGTTGTACAAATGTTGTGTGTTTGCAGGGTTACCGGTATGCTATAAATCACCCTTAAATTAGGCCTACATTTAACATCAAGGGTCTACATAGCCTAATTCCCATAAACACGACTTTGACCCCATGTTGGATTGATGGTGGGCCAGCATTGGCATTGCAGACGAGGGTCCAACATGAGGAAGCATTTTGTGTTTGTAGGGTTACCGGTGGGCTATAAATCACAAGAGCAGATCCAACAGCAACATGATCTAGACCTAGGCCTGCTACTTGCCTTACAGGAATGGGCTGACAGCCAAGGTATGACTATGAGATTTAATGCGAAGTAGTGCTAACATTCTACGGATTTGCAGACCGCGTGTACCCAAGCAGTTTAGGCCTACATGAATAATTCTATGCAAACTGTGAACTTTAGTGTCCTGTATATCCAGAACCCAAATTAAAGGCTGTTACATTTAGCTGCCCATGCCAGCAGTTCACTATTAATGTGAACAGTGTTGGCAAAAAAACCCACTCTTTCAAGTGCACCCATTATGTTATTTTTTGGTAGACTATCCGAGTAGGCCTATGACAATTGTCAACACCGTAACGTGTCCGAAAAGTGATTTTCTGTGTTAAATAACATTTTGAAACGTAGCCTACATAAGTGCCAGGTAATATCTGGAAATGTATTTCCTAGTTTGTAACCTCAGGGAATACCGATCAGATCCTACAGAAAAAAAGGCTGCCGTATGGCACATGTTGCTACAAGTTACAGTAACATTGACACATGTGTCCATCAAGGTAATGTCAACACCATATAACACAGTATGTTCATGTGGCTAGCTGGTGATCGTTGCAACTGGTATCTTGTGATGATCATTGCATACGATCTGATCTTTTACTGGTCTAGGATGGGACACACAAGTTTGGTGAAAGTTTCATATTTTGTCTTTCAAAAATACAACTCTAAGGAAGAATTTTGAATGGTATGTTCATTGTAAGTCATCACCTTAAGGCTACGTATGTTTCCATAGAGAAGGTTTTTTAGCCACGCGGGTGGACCCGCGCGGGTCCTGTGCGGGTGGGCCTGTTTCCAATGGTGCGTTTTTGATATAA
This sequence comes from Flabesymbios commensalis, assembly GCA_964017125.1. Classification (NCBI taxonomy): domain Eukaryota; kingdom Metazoa; phylum Annelida; class Polychaeta; order Terebellida; family Flabelligeridae; genus Flabesymbios; species Flabesymbios commensalis. The sequence continues at coordinate 39,172,508 of OZ024911.1, read as the reverse complement.
ATCCCTATGTGTCACCCGCGCGTATAATAGTAATCTCCTTTGTGGTGGACCAGGTGGTGGTGATGTTGATGATGGTGGTAGTGATGGTGTTGTGGTGTTGATAGTGATGGTGGTGATGGTGATGGTGGTTGTGTAGTGATTGTTGTGGTGATGGTGGTTGTCTTGGTGGTGATAGTGGTGGTGTGTTAGTGGTGGTGATGGTGGTTGTATTGTGGTGGTGGTGTGGTAGTGGTGATGGTGGTAGTGAAAGTGGTAGTGTTTGCGATGGTGGTAGTGTTGGTGATGGTGGTATATGGTGATGGTGGTGGTAGTGGTGATGGTGGTGGTAGTGGTTATTGTAGTGGTGGTTGTGATGGTGGTGGTAGTGGTGATGATGGTGTTGGTGGTGGTTGTGTTGATGGTGTTGGTAGTGGAGTAGTGGTGGTGATGGTGGTTGTGGTGTGGTAGTGGTGATGGTGGTAGTGCTGGTGGTGCTATTGGCCTTGGGGCGAGGGTTACCATTGACGTTGTCGAGTGTGTGACAAATCAACGGACGTGACCATCGCCTCAGGCCCTATCTTATTTGTTAGAATCTTGCCCGGTCAGCAAGTGATGGTTCGTAGTATAAACTCAGTAAAAATAGATGATGCCTTTTATTTGTTCTTTATTCATTCCATGATCATGCAGGCATTGTCAGATATTTGTGCTACTACGTCTCATGCGGCAGGGGCGACTATTCAGCCATGAGGCTGATTGAAGACGACGCGATCACACGTCTACCTTCCGAGTTCAGAATGAAAGAATGCGGCCGGGCCACACGTGGCGTGAGCCGGGCTGAAGTACTAATTCGTCAATCAGTGATTCCGTCCGGCTCGAACCCGGTCGCGATAAATCTGCAATTGAGGTCGCCACAGTGCGGTAGTGGTGATGGTGGTGGTGGTTGTGTTTGTGGTGTGGTAGTGGTGATGATGGAAATGGTAGTTGAGATGATGGTAGTGGTGATGGTGGTGGTGATCGTGGTGTTGGCGGTGTTGGTGGTGGTGGTGGTGGTTGTGTTGTTGGTGTTGATTGTGATGATGATGGTGGTTGGTGTTGATGGTGGTGGTGATGACGATGGTGGTGACGATTATGGTGGTGAAAATGGTGATGGTGTTGATGGTGGTTGTGATGATGGTGTTGGTGGTGGTGATGATGTTGGTGGTGGTGATGACGATGTTGGTGGTGGTGGTGTTTGTGATGATGGTGTTGCTGGTGGTGATGATCGTGGTGGTGATGACGATGCTGGTGGTGGTTGTGGTCATATGATGCATTGATGCCTAGTGATGATGCCAGTGATGGTTATGTTTTTGGTGATGATGATAATGGTGGTCGGGGCGCCCTAAATTTTGTCATGGTGTTGACAGATTGTGTTTGAATGATTTACTATTCATTCACTTTACATTTTTTACACTTGAAACAGCTGAACTAAATGGAAGTGGGCCAAATATATTTATCAGTAAAATTGTATGTGTAGGCTACATATGCACCTAATTGTTATGTCTGACAGGCTATGTTACGGTGATTACACCAATGCATTACGGTGATGACCACAACATGTTACATTTTCTTTTATATGTTCCTGACCATGGGACCAAAGATAATTTTCAAAGCTCCTTTTTATACAAATGGACAAACTGGATAACATTGAGATGCAAAACGCGAGGTTTATCAATTGGTGTAATGTTGGCTTAGCATTACAAAATGTTACATGTTTGCCATCCATCGATTTTATTCCACCCCTGTATATTTTGTTGGGGTACTAAACGATCACTGCCAAATACTGATTGATGTTGTTCAGTTGTCTGACAAACATAAAAAAGCAATACGTTGGAATAATTTCTGTGTATTTTATTTGTATAAAATGTGAAAGCAAGATCTATCCTTGTCGACACATAGGCTATTAACAACAACTGTGGGAAAACGAACAACACCTTAGCCTTCCTCCGACGGAATCTGAAATACTGCCCGAGGCAACTTATATCAACAGCCAACACTACACTAATCAGAGCTGGCTTGGAATACTCTGCAGCAGTCTGGGACCCGTATAAAACAACAGAGACTGATAAATTAAAGAAAGGGCAGCTAGGTTTGTGACTGGAAACTAGGAACTGCACAGCTGTGTCAGTGCTATGCTATCCGAGCTCGGCTGGGAAAGCCTATGAAGAAGAAGGCATAACCTCAGAATGGTGCTGTTCATGAAGGGGGTGAGGGGTGAAGTCATGGTTCCCACTGAACACATACTTCAAATCAACCAAAGTCAAACTAGAGCAGGAACCAAAGGCTCTTATAAACAAATTCGCACCAACACAGAGACCTATATCCAATCGTTTTTCCCTAGGTCTCTAAAGGACTGGAATAATTTGCCTTGTGGGTGCACGTCGGCCGTATTAGTGCCATCACTAAAACAAGGCTTGAGCAAACTGAACTAATCACTCGCGCATGCCAATTACCCCCTGGAAGTGATACGCCAATTGGCGATTTTATTCCAGTATACATCAAGATCAAGAAGATCAAGACCGTACATTTAACATTAGGGGTCTACATAATATAGCCGGATTGTGCAGACACTCAATTGAACTTTTTGAAGCAGCTGAAGAAGACTACCCACTGGGCACACGACGTTGCTGAAACGTTGAGTCAACGCCAATCAGACGTTGATTCAACGTCGCAACAACGTCGTGTGCCCAGTGGGTATGGATTATGAATATAATAATGAGAGTTTTAGTTTTTAGATACAGCAGGGCACCCAATGAGTGCCCCTGTAATACAGTAATAGTAGCAAATATACCACATAGACTATAATATGTAGGCCTAGGCCTACATAGCCTAGCAATCAGAAATTTGTGAATGATCCAGCCTGATCCAGCCCCTCTTTTTATTTATTATTTTAGGTCCACGAGAGGGTCATGGAAGAAGAAAAATTCTGATAGATTTTCATCATTAGGCCTGTTGAGGTGGATAGGGGGCACCCATGTTGGTGTGGGTAGTCGAATCCAATCTCAAACCTGTTCTAAGTCTTGTACCTGCCAAATCGGCGGTTGAAGATAAAATAAAATATGCTAACTATATGAAGCTCATTCGTTCACTTAATTGTAGACTATATCAACATTGCTATGCATAGCTCGCGGCGGGGGTGAGGCATGGCCATATTAGCCAAATCGCTCTTCCGTGTATTCGGTTTGACTGTCTGGTTGGAAGTGACGGAATACACACAAAACGGTGGCGTGAGTGGGAATTGGCCAGAGTAAAACTTGTCAGTCTCGATCTTGTCAAGCCCGCCCGGCCCAGATTGAAGTCGGTCGGAATCGCTTCTACATTCTGTCACCGGCGCCACATCACCCCCGGGCCTAGTGACAACATATATCGAAAACCTACTGATTGTGGATACAGCGACAGGTAAAGATCCGACAATGTACGACTGATCGACGAGACCACCCTAGCTATGCCAAATTATACAACTTTCATACTTGAACAATACAACAAAAACAATTCGTCATGGTGAAAAACTACAGTGTGCGTAGTTAGCGGACAGCAGCGGGTGCAGCAATGACCATCCTCTCCAAGTCCAATCAGCCCTATCCATGTAGCAAATGTCACTGATAAAGTATACGATCATGCTGCCAGCCCGTCGTGCCTCGTCTTACTGAAATATCTTCTTTAGGGGCCTACTTAATACATGTAAAAATCACTTACTTATATTATAGTTTATAAAATTAAATTATGCCAGGCCTGGCGCAATTCATATATACAATTTAATTATTGCGATACGTGCAGCTTGTCCCGCCGTATATATCATTAGGCGCTATAACCATGTGAACCAGCTGTACGAATTGAGCAGGTGTGTGGATGGTACGTCCAACACGTGTTTGTGTAACGATTTTATCCGCATTTGCTTTGCCGTTATGGGCGGTACTAGTACTGCTTCGAACGTCCGTTCGTGGGGTCGGTGTTTTTGTATTGTGAGCGCGTTTCGCAAATGTAAGGGTATGCGCAAGTACGTTCCAAATCTCCCATTCTCTTCGTTAGCGAGAGAAGTAATGTTCTTTCTGGTATGCAGCACTTTATAAAGTGTTGGCGGGTTAGGCAACCGTTCGATTGTGGAGCGATTGCTGAACCCGTTCCAACTCCAAGTGTCGAAGACCGTGTATTGGTAATCTTATCTGATTTAACTCCAGTCTCTAAAGATTTCAGAGTATTTCTGCTACGTGATCGTGCTCAAGCCGTTCGGGGCTTACAAGCGATCGCAGCAGGCTTTTTAGCTGTGGATGTTGGCTTGGATTGTATTTGACGTTTTTGTGTGCTACAGGGTTTGGGTGTGCTCCAGGCTCGCGCTCGATATGCGCAGAATTGCCACAGTCTGCCTTTCATTAGGATTTTTACTACACGGCCACTCCTTGATACAACCTTATAAGGTCCATCGTACTGAGCGGTCAGTGGTGGTGCAATTGCGATGCGTCGCAAAAATAAATGTGAACATGTTTCGAGTTCCTTGAATTGGAACGTGTCTTATTGTGATGTGTCGCACGGGGGCATAACCGGAGACGCGACATGGCTACCCGTAACTTGTCTGAATAATTGTCTAAGTCTGTATGTGCGTTGACTGTGTAATTTTCTGTAAATTCCAACCTGAGTGTCGTGCCCTAAATCATCTAGACAGCCGATCTATCCAACAGTTCTTTTACGGCAGATCGGATGCAGAGTAATACTGCTGGCAACGTAGTTTTCCAGGGTTCGTGTGCCATAATAGCGGTCTTTAGCTGACGGTGAAAACGTTTGACCATGCCATTCGACTGAGGGTGGTAGCTCGCTGTACGATTTCTGATAATGCCAAACTGGTTACATAAATTGTCCCACAATCGGGATTCGAACTGGGCCCCTCTATCTGTAGCAGGGGGGAGATGCCCTCCAAACAAACATAGAAAACCTAATTCTGTCATTCCAAACTGGCATTTCTGGGGCCCGATAATTATTCTGTATTCGGCGAGGCGCGTGAATAATTTTTTTAAATGCTTCTCGTGCGTGGCATGGTCCGGACTTGTCACGAGCAAGTCGTCTAGGCAAACAAGAACAAAGTCAAGACTGCATGTCAAGTGGTCGATAAACCTTTGAAATGTTTGACCCGAATTACGTAAACCGAAAGTGGTTCTAGTAAAATTAAAAAGGCCAAAAGGCGTCGTCACGGCGGTTTTATGAACGTCGGAAGGCTCGACTGGTGATAATATGCCAAAAGGCGTCGTCACGGCAGTTTTAAGAACGTCTGAAGGCTCGACTGGTGATATTATATCCGTACCAAATCGATTTTTGAGAAAACTTTAGCCCTAGTGAGACGCTGTGTAAAATCATTTATATGCGGGATAGGCTAACTGTCAGGCACGGTCCGGGCATTCAAACTTCTGTAGTCGCCACACGGCCTCTAATCTCCTTTCTTTTTAGGTACCATGTGGAGCGCCAACGACCATTCGCTGTTGCTAGGCTCGATAACACCCAGTTTTATCATCTCGTCGAACTCACGTTTCACGGTAACCAATTTGTCAGGAGCAAGTCTTCGTTTTACTGTCCTTGTTTTACTGTCTAGCCCTCTGTAGTAGGACGCGAATAAGTAATTCCATGTACTCGTTTCGAATACAGTCTATGCGGTTAAGTGATAGCTGCTTGATTGACGATATAGTGGCGTGTATAGACAAGCCAGTTCTCATGTCTCTCAAGCATGTACCTTGTAGGTCGATGAGCAGATTATAATGTATCAACAAATCAGCCCCTAATATAGGTTGCTTGATGTTGGCGACAATAAATGTCCAAGTATAATCTCTTTTGAAATCAACATCAACTACTCGCTTGCATGTACCGTAGGTAGTAATAGTCGTGTTGTTTGCTGCGACAAGGGGTAAACTACTGGTATCTGCAGTTCCGTTAGCGCAAAACTGAGTAGGACATTGACAGCTGCCCTGTGTCAATCAAATATTTACATTTATGTCTTTTGTCTGTGACGTATAATAGCTTGGAGGGAGATAACTGGTGTCGCGTCTCAACCGGGGGTGGGTTCGCCGCTGGACAATCGTCGACGATCGTCGACGATGTGCGTTTTTTTGGCCAAATTGTTGACCTAGATTGTCAATTTTTTACCCAGATCGTCAACGATTCCCAACGATCCTCTGAGGCGTCGTTGCCGATCGTTGATTGTAACAATCGTCGACAATGTGCGTTCGAGTGGTCGATTGTTCATACATCTCTTCGTTTTAAGAGTATATATAGCCTTGATTGAATCAATAAAGGATGCTTGTGGAATACATTCGTCATCCTCGTCCATAAAAATCTCCAATATAATAGCTCTAGCTGCTGCCGCTGTTTCTGGCAGAGTCTCCATTCATTGCCATTGTCGCCATTTTTGATCAACAACGATCTGCCAACAATCTGCGTTCGCAGATCATCGTCATTGCGCAGGCGTGATGACCTATCACGTCGTCCACGATTGTCGACGATCGTTCAGCCACGAACCCGCCCCGGCTCGCTAGACGCAAGAGTCGCTACCTTGTGCTGGCCAAAGTAAACACAAAGTTCTGTGCACATGAGCCCTTTATCACCGAATGTTTGGTGGTTATCTGGTAATAGCAGACCTGTGCATTGTCAGTGTGGATCACTGTGAAGCATTATTTGGCTGTCTATCCGGCTGCGGTGCCGTAGGACGGGCGACCTTTTGGTTCACAGGAAAAACAGCCGGTCTGTTATTTTGTGTTTGTGAAACACTAGGTACAAAAGGTTTTGCGTTGACGTCCGGTATAGTTGGTGATTCAACAAATGATCTTTGTACTCTGCTGTCTGCGGACGGCTTATTAATCAAAGGTTTTTTCTTCGCACCTGAAGCCTCTAATCACCGTAGACGTCTCGAAATATCTTCTATAAGTCCGATAAGTTTAGTGCACTCGTTACCCTGTATCTCAGCAACTCCTACGTGTGTCTTTTTCTCATCATTTTCCGAGGCTAAAGCTCGGTCTGCCAGGGTGGCTAAGCTCTCCAGTGACGTGCTGTCGGGCTGTGTAGCCAAATGAGACCTAATGGAAGTTGGCATCTGTCGGATAAAGGGCTGTCGTATCATGGCCTTGCCGACAACTGTCGACGCTCCAAAACCAGCTGTCTTCTGGAGTCAGCTGAGGAAGCGGGACAGGATGTCAGTCCTTCTCTCCGGAAATGACCTTATCTACTCGTTCCGGTGTCGTCAGCCCTCTGCGTTTAATTAATACCTTCTTGAGGTTGAGGTGATTGTGAAAAGGTTGTAACAATATGTCTCGTACATCCGAGGCCACCTCACCCGAAAGGGAAACACAGTGTAAATTGAACTGTGTTTCTATTTGATTAAACCAGAGTTCGACATTAGATGGATAAAAGTTTGCTATTATGAATTTGGGAAGGTTCCTTGATCGCCTGGCTGACCGATGGTGAACTGGAGATGGGCTTCTTTCGGATTCACTCCTTACTAGTTCACTCTGTCTTCTATGGATTCTAGCGATTCTTAAAATATCTGATTTCACTTTCTTATATTCAGCCTCGGTATTTTTAAACACTGATGTGTTGTCGTCCCTGAGAGGCTAATAAGAATATTTTTGACTAGCGCCATTATGCTCTGGAGGTGTCAAACCAGATCCCTCACTCTTGCCTCTTTCGGCCATCTTGACATTGACTTATTGAAATGTATCTAACTAATAAAGCACTTAGTCTGCGGGCCTATTAGCTAACTGTGCATGACTTAAGTTTGTTTAAAATGGCATGCATTCTTAACCATGCCAGTCTATTGTAGGTCTTGACTCCCCGACGCGAACAGAATTGACGTGCAAAGCAATTTGTTTATGTAGTTGTTGAGGTAAGGGGGTTGCTGTTCTCCTAATTTAAAAACACATGAAGTAGAATGATAAGATGAATTGTAGATGTGTGCGGCTGCTGAGCACAATTATCTAGAAGGTCAAATTTGCTGATCAGCTACGCTATTATGATGTAGCAAACGTGCCATCATTTCTGACACATATTACATATAAAGCTTAAGGACCTGGGTCAATGAATATCATGTACAAATGCCAATAATTATTGCTGGGGTACTATTCTAAGCTAATACAGTGCTCCCTCACTGCATCGCCCCGGATATATTGCCACCCTCACCTACTGCCAAGTGAAGGTTAATGCTAAATCCCGCGGCACAATGCCAACCGCGGTGTCCGCCATATGCCAAAGATGTCCCAATTTTGTTTGCTATGTATTTTCCCCCGATCACAATGCCAACAGGCTTATTGTTACATCGGCAGACATCATTGACACTCATGTGTTAATAATTAGCGGTCGCCACCTCTGCACCGATCCATTGCACATACACCGCATTAGGTCTATGCGCTTACAACTTTAGGCAAGCGGGACAGTGGTGATAAAAAACGGTAATAACGCAAGTGCTCCGGCTAACTGCACTCAAACAGCCATCCCAGCAGCAAGCACAAGTGGTTGACCCAATGCTGATTTAACGCTGTCTCTTCGTTTTCAATTGTGGCCCGACATTGAATCTACACTGGGTCAACGTCTCGTGTTTGCTGGGATAGGCATCTGCGCTCACAAGCTAGGGCGGACGCAAGCACTGGGAGAGGGGGGGGGGGGGCTGACTGTGATTGGTCAATGGATGAGGTTGGTGGCTAATCGGGGTATGACGCTTATCGTGTCTATCTGTGTTAGCCCAACGTTTATTTAATCTTGTGTCTCGTATGCACCTATATCTACCACAAAATGAGTTATTTTATATAAATGTTTCTCATTGTATCATCAGGCCTTTCTAAACTTACCAATGAGTGATTAAGCGACATAATGAAATATTAACTCTTCAGACGAGAGACGTTGATGCAGTGTTGGTACAATGCTGGCCCAGCATCGCAAACATTGGTCGAACGACTCATAGACCTATACAATTGGCATATTGTTCACGGACGCTCACTGAGAATTTTGCTATGTAATCTGATGAATTATTTATCAACACGATTTATTTGATAAAATAACTAAGCTTATAAAGTGTATTAATCAAACTGCCACTTCAAATGCCAAAGAATCAGTATAACCAGATAACAGAGGTTTTCTTTTGTACATAAATAAATAAATGTTTTCTTTTACGAAAAGTGTTTTAAATAAAACAATCCTATGGAATGATATTGATGTGTGTTCTTGTATTTTTATAATTATAATCAGAAAGCGTTAGAGCAGCAAATATAAATCAGAAATAATGTTAATCAGCTCACATATATTCCACATGCCTAAATCACCTCTCTCACCACAATGCCACCCCGCCATAATGTTGGCATTATATCGAGGTAGCACTGTATGTTGATTTATATGATGATTTACAACTTTTTTTCAAATTGTCAATAATCTTATGTGAGAAATCACCTAGCCTGAATATAAATATACTTAACTGCAAAAGGTTACATCTATATCGTGATTTTGTTATATTAAGAGCTGATCGCTTAAAAAGCAGGACATACTTGCTCAATTTATTTTTAGAAAGCAGGAAATTTATGGTTAAAAAGCAGGACCCTTTCTGATAATACTTTGCTGGATGTCGTAGATTTGGATGATAATATTTGAGCAGGTGGAATATCGATTTCATGTATTGGACAATAATGTATTTTCAGTCGATTTTTTGACGCTGCAGGTTTATCCATGTTGAAATAAAATCAACAAAAGTGTCAATTTTCATGCCGATATTTCGTGAGCAGGTGTCTATTTCACCTTATCAACACACCAAATCGATTTCAATTCGTAGCCTACATATGTGTTTGCAAGGTGGTACAACAGTTGTTGATGAAATAACTATAAATATAACTGAATATTGTTAGCATTATATGTAAATTTAATATGCGAAAACTGAATTGTGCTTTTGACCACTGGAATGCCATGAAAATGACATTTTTGGCATGTCGCCAGCTTAAATTTTCGTTTTTGACAGGTCACTGTTCATGAGTGGGTGCAGTTTTTGGAAGTGGAAGATAAATTGTTTGAATTTGACGAACATAGAGTAGTGATAGTATTAATAAAGATAATTCACAAAAGTATTATTTTGTTCTATGAAAAAAAATAGATGGATGTTCATGCCACAAAATAACAGAATACGTTACATTTTAGTTAGTTAGTTGTTTTTGTATGCCAAAAGATCTAAAATCAACTAAAGTTCCTTGACGTGTGAACAATATGTAGTCTAACGTAAATATGTCAGAAGACAATTATGAGATACTAATAGTACTACTCTTGCAATAATAAATAGAAACAACCAGACGCTATTTATTTTTTAAGAAAACAGAATACGTTACATGGATTCTGAAGATATAGTGATAGGCACATTTAACAATAAATGGCCTTTTAGTTACTCACTTTAGTTACTACAAGTAGCAAGTAAAAAAATAGCATGGTCACTGTACCCAGCTTTTCAATTGTACAAAAAAGAATAAAAATCCAAAATACGTTACACAAAATACGTTACATTTTGTAGCGTATTTTAAAAAAATAATTAAATTGATGTTTCAGACTTGGTATCTCAATTTTTAAGAAAAAAAAATCTGTATTTTAAAATAAAGTTGCAAAAATAGTTTCTAGAGAGAAGTTGAATTTTTTATATGTAGCTTGTGGAAAAATCTTGAAGTGGCGGGCTTTGCCCATATGCGCTTGTTGACGGCTCATTAGAAAGCAGCTAGAACACCATGTTAGGAAGAGTAGGCCTATCACGCATGACACCATGTTAGAAAGAGTATCTGCATGACAGGTCGATCCACAGAGGGTGTACCTGGTAGGCCTGTGGGGACAGCGTCGCATTCTCTTTTCGTCGACGAGACCATTCCGTTTTTCGGAACTTCCAGAGCGGTACTGTCCACGCTAAGCTTCTTACCGCCTAATATCGAGCGCACACCACACTCATCCTAGGCATCGTAGAGGACGGTCGTGTCGTCTGATCCACGCAGCCACAGCCTCGTGGCTTAGGGCCGTCGTGTCTCGTCCGAATCTGTGCACAACGTTTCATATTCAAGACAAACTATATTTGAATAAAGGAGGAAGAATACAATGGAGTCATACAATTTGTGTTTACCGTCGCCCAGACGGGGATAGAGTGAGAAAGAGAATCGGTATAGCTGGATAAAGCGGTCCGCCGACGTGGCCACTACCCATCACCCCACAGCCCGATAATGATAACCCACGACGCTAGAGACCTACACGCAACCTTTTGCTAGCATTCTCACGTTTTTTGGTATCATCATCACGATAATGGTAATAGGTCAAGTGACTTGTGTCGAAGTTCCTAGCCTATTTCAACTCCCGTCTGGGCGACGGTACATAAATAACTCGAGATTGCCTCCGTGATGGTTCTTGATGCTTTATTATTGATTAAACAGTTTAACTTCGCTGTGTACTGTCTCAGATGGATCCCAGGATGGTGATGGAATGTTGAACGCGGCGGCAGCCTCATGGCTAGCTGCGGGAGCAAGACAGACACGTCCGCCTGCTCCGCTGGCTGAGTTGCAAGTGAATGAGTGAGTGGAGCATGCCTCGTGGCTTAGTGTTGTAGGTAGCGCCCGCCAGGGGGCGCGGCTTCCCTTCAGATGCTGACCCCTGGCGAACGAAACCGAAGCAGTCCCAACAATGGTATAAAATGGCAAAAATGCCGTTTTTCGCTCTTTCCACAGCAAAAAAAGTGCATTATCACTGTATCTGTATCTGTATCTGTAGCATAATCAGCAAACCTCCTTTAATCACGCTGATGAAATGTAAGGGGGATAAATTATTATAGATTTAATTTCTAAAATGTTTTAATTGTTTTTTGAAGGCTTCGATGATGCAGCATTCTGCTATCTCAGAGGGTAGCTGATTCCACGAAGGTATGGTCTTCACAAAGAAATATTTCTTGTATGCTGATGTGTTTGCCTTAATGATCTTGTATTTTAGTTTGTGGTTGGAGCGAGTTCGAGGATCTGCTGGAGTCAGAATGTCTGATGTTGGTACTTCCATCAATTTATAGATAGTTCTGAAGAGGGTTATCAGTCTAATGTCACTACGCCGATCAGCAAGGCTGTGCCAACCGAGTTCTGCTATCATATCAGACACACTACTGGTATAGGCGTAGTCATTGGTGACGAATCGAGCTGGTCGACGTTGGACCATCTCTATGGATGAGATGTCCTTGCCTAGGTACGGGTCCCATATTGCGGCACCATACTCAAGAACAGGGCGTACTAGACTTGTGTAGGCATTTTCCTTTATCTTTTTAGGGCAGGTTTTTAAGTTCCTACGGAGGGAAGCGAGGGTGCCGTTTGATTTTTTGGTGGTAAGAGCAACATGTTTGGACCAGTCAAGTTTGTTTGTGATGTTCACACCTATGTACCGAGCACTGGATACCTCCTGCAGGATCTGGCCACTGATGGTGTACATTCTCGTGAGTGGATTCCGTTTCCGACACATTCTGATAGATTCACACTTCTTGGCGTTAAACTTCATTCCCCATGTGTTACTCCACTCGACAAGAGAGTCCAGATGACGCTGCAGTGCAAGTTGATCACTAGCATTGTGGATAGGTCGGTACAAGAGACAGTCATCTGCAAACAACCGGACCTTAGAGGTGACATTTTCAGGTAGGTCGTTAAGATGCAGGAGAAACAAGAGCGGTCCCATGACTGTCCCCTGTTGTACACCTGAGACCACGTGCGCAGGGTCTGATTTCGCCCCTTCCACAAGTACACACTGGCTCCTGTGTTTCAGGAAGTTTGAGATCCAGCTGTGGATATGCCCGTTGATACCGTGATGATCTAATTTGCCCGAGAGTCTATCATGGGGTACGGTATCAAATGCTTTGCTGAAGTCCAGCACAATTACATCTAATTCTTGTTCTTGTTCCAGTAGTTGAGCATATCGTGGATGGTGACCAGTAGTTGTGATTCACATAATCTCGCACGTCTGAAACCATGCTGCAGCACTGTAAGTATGCTGTGCTTTTCTGTGTGTTTGATGATATGTTTATGACGTGCTCCATCACCTTACAGCAAATACATGTCAGAGACACAGGCCTATAGTTTTCTGGTAAGCTACATATCGTCGGCTTAGAATCAAAAGTGCGTATTTCCAAAATTGACAATTTTGCCTTTTAATTTTTTTTTGAAAATATACAAGAGGGGGTTCCTTGAGAAAAATATTGGTTGGTATGGCAACGTTGCTACGTGTATGTGGACGTTTTTCATAAATGCGTATCTCTAACTGCTCAAATCGCACAGATTCAAAAATGCCTATGTACAGGATCTGAAGAACCAAAAATTCGAATCTGTCATTTACAAAGAGTCATAATTGCGTATGTCCATTTCTGTGTGTAATGTAGACATAGGCAGTGAAAATATGAATAATCAAAAGTGCCTAGGATGTGTAAGGATTCGCGCGTAGTAAAATGGCATGACAATTATAATGACCATTATCTTTATTCTGATTCAATAGACAAACATTATACTCATTTACGAAACACGAAATTATAGTCAAGTTTACTATGTAATTTCGTTGGCATTTTTGAAAGACTTGCAAAGCTGTACATTTTTGAAAACTGTTTTGTATAGACAATCAGAAAACGACGAATGTTTCCAATTTGCCAGATTTGAATATGTCGGCCATCTTGGATTTTCAAAATGGCCGCCATAAAAATCTTTTTTTCTAAATATCTCGACATATAAGTGGTATAGAGTCCTGATTTTAACGGCTAATCCTACATTTGAATGGCCTATGAATCTAGTGGTATCAAGTACACTACGCTAAATGTAACAGCAAGGCGGACATCTTGAAATTTTAAAATGGCCGTCTTAAAAATGGGTGCTTCTTAATATCTCGACATCTAGCTGATATATAACCTTAATTTTAACGGCTAAACCTCATTTGTAAGAGGCAAGGAATCCAGTGGCACCAAGTAAAATAAGCTTTAATAACAAAGTCAATTATCATGTTAATTGTATTCTGTAGTGCATGATCTGAATGACTAAGACAAATATTTCACTTCCGATATTTTAAATAGCTTATTATATCGGCTTCATCTTCAGAGAAAACAGTTTTTATACCATAGTAAACTAAAGTATGAATAATCAGAATCGCTTATCATTACACTATGAGGGCAAGATTTATCATCACATAATACTCTGATTCATCATCATCACCGTCACTGGCCAACAACACGTCAGCCAGAGAGTCCTCATCATTCTGACAATCAGTGTTGCACAGGCAGAGGTTTGTGCACGATAGGTTCTTGGACCTGCAAGAACATAGAGTTGTAGAACAGTCGCCTCTGCACTGTCATCTCACTATCTCGATGATGGCCTTGGGGGTTGGGAGCACCTCAGTAGGGACTGGCTTGACCTGGCCAGTTGTGTCCTTGTAGAAGCCGGGATTCAGAGGATCCAGAAACTGCTGCGGAACAACGCTCCATCTTTTTTGGAGTAGAGAGAACCTCCCAGTGCTGTCTGCCCGAAAATGCATGTAAGGCCAGCAAAGCCTTTTCTCTTTCTGAGAAGACCAATACAATAAATCTGCATCAGGTGGGTTGCGCCGTGATGCCATGATGTATGGTGGATCAGCAGTGTTTGCATTTTCATGGTCGTTTTTACCGAAGAGTAGTTTTTCGCATGTCCTGAGGCCGATGTGATGACCATCTTATTGGACAAGTTTTTTGTTGTACTCCAGGTTTCTTGCTGCCAGATACTCAGTCAGATCAGCCTTTGTCTCATGTCATGTGAAAGGAAACGACGGCTCATTGAGATGTGTTTAATGCTGGTATCATCTCTGATCTGATACTGAATCGGATCCTTCCCTTGTCTCCGTTTCTCCTACACTGCCCGCCGTAGACACTGCTTCTTCGCATGGTAAAATTTGCAGATGGGTGACGTCATATGCCCCCCACTCAATTTCAAGTATTGTAGTAAGCTTGTGATTGGCCGGCTGTCTTGCTTAAAGTACCCTATTATGGAGGGGAGGGGTGGGTGTAGACAGACACCTGTGTGGAGCCCAGCAAACACGAGGATTTGACCCAATGTTGTTTCGATATTGGCCCACCGCCAACGGCGCTGGGCCGACATAGAAACAACACTGGGTCAAGTCCTCGTGTTTCCTGAGAGAGCTGTCTGCATTTTGATACACGCGTTCCGTCTGTGTCTGGTTGCAACAGGCTGCACAGTGCTCTGTGTACGTTTCTCCTTGAGGCTCTCTTCAGGAAGCCAGCCTTGTAAGTGTCAAACACCAAAATGACCTCATCATAGTCTGAAACATCAGTCTGGTATTGAAACATTGATGTAGGTCCTTGACTGTCACTACCGTGGCTGTTTTTTTTGTCAATTTCTGCACGAGCACCATACCGTCCACCAGTGCAATTTTTCGACTTGGGTCACCTTCAGTGTGTGTAACGTTCATGGTTTCAAGATTCATTGCAGACAAGTGCATCTTGTAGCTGCTGCTGAGCATCATCGGGTGATTCTGCTGCTCTCAACTTCTTAAGGAGGGACAGTGCATGGCAGCATTGGTCCATTTAGTGCGACAGTGCCCCTTGGTGTTAATGGGAACTCGTTGTTCCCGATGGCTTAATTATGTCTGGTCAATGTCACCTGGTGAGGACCATGAACCTTCCGTAGAGACCCTTAGTCTCCGTCAGATCTACAGTCTTGTCACAGATTTTCACACTGATTTTGTTGTTGCCAGACAAGTATATTGTTGTTCTGCTTCTTCACTGGTGCCCACATGCTGACGGCCCAATCCGCTCTGATACATACTCTTCATATAAGTTCTGCCCAGTCAATGTTCAGTCCATTCAATGTTCGGGATCTGTGGCACATACTCATCTGGGATGTATGCATGAGTGATCAGATTGTGATCACTTTCATAGAAAATGGCTTGCCATGACGCAGGATCGCAGCCTTGATTTTGTTGATTGCGTCAAGCTCCTTCTTGACTGTAGGCCTACTTGGTCCAAGGTCATGGTGCTCTGTGACCTTGCCAGCTCCCACATCAACTGACTCTTGCCAGGCAGGACAGTTCTAGTGCAGCCGTGTGCAGCCATGAAGAACTTCAGTCCGGCGTTGGCGTTGTTGGATATGTCTACCACGAACCTTGATCAGCTTGTTCAGATGTTCGCATGCGTGGTCTGCAACAATGGATACGAACGGGATCTCGTTCTTTGTGACCAATATGTTGCCAGCTTCCAGCTCTCTCCAGGTGTCTGGATGGTTGGTTCTCAGGTCATATGTCTGCTATGTACCGCAATGTCGCTTACAATACTTTTTGTCCATAGCAAAGAACATCTTTCTCAGTGCTTCTCCAGCTTTGTTTAGCATTCCGAGATGCTGCCACGAAGAAAAGAATCGTCTCCACTCGGTGTAAGTAGTTCATCATTGATTTGAACATGGCTTTCTTCGATCTCCAAGTCACCCAGTCATGGAATGTCTATACTACTTCAGCAGTGGTCAGGGCTTCCAGGAGCGTGGTGTTGGCTTTTTTCACAAATTCGGACTTTTTGCATTTATCCTCTTCCGAGCAGGCGGCTTCGACTTTCTCCGTTGCTTTCAGGCAGGCATCTTTCAGTTGTGGGTTATCCGTGAAAATAAACATGATAATTGATTGCTTAGCTTATTGTAGGCCTACTTGGTGTAACTGGATACTAGCTTGACCTCCTGACGAGTACAAACTCGTATACATGTGTTCATGCATGACTATGTCATGTAGGGCAGGACAATTTGGTTATTGTTAATTTTCTTCAATAAAGTTAGACACTTTGAATTGACTGAATAACCATGATAAAAATATCAAGTAGTCCAGTAGGCCTATCCTATTAAAGGGACATGCCCAGGTCTAGAATCATCAAGAAATCGTGATTTTATTTAGTTTAGGGCCTATTAATATGACCATATGATGTAAACATGTCCATAGACCAGAACTGCAAAAGTTTTTCAATTTTTGTTTTGCGCATTCACCAGTTAGGTTAGATCTATAGAGACGAAATTGCTGATTTCTAATTAGCCTATTGACAACCATGCATGTCAAAAATAAGAAATAGGACCTACGGGAATTTCGTCTCTATATCTAGCCTAACTGATAAGTGCGCAGCACAAAAATTAAAAAACTTTTGCAGTTCTAGTTTATGGACATGTTTACATCATATGGTCATATTAATAAGCTAATATAAAATCACCGATTTTTTTATGATTATAGACCTGGATTATAGACCTGGGGCATGACCTGGGCTGAAGTTTATTCAGCCTGAATTTGTGTCCTATTTAGGGGAAAGAGGAGTGCTGTGTGTGGGAAACGTTGACATTTCTGTGTTAACCAGTCCTTATGAACATGTGCAATAGATCTATAACGTTTGAGGTCTCTTGGTTAGGTAGGCCTACTTCCGTGTTTAAAAAGTCTTCAGAAAAAAATATTCCCGATTATATCCGTGGTTAAGAGCTTAAAGGGTTTCAGTTGGAATAATGTTGGCACAGCGTCGCAGACGGTCGGTGGCCCAACATTATTTCACAATTGTGCCACTGCATGTCATCGTGTTATCCGGGTAGTGGCCTTTTGTGGCATAATACATAGAAAATCTATATGATGCAAGCTGAATATGAGATCGATTTTTTTCATAAAAATAATAGACCGTTGATAATTTCTTTTTTTTGGTACACAAACTTCAATATGATTACTAACGTTAAACAGAGAAAGAATTTCAATAACGAAATTTCATTTTCATGGGTTTGGTGAACGTTTTGCATGGAATTCACGAGATAGATCTTAAGAGAGCAAACACACAGGGCAAGTTTTGGTTAGAATAAGGTAGGGTCACGAGCGTCTGCTCTATTATTCAGGTCATGTCAACCTCACTGGTTCCTACACAGCTGGAAGGCGGCAATTGGTTCACCAGCAAAACAGCCACCTCATCGAATGTGGAAGCGAGGCTGCCACAGTGACAGGAACCCTGGATTCAGTGGCTGTCGCCGGTTGTTAAATTAAAATCTGGTCTCATCACTGAAAGTACAAAATGGGACATTTTAAAACAACACTTTTGTTATTTGCTAGTATTTTTTCAATTGCTTTTTGTGCGTCATCAGACACGATCAACTCGGCAATTGTCAACAAAAGAGTGCAAAGAAATGTCGATCTTTCTTCTCATTTGCCGAAAATAACGACGAGCATAACACTAGAAAACACAGGAACTTCTGCTGTCAAATCATTCCTTTTTGCTGTTGAACCAGCATTGAAAGATCATTTGTCATACATAGGAGCCGTGGTAAGATTTAAGAATATGTTTAATGTGTACTATAAATATAATAGTAGGATAACAAGTTGAAACATTACGGTTACGATGTTGTTGACGTGTCAACTGCTTGTGGGCGATAATGGAAGATTTTTAACGAAACCGGTTTTCAAGTTGGAATCTTGTCAATTATTTATGGGCTTGATGGCATTACTGATAAATTTACGAAATAGCTATTCACTGTTCGTCGTTCAGCCGCTGCAATTTTAGGTTTCATGTTTAATAAATTAGAAAATTAATGTAACAATAAATAAAATTGATGTTAAACAGTAGAAACTAGAGTAGACTGTCACTTAGTCTGGACTGAAATAGAGTAGACTCAGAGTCTCAGTAGTTTAGAACCTGTAACGTTAGAGGAAAACTGAATTCGGGGACATTTTCTACACCCAATTGAGTGATTTTAGGGGTGTGACACTTGACTTTAAATTTTTTTTTTACCTTATACGAGCTGTAAGTTGAAAAATCATTTTGTGTGTATATGGTGATGTATACGGTAGGCCTACTCATAAATTATGCTCTATATTAAAGTAATTTGGACAATGTTTACTTTCTGTGATTGTTTGGCTTTTCAGCACAAAAAATGTTAGGAAAGTCACTCGTACGGGGGACGAAAATGTCGCCCAAGTCAAGTTAAAGTGTTAAAAGTCTTCAGAGTGGCTAATGATACGGCAGAGTTATAATAGGTTCAGTAGTTGTAATCATTTTTCTTGTCAACACCTTGATGACTAAGAGTAGATTATTTGTTTTCTTTCAATTACTTTGCTTATCATATTCTGTCCTTTTTTTTCCAGGCAAAATCAAGTGATGAAGACACAAAATTGACAGTGAAGCTCGCTTCGGTGTCCGGACAAAGGTATTTTTTTATTTCAGCTTAAGTTTTAATGGCATCTTTCTATTATATACCCGGTACCATATATATAATACAGGAGGTTTATAATTGTTCCACAATTTATGCAAACTTGAATGTACTTTTATTTGAGGAATATTAATTACAAATGTTTTTATTACCCAGTACCGTAATTGCGTTACATTACAATGTTTAGTAACAGCATAATTAACTTTCTTAGTGGCATTAATCATATGTGGTATCACATCACGTTTATTTATGTAGTTGTGACTATATAGTGTAATTGAAGTTGACATGTACAGCACTACCTGTAATGTGGGAGACAGGATCACTGGCAGATTTCCGGGGTTATGACATCGGTGTTGAAATTGTCAGAATATACTTAGCTATTTTAAATCAATTCTTATTCTATAAGTGTACACTTGTAACATTGCTCACTATTTTCCTGTTCAGTGATAAAGTGTTTTATCGAGTGGACTTTGAGCAGCAACTTGGAGCTGGCAGAGAGACTGAAATTGATATCGATACCGCATATTCTCACAGCCTACGTCCGTATCCAAGTGAAATCACACAGGCTGAGAAACAGTTTGTACAGTTTACCACCAATGCATACTTCTATTCACCTTACAAGACAACAGAGCAAGAAAGTACTGTCAAGTGTGCATCTTCAGGGATCGAAAGCTTTACCAAAGTGGAACCATCTTCTTCTTCTGAGAGTGAAATTAATTATGGATCTTACCAGGATATCCAGTCTTTTTCAAATGTAAATTCATTTTTCATGTCACCTATGTCACCTTATGCAGCAGGATTTGTAAATATCCTTATATTATTTTTATATACATCAGCTACAAAATATATTTTTACTCATCTGTATACCCTGTATATAAAATAATCATTTCCTCATTACACATTTTCCTGTAAAATTATTCATTATTTTAATAGAACAAATCTATTCTTTTTATTGTCCAAAAAGTATATTATTTGAATCAAACTTATGGACATTAACTAGTGAGACTTGTTATAAAAAAGTCCTAAGCTAGCATTCAACCCTTGAAGTGATTTTATTGTTCAAAAATGTCAAAAAGTTATGCAGAATAAATTGCCCGTCATATTAATTTTATCAATGAAATATTTTTAACTATACTAAGTATTTATTTTTAAAGATAATATTAAACTATTACAACTGCAGATACAATCCAGTGTGCATAACTAACTGATTACCAGTATATCACTCGCCCATTCGACAAAAAAAACTAATGACTTGTATATTAAAACATGATATGTGAACATATGGACTAGTCCTATTTTTTTCCTACTCGCATTGGCAAGCAGTTGAGTGCCAGTCATGCACACTGCAATCCTCTACCTTATAAAATGATATTAAACCTCAAGTATGTGTATTGTTTTTACAGAAAGAAGTTGTGATCCATTATGAGAATAACAGTCCATTCCTGGCAGTGTCTCATCTGCTGCGTTTGGTAGAGGTGTCTCACTGGGGTAATATTGCAGTTGAGGAGACTCTTGATATGCATCACACTGGAGCAATTCTGAAAGGACCTTTTTCAAGATACGATTACCAAAGGCAACAAGATGGACTCTCTTCTGTTAAAATCTTCAAGGCAAGTTAAAAACTATGCACTGCTAAGGATAAGATTGAAAATCTAGCCATTTTCAACACGTCATGTTGCCCCTCATGAGTGCCATGCTGCCCTTCCAATAATTCAGAAGGCGGCATGCCCCTTTGAACTATTTATCACACCGTCTTCAAGTATTACCAGACCATTGTGATATTAAACCGGTGTAATGCTTATTTGATCCGTCTAGGTTCTGGGCTTGGGGTGAGTGGGGGATTACTGGAAAAGCGGGTGCCTGGGGTGCATAATTAGGTGCCCCCTATGACAGGTGGTGCAATGCCCATTCTGAGTTCTAGATGTTTTTATTGAAAAAGTGGTTATTTTCTATTCAGGTATATTTATACTGTTTATGAGCAACACTGGTGATCCACGCTAGCTTTTAACTCTAACAGTGCAGTGATAGACTTAAGTCGACAAAATCTGAAGACTAAAATCTATCCCCACACTTTAAGAGCAAAATATTTCTAATGGCCGTAGACCCATAAGGTATTCAAATGAATCGGAAAGAGCTGAATAAGACATTTATGATGATTTCAAATTGAAAAAAAACTTTTGGTCTCCATGTTTTGCATAGAACAATTCAGCGCTTTAAGGGTTAACCACTTCACTTCCAGGCCGAAGTGCATGCCAGGATCCAGTGATCCTGGTGTAAAGTAGTAAATCTGATGGAAATTTCCGTCATGTATGGTTACGTAACTTGACGAACGACGACGGAAATTTCCGTCATGTATGGTAGTGAATGTGTAAAGCGAAAAAACTGGAGGGGTTGTATTTTTATGTGATTAACTGTATATTTATTGTCAAGATATCCTTTGTGAAGTCCTTTTGTAAGGAATCTATATGCCACCTTATACTATATGCCACTCAAATTCTTCTAATGCCAGAGGGGATGCTTTGTTTTCATTCTATTATGTGAAAGCCTATTTCTAGTTCGAATCTGTTACTGAAACTTCCAAGATTGCATCACTGTTTGCCACATAGAAACAAGGACTTAGCCAGGAAATTATAATAGGGAGTCCAAATTTACTTATTTGTTGGGCCGGGACGGGGTCTGGGGTCCCTCCCACAATGCAATTTGGTGAAATCTGGCAATATTTTTCCACTTCCAGGCTGAAAATAGGCCGTCCGAAAGACGGTTGGACGGGTCTCTGGCTAAGTCCTTGCATAGAAATTAATAAATATTTAATAATAAATTAATAAATATTTATAACATTTGGAGGTTTCCATAGCAATCTTACTTTTAGCCTGCCTTTAAATTAAAAAAGCTGGGCTATTGCATTTGAAGTTCGGTGTTAACATTTACTTAAGGGCTCCATAACTTGAAAAGTTCTTGGAAAAATTTAAAAATGGATGAAAAAAAATTAAAATGGCTGAATTATTGCGATTTTTCTAGTTTTATGTTTTATGTTTTTATGCTTATTTAACATTGTAAAAAAAAGTTTTCATGTATTCGGTTCAAATTTGTTCTGCATGTTACTAATAACCAGTTCTCGAACAAGCTCAATAATGGTGGTGGCCGGCTGTTGTCAAGTGTGATGTTGTTGTTTTATATTATTGCAAAGTAATTATCTATTGATGATTATGTTAACAGACAGTATTGCCTGTTTCTGCGAGAGATGTCTACTATAGAGATGAAATTGGTAATATTTCCACAAGCCATCTACGTGAGTCTGATGATTTGGTTGAGGTGGAGCTTCGTCCACGCTTCCCACTATTTGGAGGGTGGAAGACTCACTACATGATTGGGTACAATGTTCCCAGTTATCAGTATCTTTATAACAGTGGTAAGTAATTTCAATTTAATTTTGAATTTTTTGTAATTTTGTGATAATTTATCTACATTGAGATTTGTTTGGAAAAAGATAAACTCTGAAATGATTTTTTTTTCATAAACAATCATGTTTTATTGGCACTCTTAAAGCGACCCAATCAGGCCGAAATCATAAAAAAATCTTTATTTTAATTTTGATTTCTTAAAATGTCCGCAATATCTGAACATGACCATCGAGTAGGATTGCGGATATCTTTTAAAATTTTAGGCTGCTATGGCAGCAAAGAAAGTGTGTTAAAAACCCCATTTAAATATCAGTTATTCCTGTATTTCTTAATATGGACATGCATGTCTCAAATTTAATTTTGTCCTTGTTTCTCGCTCAACTGGTAAACCCGCATCACAAAATTAAAAAAAACTAATGCAGTTCTAGTCTATGGACTTGTTGACATATTATGGATACATGTATATCAATTAGCCAGAATAAAAAATATGATTTTGGCCAGATTGTGTCGTTTAATAAATATATTATTAAATTAAAAATTCATTCGTTTTCACAGGAGATAATGTTTAGTAAAGATGAGATTTGAACATGTGAGCATGACCATCGAGTAGGATTGCACATATCTTTTAAAATTTGGGCTGCTATGGCAACAAAGAAAGTGTGTTAAAAACCCCATTTAAATATCAGTTATTCCTGTACTTCTTAATCTGGACATGCATGTCTCAAATTTAATTTTGTCCTTGTTTCTCGCTTAACTGGTAAACACACATCACAAAATTACAAAAAACGTATGCAGTTCTAGTCTATGGACTTAATGACATGTTATGGATACATGTATATCAATTAGCCAGAATAAAAATTATGATTTCGGCTAGATTGTGTCGTATAATAAATATATTATTAAATTAAAAATGCATTCGTTTTCACAGGAGATCAATATTTAGTAAAGATGAGATTTGTGGACCATGTTTTTGATGACCAAGTAATTGATGAAATGACACTGAAAATAATACTTCCAGAAGGTGCCAGGTGAGCCTCTTTTATATCGTGGTCATTGTTTCAACTTGTCCCACATTGTGATTGTAGGGTTCCTTCGCAGAGAAAAATCATGCAATTTAGACTGACCATTTCCATGCTTTAAAATCATGGAATTCGAGCCATACCATAGAAATATGATCAGTATGACACCTTCTGTTTGGGAGTAGGATTTAGCCTACCACCCCCTATTAAACATCACTAAATGTTAAAAACTCTCAGACCAATTTTTGGTGTGTAATGTAAGCATATTGATACACATTGTTTTCCATATTTTTTATTTTCAAAACTAGCATGAGCCCACCCACATTTGTTTGTTTTATCATATTTTTGAAAAAAAATATTGCCCTCTATCTACTATATATTTTAATTATGTACCGTATAAATAATAAATGAAATTATCAATTGAGGAAAATTAAAAGTCATGGAATGTTGAAATTTGATATATAATGTGTAGGAAACTGGAATCGTTTCTAATTTATCGATGCAAAATTCATTGAAACATCACAATAAAACAAGGTGTATAATGTCAACCAGAGATTAGCTTGGCCAATTTCCTATCAATTTACTCAATATTTGACTCGAGCTGAACTGAGACTAAGGCTGGCCACACAGAAACAACATTTAAGTCCTTCTGACAAAATATTGCTATATCCACGCCTCTTTTTAGCTCCCGCCGTCACCGTAGGTGAGACAGAGGGAGCTATGGATTCCGCCTCCGTTTTTTTTGCCTCTTCTTTTGCCTATAACTTTGTAAGAAAATAAGCTAGGATAAAAATTTTTGGTATGTGGGTTACTTCCAGGTGGGTAATGGACAGGTAAAATATTTTTATTCTGAATTCAATACGCAAGGTCGCAGAGGAGAAAATGATGATGTTACGGCGTTGGGCCGTCCGTGAACAATTCGTTTCCGGAGCATATCTCTGGAAGTACTTGTCTGATTGTCTTCAAATTTTACACACAACACCCCTAGGGGGTCTAGTTGTGCCTTTTGGGGTACTTGAACTTCGACCTACTTTTGGTTCAGAACTATGACCTATTTAGACGTTTTGACGCACACTTCGTTTCCGGAGCAGATCTCGAGAAGTACTGGGCCGATATACATGTTCTCTAAGGTCCCTAGTTGTGCCTTTTCAGATTTTTGGACCTTGACCTTGAAGTTGACCCAGCACTTTGACTTAATTTATAACATCGGTATATATATATGCGGAATATCATGAAAACCGCTCTGAAAGATAGCTACACCATTACTATGAAACAAATTGTGAGGTTTCAGGAGAGGATGCATCTTGAAAAATTTCAAGTCGATAAAATTAAAAATGGCCGCCTATCAGCCATTATTCACCTCGACAGGCCTGATATTGTGGAATATCATGAAAACCGCTCAAGATAGCTACACCATTTAATATCAAATAAATTTTAAGGTTTCAGGAGAGGATGCATCTTGAAAAATTTCAAGTTGATAAAATTCAAAATGGTAGCCTATCGGCCATTATTCACCTCGACAGGCCTGATATTGTGGAATATCATGAAAACCGCTCAAGATATCTACACTATTACTATAAAACAAATTGTAAGGTTTCAGGAGAGGATGCATTTTGAAATAATTCAACTTGACCATGTTCAAAATGGCCGCCAATCTGCCATTATTCACTTTCACATGGCCGTTATTTAGTAAACCGTGCTAGATGGCTAGACCATCACTATAAAACAAAATGTGTGATTTCAGGAAAGGATGCATCTTGAAAAAATTCGACTCGATAAAATTCAAAATGGTCGCTTATCGGCCATTATTCACTTTCACATGGCCGATATTTGGTAAACCGTGCTAGATGGCTAGACCATTACTATAAAACGAAATGTGAGATTTCAGATAAGGATGCATCTGGAAAAAATTTGACTTGATCAAATTCAAAATGGCCGCCTTTTCGGCCATTATTCATTTTCACATGGCTGATATTTGGTAAACCGTGCCAGATGGCTAGACCATTACCTGATTACTATAAAACAAAGTGTGAGTTTTCGGGGGAGGATGCACCCTGAAAATTTTTAACTTACGAATTCAAAATGTCTGACAATCAGCATCATTTACCTCGATAGGCCTGATATCAGTAAACAGTGCTAGATAGCTAGACCATTACTATAAAACAAAATGTGACGTTTCGGGAGAGGATACCTTTTAAAAACTTTGGACTCAATCGAATTTAAAATGGCTGCCTATCGGCCACTATTTACTTTCACATTGCTGATATTTGGTAAACCGTGTTAGATAGCTGGACCATTACTATAAAACAAAATGTGAAATTTCAGGAGAGGATGCATCTCGAAAAAAATTGACTCGGATCAAATTCAAAATGGCCGCCTATCGGCCATTATTCACTTTCACATAGCCGTTATTTGGTAACCGTACTAGATGGCTAGACCATTACTGTTAATCAAAATTTGAGGTTTTGGGGGAGGATGCACCCTAATTTTTTAACTAGTTTATATCGAATTCAAAATGACCGTAAATCAGCTATTATTTACCTCGATTGGCCTGATATCGGGTAAACCGTGCCAGATAGGTAGACCATTACTGGGATACTGATTAGGATCATTAATTTTAATAGAGGTTTGCAATCTCTGACAGACTGTCTAGCTCTTATTTTACTCTTAGACTGAGCTTCTTAGACCTAGTTGTCTTGCGTCTTGATTTTTGACCCAGCCTAGGACTACATTAATAACCCTACATAAAATTGCTTTAATCAAATTCTAATTCGGAGCGGGAGCTCCTCACCCTGTAGAGACTTCAGTTGTATTCGTTCTCACTCTACCCCTGAATGCGATGAGGCCTTTTCCACCTATTTGAGCACCCCTCCTCACGCGACTCCCAACTGTCGGCCCCTCCCCTAAATTTCAAACTCTGCTCAAAATTGTGAAAGTGGTACATGTAGAACAAATATAGCTTTTATTGCAATAAATATGTTACCCATACACTTCTAATTCAAGTATGTCATAGCATACATATTTTACCATAAATAGAAACACATATAACGTTCTGAATTATTTTCTTGACTTTACATGAGCACATTTAATCTCGAAATTACGTATTATTTTTAAAAATGAAATCACATATTTTGCGTGCGTTTTCGTTCATAAGTAGATAATTAGGGGGATTATATCGACACAAAATCACAAGAATAAGAGTTTAGCCACTGTTTAAACTGTTTTTGATTTATTAGCTGATGTAATCCCCCGTTTTAGGCTCTAATTATTCAATTTATCAGAGGTGGCAATATTTGACTGTATAATCCATTTGTACACACTATATAATTGTGTGATAGGCTGTACAAATAACATTTCGCAGATGGCAAGGACACAGTGCTGCCTCAACGTTGGACCATTATCATCGACGCTGTCACAACGTTGGAACAGCGTTGGCCAAGTTCTCGCATCGCTTCGCATATACTGTCACTTGGCTTGATGTTCCCAGGCCAGACGGTGCTGTCTGATTGCCGGCGCGTTGCGATTAGCTTTGATGTCTAAGCTTGGGGGGTGTCGCACGAGAGGCACGTGTGTCCTCCTGGAGTGGGGTCCCAAATAGGTAGACACACGCTCATATCTGGCAGGGTGTAGTGGGAATAGAAGTACACCCTGCACGCAGGATGGAGCTCCTGGACTTATGTAGTCTTGCTCTGCTTTGGTTCATACCAGATCAGGGCTTCCAGGTGGAGGACTTTTTTGTCCTCCACCCCAAAATTAGGTTACTCTCCTCCCTCCCCCTCCCCCAAAAAAGTACACACATTTCACTGTCCTCATCCCCCCTCCAAAAAAAAACTTCAAGAAATCCTCCCCAAACCTCTTGAGCCTGCAGGAAGTCATTAATATATAATATACCTGGGTACATTGTTTAGGATATTAAGTATAAATGTACATATGTAATGATTTTCCAATTTTTTTTGTTTTACAGCAACATAGACTTCAAGGCTCCCTTTGAAGTGGATCGTAGCCCGCTTGAGTTGCATTACACCTATCTGGACACAATGGGCCGTCCAGTTGTGATTGCTCACAAGAAAAATCTTGTGGAACAGCACATTCAGGACTTTGAGGTAGGATTTTTGATGTTTCTGCAATTATTTAATCATTTTTTGTTTATTTTTAAAATCTTATTTTAAGATTTTTTAACTGAAGTATTTGTTCCCGCGATTGCTCATTCTTTGTTTATTTTATAAATCCTATTTTATCCTTTTCAGCTGAAGTATACGTTCCCGCGATTGTTATTGCTGCAAGAGCCTTTGTTGGTAGTCACAGCTTTCTATCTTCTTTTTCTGGTGGTTATCATATATGTGAGATTAGACTTCTCCATCACAAAGGTTAGTGACTTCTGGTTATTATAGCAAAAACAACAGGGTAAATCCTCCTATCTGAACATCTAATTGCGCACAAGATGGTTATTATTTTTTATTGTTTATCAACCCATGTGCTGCTAGTCTGTTGTTTTTATTTGTTATTCATTTATTAATTAAAGCTGGAATTGATAAAGTAATTTCCAGCTTCAAATGAAGAAAAATATTTCTATTTATGAAAAAAAGACCTCTTATTTAAATTATTTGATTTACTAAGCATCTAACTACAAATTTTTTATCAATTTCATTTTATATGGATTAAAACTTGCTTAAAAACATACATGGTCCAAGCAGCACAAAGTTTAAAATAAGTATTAATTTGGTGTCTAATAAACTCATGGATGGAAAATAACAAAGTATGTCTAATGTTTTGCTGATTGCCAGTGCTCACACGTGCAATTCAATAGAAACCGAGAAGATTTTTTTATTTTTAATAATCTTGCACACATATATAGTTCAATGACTGGCTTTTGTATGGTTTTGTGAATAAAATTATTAACAGCAGGGTTCGTACAGTACTTGAAAGATTGAAAGTTTTAAGATTCTGCAAAAATATTCCAAGCCTTGACGTTGCTTAAAAGATAATATATTCTGCAACAAAGCTAAAAATTGACTTTACAGAAGGAAGAGGGATATATACCATGCTGATATGTTATATACACATTCCCAGTAAACAGAAGACACTGATCTGATTGTGGATCATTATTGGGCCAACGTCACAGACGTTGGTTCAACATAAAGCCAACATTGGATGTATGTCTTAGTGTTCACTGGGTTACATTACACCTGATCTCATGTCCTCTGTTACAATGGCATACTTCAATAACTACTCACTTGTTTCAATGCTGGGCCACCGTCTGTGAAGCTAGCCCAGCATTGAAACAACATTGGTGGTAAGGAGTTAATGCTGTTTGCCTAATTTTGAAAAAATGGTACTTGAATATCGTTGTTGGTCTGGAAAGCGAGAAAAACCTCCCTCCCGCATGACTTTTTGAACACTGCGCAATCTGGAACAAACTTTTTTTCAGGCCTGACAGGAGAAAAAACCCTTCCTCCCTCATCACTTTTTTAGCTGCATATTTTTAAGGCTGGCCGGATTACCAGTATTTGAATGTAAAATAAAGCTATACAATTCATGCAATGTTCTGTTGCAGGATGAAGCCAATGAGAGCCGCATGCGAGTGGCTGGTTTGATTGAGCAAGTGCAAGCGATCCAAGATCGTCGTAGTGCTCTATATCAGAGCTTTGATGACACCATCAACAAGTACAAGGCCAGTAAAGATCAGGCAAGTCTGCTGAGCAGTCGCAAGAAGATTGATGCAGATTACAAACAACTCACTCAACAAATAGCATCATTGTTGCTGAAGTTGAAATCAGAAGGCTCTGATGCCACTGAGAAGGTAACAATTGTTTTCCCCTGTAATCTCAAAATTAATTTTCAGCACTGTATTTTATACATTTCAAGAATGTTTCTGCATCTGCCTAAATGGTAGTGGTACCGGGACGCTTAGATTCATTGCAGAAAACACTGTTGCCATGTCTACTGCATTTTTGTGTAAAGTATAATACCATCCGTTTTTATCTGCAGGTTTCACAACTGCAACAAGCGGATGCACAGGTGCGTGAAAATATAGGCTTTGTTCTTCAATCTGCAGAGAAATTAATTGCTGGGAAAATGAACAAAAATCAATATATTGATACGGAGACAACATTCAAGGCTAAACGTGAAGAATTGTGCCAAAAAATGGAGAACATCTTGGCATCACTGTGAATACCTAGGATTATTTCAGAGTGTTTTATTTCAAAATGAGATCCCTTTATTTTAGTAAATGATAGTGTTGTTTATATTTTGTCTGCACATTCTTATAAATGTGAATCATGTGAATGTCTTGTGTGTTTTGAATAAGAGAATTATGACAAAAATATGTTGTCACTTCACCGACACTTGTAAGTTATGTCTCGATACTTCCATGTATTAAGTAACCATTTGAAAGATAGTAGATCTTGAATATTATTCAGAGATCTAGTTTACAATAAAATAGGAAAAAAACAGTCCAGTTTGTTTCTTTTGGTATACATTGTTAATGGTTTTATTTTTAAAATATACCTGTAAATAATGTTGGTTCAGCAAGCAATTGGATGATGTATAATAATAAACCTGTTAAGTAAAAATGGAATTTGTAGCCATATATTTGCTAACTGTCTTTTATATTTGGTTTCAATGAGGAGAAAATCTGTCATGAGTTGCTGTGAAATTAAAGCGCTTGTAAAAACCCCTGTTCTTTTAATATGGACAGCCAGTTTTACAGAAAGATGCAGGTCCCCTTTCATGAAAATGAGACCAGACACTTTAGTAATTTATCTTTAAAATATTGTGTTTAACTCACTAATTGGAACATTCCTAATTATTATATTTTATGTGAATTATGAGAAGTTGAACCAACATTTGCATTATTAAAATGTGCATGCGAATGTATGTGTGCTTATAAATAGAGTATGAGAAACTTTCAATGAATCATAGCAAATTGTGTAAATGAGAACATGGATGTTCTTTTGGAACAACATATTCAAGTTGAACGAGCTAGGCTGATTGTACTTCATAAACCTAGCAATAAATCTAAAAATATTTCGTTTTGTTTGTGCTTTTCTTTATTTGATTTGAGAATTACCTTATAACAAAATGACACATTTGTAATTTCAACATGTTGAGATGATGAGATTACTAATGTGTTAACCCTTGAGGAGCTAAATTAAAGGCCCTGTGAAGTGATTTCACCTCATCAATATAATTAAAGTATATATCGCAATAAACTTAGTTCATAAATTAGGAGATTATTTTAGTCTGCTAATTATTAGTTATTTTCAAAAATAAAAAACTGAAAATGTGCACATTTTCGGGCGGATCTCGCAACTCATGACTTCACACACAAGAATCGCCCATTATTGAATCTGAATTAACATTGAAACTGCATCGGGTATATGTTTCATGTTTCTGATATTTGTACATGAGATGAACCAGATTTCTATTCATTTCAATGTGCCCGCATCGACAGGGTGAACTAGGGGTCAGTGAATGCTAGACGTTGGTCAGGAGCGGTCACGATGATGACCATCAATTCTACTGCTGCACCTGCATTCAGGCAGCGTCAGACCGGCGTTCCGTGTTGACTTTGGTGAGTATTATAAAATCATACAGTACATCATCAGCTACATGTATATGTACATGTATTATAACCAGCCAAGCATGTCTTCAACTTAGACGTCACGAGTTGGCTTCTTCCACTACTTTTGCCTTCGAAAAAATCGTTCCCAGTGGTTTAAAAATGGGAGCTGAGCACTTTAGTATTTAAAAAGTCATCTAAAATAGAATGAAATATGACATTGTGCAGAGTAGGTCTGGGGACTACATGGGGCCTTAAAATAATTCAAATTCTCACCCACTTAAATGCCTCGCTAACGGGACCCACAGCTTTGATAATTACCCATATTAGTTTAAATTGAGACAAAACATTTGCAAATCTTGTGTTTAAACTTCTTCTTGGCCAATATCCTCCCACTGTGATTGATCGACTAATAAAACAAACTAAAAACGACGTATGCTCAGTGTTTTAAGGGTAAATGGATTTTGTTGGTATTTCTTCAGTCTCATTTTTTAGAGAACGTGCCAAACTCAGTTTTGATTTGATTTATTTAGCAAACCATACATGAAACCTAGCATACATGGTAATTATAATTTATTAAAAACCGGCCGCCACCATGCCTGGTCACCAGGGATAATACACACTGGAAAGTTACCTGGCGAGGTGTACTTATTTCCACAGATGTCCCTATAAACAGTGAAACCAGGATGAAAACCGGAAAGTATTTAGAGCATAGGTGAAAACTGATAAAGAGGCTCAGCCTACTATTAAAAAATTCATGAAATGCTGAAAAAATTTACATTTACGGACGATTTGAATGTACCATATATCAAAACTTCCGACTTGACCTACTCAGAATGTTTGGGAAATCAGTCTCACATGTCATGTGCGACTCAGGCCTCTAACTCAATTAAAGGTAGATCAGTCGGGTTAAATGCTAAATTGATAAATTATATAAATGATGTCAAGGCTAGCCATAAATGAAGATGTCATTTTCTCTTTTGTCCATTTCTATGCGAATATGATCTTTCAACCCGCGCTTAAAGGTAGTACCATTTGGAGCTGATTTAAGGTGGGATGGGAGGGTATTCCACATTTTGCTGGCCGAAAAAAAAAGACTTTGCCCCAGATGATTTCACATGTGGTAAGACAAGGGACTGCACACTATGTCTGGTAGATTTAGTGAGAGAAGACAACACATTGCTATTTTCTTTGTGAAGGTTTATTCAGACATGTTTCGCTTATAGCTTCATCAGGGTATGACATTGACACACACAACAACTTGGTTTTGTTAGGCCTAAAGTATTATGACATCATAATTTGTTGCTAGGATACCACTTTACGGTCAGTGTGAACAGTGAAACAGATATCTTTTGTGACGTTATACATGTAGTAGAGGTAGTCAAGCAAAATGTTTAGTCTAAACGAATCAACATGATATTAATTTAAATTAAAAGTTTTTTAATAGTATAAATGTTTTGTCTAATCGAATAGTAAATGATTGTCGTTTTATTGATTCCAGGTGTGCGGACGAGTATGCGGAGTTACAGCGTTGGTGCGGATGAAATACAAATATATGGACAAAAATAGGCGGGCTTCTCTATGTAGTTTTGAAGTTGGTCTATGGTGGCAATTTTTACGTTATGGGTAACTGGTGTCCGCTCCGCACGCGGCGGTGCGGCAGCGCACACCCGTAGTGGGTCCGCGTCGCCGCCCCGCCGCATGCCGACCGGGCACCACGACCACTGGCAGGGTACATCAGTTTATGTTGTTTATTCTTTGAGTTTAATAAAACATTTACATTTTATGTTCTTCATTTTTCCATTATTCCACATTCTATTTCTTTATTTTGATACAAAAAACACAGCAATAAGCGGGGTGGGGTGTCAGTGTCTGACTAGGTGACTTGCGGATTACATCATCAATCATGTGCGGATGGCCTGCCCGCGGAGCAGAGGGGTGGGTAGGGTGTTTCATCCGCCCCCCCCCACTCCGTCGACAGGTCCTCCGCACACACTTGATTACGCAGAGGTCATAATGTGAGTGTGAAATGTGAAAAACAAAATAATATCATATTTAATCTAAAAACAAAAGCGAAACGCTCGATAACGAGATCACAAGAGCTTTACTTAGTGAGCGGGGGTGATCAGGCCGGGTGCGTCCGCGCGGGTTGCACCGGCGCGGAGGAGGGTGAGTCCTCCGCACCAATGCAAACCGCGCCAACGCTTCCTGCCGTCATGAGTATAAGGCACAGCTTCAAGCTTTAATGTTCATCTCTTTGCCAGAGTTACAGTCTATGCGGTATCACATGGGTCTGTGATGCGGAGTGGTCACAGGTTGATATTTTTTAAGAAATGTATCTACAGACAAGTCTGTTTGTGACGGCGGGAGTCGCGTTATAAATTTTATTTACACAGTCAAAAGGGTAGGTAGGCGGGGAAAAGTTCGTTTAGAGGGTTGCGTCTTCTTCGGGTAGACTTCTTGTTAGCCCTGGCAGTTGTGATCGTACAGGATCTCTTCCTCAGGTGCTGGGTCTGCGGCAGGTGCGGGGGGCGAGACATTCATGGCTTCATCCGGGTGGACACCAAGGGTTTCAAGGAATGTCGCTCACTAACCTTGTAAAATTCCATTTCAAGATCGATTCGTAGGTGCCGACCCATGAACCACACTGTATACTTTACAAAGGTTAATTATTTTGTTTGGCACGCTCAGGAATTCAATTTAGCTCTTTGAATTCAGCATTCCCACGGTGCGATCTGGAAGGGCGATTGAGGACAAATCTGATTGTTTTATTTTGTAAAATTTGTAATTTTTGCTAGTCAAGTTTCTGAAGACCATCATGCCATGCAGAGCAGGCATAATCAATCATAATCAACATAGAATAAGGGATGAAGTCAAAAGTCTCTTCGAGTATTGATTTAGAAATTTAGCTTGCCTCCAGTGAAATTTTAGTCGCGAATTACCATTTTTAAGATTGACTTCAGCAATAAGCTTACCATCTAGAGATTGGTCCACAGCGACTCCCAGATATCGCACAGAAGTTTTGGCAGTTACTTCTATCTCACTTCTGTCTTACCACATTTGACTTTTATTTCTGAATTGATGCGAAGTTTACTTTTAGTTCCGAAAAGAATACATTCTGTCTGGGAAGAGAGTTCATTACCAAGCCTTTCCTTAATTAGGCCTACATCCCTGCCTGAAACCAAAAGGGCAGAGTCATCTGCATATAAAATAAGCTGGCAAGAAACTGCAGCTTCCATATCATTGACATAAATGAGAAAAAGTAATGGTCCTAGAATAGATCTCTGCGGTACTCCGCAGGGAACCACTCCAGTATCAGAAAAAGTATTGTTGATTTCAGTCATCTGATATGTATTCGTCAGGTTAGATTCTAGCCATGACACTGATAGATCTTGGAATCCGAGTGCTTTTATTTTTTGAAATGGATTCCGTGATCCACAGTGTCAAAAGCTTTTTGTAAATCAATCATTACCATGTATAGAAACCCTTGTCCATTTGAAGGCGGATGTGGTCCGTTAGATATGTAAGACAGGTATCGGTTGAATAAGAACTACGAAAGCCTGACTGCAAATCGTAAAAAAAAAATTTGAGATGTCATAATTATAAGATTCAATCTGGTTGTAAACAACCCTTTCCAAATTTTTAGTTTGTCGACTCGACAAACTTTTAGGTTGACTTTCCACGAAAACGTCTGTCGTTAACTTCCGTTACTATCTGTTCTGTCTGTGCAATGTCAGAAGGCAATATCTGCTCCCTGGTATACTAGGCATTTACTGCTTTTTAACTGGCGTCCCGTCTCTTTGTGCCATAGCGCTGCCAAAAGGCCGTATTTGCTCACTTGTAAATCAAGTATATACTTCCTTTCCGCTGATGGCACTGCCTCCTTTTGGCTTGCACTGACCCAATGTTGGCTAAATGTTGTGTCATCATCTATGACACTCTTCCAACATTGAACCAACATTGTGTCAGGGTATCGAGAGCCGGTGTTCCCTGCAAAAATGAGACCTTTAGCCAATGCTGTTTTACAGCTGAGCCATGGTCGAAGACGATGGTCCAGCAGTAAGCTAGCATTGGGTGAACGTTTATCTTGTTAGGGCCTATATACTGGTATGCCAATGCTGGGCTAATGTCGGCCCAGTGTTGTGAACGGTGGGCCACCATCAGGCTAACATTGTGTCAATGACTCGAGTTTGCTGATCAGCTGTGACCGCAACCCAGCAAAAACGAGGCATTGACCCAATGTTCTAATGCTGGCCCGCCGTCTTCGACGTCGACACAACAATAAAACAACATTGGGTCAATGTCAATGTTTGTGAATGACAGCAGTCTGTCGCGGGAGGGCTCGCCACATTCTCCCACCCCTCTCCGCCTCACTTGACACAAATGTGTTATGTTAGGCAATATAACAATTGTGTCTTGGCTAAGATATTTATCTCCAAAAATAGCAAATTTTGTATTATTAAAAATATATTTTTGGACTCGGCAGTAAAAGGCATTGCACATTGATATAATTTAGACACTTCTGGTGTAAAATATGACCAAATAATGTAATTTATTGCAATACCCGATCATGTGGTAAGTTAACCCTTTCATTACGACCATGTGACATGAAAAAAGGTCAAAGTATGGTGAAATATACATTTTTATTTATTAACCCTTTAAACGCGGCCCCCGAGTATACTCAGGTGCAGAGTGTGTTTTTTAGTGTGTTTTTTTTGTATTTTTGTCTGTAAAATCAATGTGGTCCGGTAATCATGGGGGTGGCCTTGTTTTTGCTGATTAAAGTTTGTTTCTCTTTTGATTGTGCATGGATAGCACCCCGTAATAATATCTGGGCCGATGTAGAGCTGTTATTCTTAAAGAATTCTTTTGGAACGAAAAATTCAAAATGGCCGCCATAAAATTAATAACATTATCATAACTTTCTCAATAATTGAGATAGAGACTTGATTTTTTTCACCATACCATATATTTTTGATATCAAAGAATACAATAAAACAAACCATACCTTCCTTTGGCATCATCATCATGCTTAAAATGCTATAATAATACTTAGATGACAGATATCACAGCAGTGCGGATTGCATGGTTGCACACCTAATCATTACACATTACCTAATCACTACGCATTTAGTACACATCACCCATAAACTGATAAACCTGACATTTTACATAACCTTCACGTTTATTTTGGGCGGCATCCATGCAGTAATGCGCAACCTCAACCCATGTCAACCTCCATACCCAATTATGTATCAATCTTTTGCGATGGAAGCCCACGCTGAAGATACACGCTGCTGCATAATTGTAATTTTGCTTGTTCAATTGAACCTTGAGGAATGGGGGTGTAATAAGGGCAAACATAGGGGCATTACGCCTCCCAATATCAGCACTGCTCTAGATTTCCTAAAAATGTGTGCTGAAATGATACCCGACCAAGTATATGTCACCACCAGTCCTTTCTAATTGATGACTGCACCACTAAACAGCTTGAAATTGATAAAAAGTAGGTATTTTCAATATTTTTGCGAGTTTGACCTTGAAATGACCTTGATATGACCTTGACATGACCTTGGTGTAACCCACCAGTAAAGCAAAACTCCTTTCCCTGTTATTATTTGCTCATAAGCTAAGATCCTGCTGGTGTCTTCATACAAATCTGACATTACAAAATATTCTGATTTTTTTTCAACCCCCCCTCCCCAGGAATTCAGCGATGGGGATGCAAGTGTTCCCAGGAGTTCAGCGTTAAAAGGGTTAAGTTTATTTTGCCTGAGTTTGTGTCCTATTTAGGGGAAATATGGGTGCTGTGTGTGAGAAACAGTTGACATTTCTGTGCACCAGTCCTTATGAATGTGTCCAATATAACGTTTGGGGTCTCTAGGTTAGGTAGGCCTAGTCTTTAAGAAGTGTTCAGATAAAATATATGTTCATGATTAAATATAGTGATTAGACCGTAAAGGGTTTTGATTGGAATTAAATTGGGCCAATGTATCGTGTTATCTGGTGTTTCTGGTGCCTGATGTATACCCAGTGCCTGACTTATAAAGAATAGGCCTAACTGCGGGATTCCCACAAAAAATAAAACTGGCCCGACATCATTCTATCGCTGCGCCACACTTTGAGCAATATCTTTGTTTTTGACGCAACAAGGTAATTTTAGTGGGCGCCATAGGATTTTTCAGGATACGTTCTAGGCCCTGCCTGCTGAATCAAAGGGACTGGCTCAGGCTAAAATCATAAAAAACAGTGGTTCTTTTTGGCTTATTAATATGACCATATGATGTAAACATGTCCATAGAATAGAGCTGCAAAAGTTTTTTTTAATTTTTGTGCTGTGCATTTACCAGTTAGGCTAGATAGAGAGACTAAATTCCCGTATTTCTTATTTTTGACATGGTAGTGCCGCCAATAGATGCCTATTACGGCCCACACTGTCAAATTGTGAGCTGTGTATCGCT
Source organism: Flabesymbios commensalis (assembly GCA_964017125.1). Taxonomy (NCBI): domain Eukaryota; kingdom Metazoa; phylum Annelida; class Polychaeta; order Terebellida; family Flabelligeridae; genus Flabesymbios; species Flabesymbios commensalis. Next base: position 39,134,879 of record OZ024911.1, on the reverse strand, counting down.
GTATTAGTTTCAGTATTAGTATTCAGCGTTGTTAGAACAGAGTCGAGGTTCGGCATCTCTTGATCCAAAACATAGGCTTACCAATGAAATTTAAATGAAGTATGGCAGAAAACGAGCTACTGAAACCAAAATGTAGTTGAAATGTTGCTGATTCCAACGAAATATTGGACTGTAACATGACTGTAACCTCGCCACAAGGTAACCTCGCAACAGGTAGCCTAACCTCGCCACAGAAGGCTGAGTAACCTCGCCACAGCTTTGGTAACCTCGCCACATAGGGCTAAGTAACCTCTCCACAACTTCGCCACACCTGTTGTATCCGCATTTATCAATGTATTTTTAAAGGTTAATCTCTACCTTGAACGTGGTGTAGATGTCTATATAGAAAATATGTGCCATTAAAATCAAAAGCAAAAAAATTCTCAAAAAAATGGACCAATATATAACGAATAATAATACGCCTACAAATTTATTTTGTACAGCAAATATTGTAGAAAATTAGTTCTTTGTGACTAATAGTAGTAACATATTAACCTTTGAACCGCTGAATTAAATAATTTAAACTTTCACACACTTGGTGTTGTGTCTCACTACCTTGACCCACAACTTTAAGTGAGAGAAAACAAGTCGTATTTGTTTAATTTGTAATTTAAGACTAAGCAATTTACAAATCTTGATGTTTAAATGGCTAATAAAACGGATTAAAGCGACTACAGTCGCGCTTAGCGGTTTAAGGTGATTTAGGTGTAGGCCTAGCGGCAACAACAGAGGAAGTTGATGACACTGCCCCAAGAAGAGATCCGACAGGACCCGAGGAAGACAAGAGTAGCACTCAAGCTATGTGATTGACTCCAATAACACTCGATATTGTTGACACAATTGATTGACACAACTGACATTAACTCATGTGAGTGCGTGGTGACGTGATGACACTTGTAACCTACTTGGAAACGCTTCTTCGGGTTTTAAAAATAGCATAACCGCCAATATGGTTCATGTCCACATGGTTTATTAAATGATATTACTTCTTGTGTGCCAATAAATTGAATCTTTGCTATTTCTATCAGCATGAACACCTGATGAATGTTTAATATGGAATATGAGGTGATACGAATGAACCTTAAGTGTTTTATTTGTTGTTGGGAAAATGCCTCTCTTTTGAAATAATAATGGGCCACATGCCCCATCGTTTAAGGCCAATGCCCCCCCCCCTCCGAAAAATATCATGGGTCCCTTGGCCAGGCTTGGGCGAGTACTGGACAAAAGTATTCGAGTACAAGTACAAGTACTTGAAAAAATGATAAGTACAAGTACTGGATTTTCAAAAGTACTTGAGTATAAGTACCGGTACTTTAGAAAGTACTTGAGTACAAGTACCGAGTACTTTGGTTGTAAAATTTATTCAATCAAAAAATGAATGATATATGTTACTTCATGTTGATATATATGTGACCCGATCTGGCAAAATGAATCTTACGTCGCACTTTGGCAAATGATTATTAAGACAGAAATGAAATGAATCGAGCTTTAGGCCACATATAGGCACATATAAGCTAAACTGGGCCAAGAGAACCTCCTGAGGATGGTGAGATGAATGAGATGACACTGTCCTCCAGACACAGGATTCGAAATTCTAGCCCTGATGGTCTGAGGCCGAGTACGCTACCTCTCGGTCACGGAAGCTCCCCACAATACTGAGTTTCACACGTGGATGGGGAAGAAACATTTTTGTTTCTTTTAAACGTTTCTTTCAAACCGCCGGGAACCTAACCCCGAACTCTAGCGTGAAAGGCAGCGGTGCTAACCACTACCCTAGGGCCCCCGCCCGATTACAATGGGGGTGGTAACGAATATTTTTTCTACTTAGTTTATTTTAACACAATTTTTTTTAATTACAATTTTTCCAAAAGTGCACAAATTGCTTTTTTGAACTTCAAATGCCATTTTCTCAAAATAACGCAATTTCAGACATGATAATTTTCTGAGTTTGTCGAGTCATATTTTCGGAGTTAAACACGCTACAGAGTTATGTGATATACCATTTTAAAGGTAATTTTGTGGAGGTTCGGGATATCTTAATAACTCCAATATTTAAATATGCAACTTATATTACGACTCATTTTGCCAGATCGGGTCACATATGAGTGATGAAAATAATTTTATGGGACAGGCCTATTATAGCTATTGCATATCTGATGTCATGTCTCAGCCAATAGTAAAATATTGCATTTTCTGATCAGTGCACAAAGTATTGTATGCTACATGTAGTTGCACTTGGCGAATCATAATAAATATATAAATACATATATAAATTGTCTGTGTCTAAAGCTTTACGTTGCAAAACACGCTAGCTTGAAAACTTGCAGTAGTCCTAATGATGTTTAAATTTTGGGCCAGTGCTGGCAACATTTGGCCGCCACTAAAAAAATGAGCCTGAACACACATTGCGTCATGGAAAAGATCAAGGCTTTATAAGGGTACACCGATCACAATTCTGTCCTGAAAATCCAATAAGCCGTATCTGCTTACTTGTAAAGTAAATAGAACTGTCTTTTGGTTTTGCACGGCAGAATTGTTTTGCGATAACAGGCACACTTTATAGTTGCTGCTGATATAAAATCAAATGTATCACCTTGATACATGTATAACCTTACAAGATTCAGCCCGGGCATACGCTGACATACTATCCTATTATTAGTTTAAAACCATAATTTTATGCGATTTATAGGAGGAGCACCTCACTGTTGTATTTATTTTCATACCTGATCCGTCATCGCATTTCGGGGACTGGAAGGGTTATACAAAGCCGTCGTAGGCCTACAATTGACTCATTATGTAACCTCACACCTTTAACCCTTTCGCGACACTAACGTGTTCAATTTTATCTTTCTTTAATTTGCAGCTATAATTATGTACTGACTCATATTTCTAGCGTCAAATGACAAACTACATAATCACGATAATAAAAAATAGACAAATGAAAAAAATCAATCTTTAACTTACCTGCTGCTTACTGGTGACCTGACGCAATGTTTATTGTACATTTCAGGGTTATTTAGTTCGCTAGACACCTGACGTCTTGTAAACTTGCGCATAGTTTTGTCTACTTTTAATCTTTTCTTGTATTTAGTATGTACAGCGATCCGATTTTTTTTGGATGGACCGCTTTATAAATGATTTGTAATAATGATATAGGCCTATAAATAATAGTGGTGTCCCGCAGTTAAAGGGTGTTTTTGCCGTCTAATTACTCTGGTCATCCGTGTTTGAACAGTACTGTTATACCAGAGGTGTTAATCCTATGTCTTCTCGGTACAATGTTGGTTAATTTTTGGCCCAATGTCTTGGACATTGGCCCGACATTGTAAAGTCACTGTAGATAAGACGTCGCGTTTTTGGTACATACACAACATTGGTACAGAGCTGTATGAGCAATGGCAGTCTTAATATATCTTAGTCCACACCGAGTCTCAACTTTATAAAGATAACTGTTATAAACTACTTGTTCACTCAAGTGACATTATTTGTCCGGTGCTGGGAAACTGTCGGCTCAGTAATTACGCAACTGGGCAAATAATGTGCAAATATTATGCAAATACCGATTGATCGTCTTAACAAACACGAGACATTGAACCTGTAGTAATGTTGCTACACCGTCTTCAACGTTGGCCCAACTTTATACCACCACTGGTTCAATGCCTCGTGTTTGCTGGGGATTAGCTGCGAAGAAAGGGGTGTTGTAAGTGTGATTTTAAAATGGTAGTCACGTGTAAATGCTATATATCAACTTGTATTCCTGTTTTCCAATGACAGGTCTCTTGTCTTTTTTTAAAAAAAAAATAACTATTTAATTATCCTGTGAACTACACCATGATAATAGTATATACAAGGTGGAACAAGCAATTAGCAGCATGATATTGTAAAAAGGTGCACTTTTGTTATAAGGTGATATAATTAATTGGACTAGTTTGAAATAATTTCAAAAGTATTAATTAAATAATTTTTCAATATAATATCTAAACAGATGGAAAACGAATCAATAACTGAATGTTTCATATCCCGGTATAGTGATTTGTGATTTGTCTGTGAGCTGTTTTGAATCAATTTAAGATGACTAGTACTCGTAAAGTACTCGTGAGTACTCGTTAAAAGTACTTTCATTTTTAAAAGTACTTGAGTACAAGTACGAGTACAAGTACTTTTTAAAAGAACGAGTACCGAGTACTGGCGAGTACTGCAAAATCGGTACTCGAGTACCGAGGTACCGAAGTACCGAGTACTTTGGCCCCAAGCCTGCCCTTGGCCCCCTTTTTCCAATTTAAAAATCGGGGGCACTGAATATGTAATAATACCAATCTCATACATATAGTTTTAGCTATTTATATTCCCGTATATTAACCGTCTGCGTCCCTATGTTTGGGCTTTATTGAAAAGAGTTTTATTCAAGTTAAACTGAACGTAGATTTCAACCTAAGTCTATGCTAAAAACACAACTAGTAGGCCTAATTTATGTTCTTGTATTATAGACCCTATCAATGGAAGCTGATATTCAACATCACATTGTAATATAGGCCTAAATATCACGCTAATAGGGGTCTAAATAGAAGTTACTAAAATGTGTGGTACCAAAGCCATAACTTTATTATTTTGAACTGAATTTACAAATACTATTAATAATAAATGATGTTCCTTTAATGCTGGGTAAACGATGTAGAGGGTGGCACAACAATATACTAAATATCCAGTTATCCCTGGTTTAATGCTAGTCCACCGTCTGCACTGCTGGCCCAACATTAAACTAACATTAAGTCGATGTAGTTTCTGTAGAAAGCATAGCGTATAGCCTGTGTAATATATTATCAGATTATGCTTTGTAGGCCTACGCATCGCGTTGACTACTACAATGAGGCAATAGGCCTACCGCTGAAGTACAATCACACGTAAATTGCAATAGAGCTAACTATATGGTCTGGCTAAACTTCTGAAATTCGAAACCTTTGAGTGTTGATCCACTGTTCGCCGTATCATGTTTGCTGGGATGCACCTAAAAGTATGCATACTTTAGAAGCGGATATGTATATTAAAAACATGTCTCGAAGTGATAATATGTAGGCCTACTATTATCATTTTACTTTCTAAAGTAAAATACAAGATGTATGCCAGCATGTATATTATTGTGCAAGTTTAAACCCAATAATAAATTTCTTGTTTTGTCTTGTTATATGTGCGGATGCACTCCATACCGTGTGAGTCAGGTGCTGGAGTAATGTCGATTCAGTGTCTATAAAGCAGCTGGCTCAATTTCGAATCCTGTGTCTGGAGGGCAGTGACACCTCAGTCATCTCACCATCCTCAGGAGGTTCTCCTAACCTAGTTTAGCCTATATGTGTACAAATGTGGTGTAGAACCCCATTTATTTCATTTCATTGCATTTGATACAGCCAACTAACACCTGACTTAACGTTGGCCTGACAACATTACAGCAACATTTCAGCAAAGATTTTGTGAGTTGAGAAAGCGTTCATGGGTCTTCATCCTTAGGTCTACTGTGTGTATTGTGATTTCCATATTTGGCATTACGTAAGAGGGTGCAGTGAAAGTGCATTACGTCTACATGTGATAATGATGGATTAGGGCTACTGTATATTTCACGGCTGAGTAAGAAACATTAAAAGCTGATATTTTACAGCTTTGCTAGGCATATTTTAGGCAGAAGAATTAAAATTGAAAATGAAAGATTTCGTGAAAATTCCTGGCTAACTGGGGCATAATAAAAGTCCCAGAAGAAGTAATAATTGCACTTTTGTAATATTGAGGAGACTGGCCCAGGCTAAAATCATATCATCAAAAAATCGGTGATTTTATTTTGTCTTCTTAATATGCTCATATGATGTAAACATGTCCATAGACTAGAACTGCAAAAGTGTTTTAATTTTTCTGCTTCGTATTCACCAGTTAGGCTAGATATAGAGACGAAATTCCCGTATTTCTTATTTTTGACATGGTTGTCCATAATTAGAAATCATGAATTTCGTCTCTATATCTAGACTAACTGGTGAATGCGCTGCAGAAAAATTTAAAAAGTTTTGCAGTTTTAGTCTATGGACATGTTTACATCATATGGTCATATTAAGAAGCCAAAATAAAACCACCGATTTTTTGATGATTTTAGCCTGGGCCAGTCCCTTTAACATTGTAGTCCTGTGAAATGATTTTTTGTCAAGCATATGTCACTAGGGGCAGTGCTTCAGAACGTGTGTAAAATCAACAAAATGTATTATGGGAACCGAACATAATAATATAAATGCCAATGATCGATATAAAGAATATAATAGTCTAATACTGTACATCTTTTCATGATAATGTATCTTAGAGTATAGATATACATTCTCTGACATATTTTTAGCTGATTTTATGCAATGCTGTTGACAAACGTCAAGGACCCCGGGCCTCTTGTTTGAGTAAACTGATAGAATTGAGACAGGGCGATAGTTGCCCGGGTCGGTTTTAGATTTATTTTTGTAAAGTGGTACAACTCGTGCAATTTTCATACCACCCAGAAAATTGTCTGAATGTAAAAAGAGATTAATTATATGAGTGACTGGAGCTGTAATTTGGGTGGCGCCATCCTTAATGAACCCGGCCGGCATGCCATCAAGTCCAGTCGCCTTCTTAGAGAACAAATTTAGTAGGTGTTTAAGTGTTTCTTCCTCACTAATAGGAGTGAACTTAAAAGAGGTTTTTTTCACACCTTTTAAACTGTAATAAGTGTCAATGAATGAACCAACAATACCACCGGATATATCAGGAAGTTTCGCAACCAGATTTTCTGCGATGATGGTAAAGAAATGGTTGAAGGTGTTTGCCACTATTTTCTTATCAAATGTAATTTTGCTGTCAATGTCTAGTCCAATGCTGCTTCGCACGATTTAGGCTGATAACAAATAGACACAAGGCATGATAATAATATTTAATTGTGTTTTATGTATATAAAGGCCAATAATACATGAATATTCACCAAGAGTGATGAGACACAAATACAACTTTATATTGGTGATTTTAATGTATGTTTTCAAAGTTACCAAGAGCTAAACAAAGTGCGAGGCTATTATAATGGTACTATCAACCTGAAATCACACGGGATTGTGCAGTTATAATTTATATTATTTGCGTCTTCTTTTATTTCACTTTGAAAGATCCTTTACAAAGATGCAGGCAAACACAATCTATCCTAACGAATAATGATGTGTTCCTATCTGGAGTGCGGATACATTTAATTATCTATGCATGCTTTGATATTTTTTTAAACATACACATCGAAAATGAAATGAATGGGGTTTTAGGCAACCTTTGTGCACATATAGGCTAAACTGGGCCAGGAGAACCTCCTGAGGATGGTGAGATGAATGAGATGACACTGCCCTCCAGACACAAGCTTCGAATATCGAGCCCTGGCCGTCTGAGTCCGAGCACACTACCTCTCGGTCTCAGAGGCTCTCCACAATATTCAATCATTACGAGTGAGCATGACATCAATCATATAAAACACAGTTTTTATTTGGATGAATCGCCCTACGTAATTCAGTTTTGGAGTAAGTTCGTGTAAAATTTGTAATCATTAAATGACTTACTCCGTCACATAATCTACACATCCAGCCTTTTCTGTCAGAAAAATAGACGGTGCATTGGTAGTCTTTGCGAGATTTAAAATACTCCATGTAGAGGTTGTCGTCGTTGTCTAATAGTGTCAGATACTCTGCTAGTTTCTTAGGAGTTTCAAAATCATCTGCATTGATGTATGATCCAGGTGGCAGAACATCCTTATATGGACCACTGCCTCTAACAATGGGTACTGTGTAAATGTTATCCTGTAAGATCTTGAATGCTTTTTCAGTAATGTAGTCTTTGCAATAAGTATTCTCAAAAGCTAAGTAAAATTTATACTCATTAATATTTTGCGTAGCTTCATCACTCAAACTGTTACCTACGCGCAGTCTTCTGTCATTTACAAACATTCTTTTACTACACTTTCCAAATATATCTACCGTAATATGCTTTTGAAGCTTTTTAGTAAATGTCATCCTACGACTTCTGTCTGTACAGTGACTCACATGCCAGACAACTAAGCCTTTCTTCTTCTTCACAAAATCCTTTGGAAGGACGTAATGACCATGTTTCCGTTGTTCACATTTACCATATGGCAGGTGTATATCTGCGTCTCTTTTGTAAGTCGCCGTCATGTTGAAAACGTTACCAGGAAAAACATCATAAAAATTATCAGGATGAAACATAGCTTCATGATTATAAATAATCCAGTATTGACCAGGTTGATGCTTACGTGGAATATCCACTTTCTTGTTGATTACCATCTGTGGTTGACGCAAATCGAACATCACTGCGTGACTGCCTCCTTTCAGTGTAGATCTATCATACGTGAACTGACAAGAAGATTGCTCACAATCATGAAATAGTTTGAGAGGTTTCTCCAAAGTTGATCCCGCCATTGCTCTGCCACTGTGCAGTGGTGTCCATAATAGAATTTGCACGTATGTTTTAGATTTGTGACCCCAGATCTTCGAAAGAGAACCAAAGAAAGTGTATAAAGCTGAAGATGGTTCCAGAACCTTATTAGTTTGGTAAACAACGACAATAGCAGACATGATGAGCATCATCATTCCCACCATAAAGTGCTTCCTGGTAGGCATAAGCGGCTGCTGAAAATAAAAAAACATTATTTCAAAATAATTTTGTATGAACTAAAATTATAATGTGATACTGCCAATTATTGAACACAGAAGAGACCGAGGCAAGTTGAAAAAAAGAAGATAATGATTTGTCTTGTCTCTGCGAGTCTTGGTTTTAGTGTTAGATTACTGAAACGAAGCGATAATGATCAACATTAACGGTAGATCCCGATCAGCTTGACAAAAATTTTCTATTAACCTTTTCACTACCATACATGACGGAAATTTCCGTCGTCATTCGTCAATGAACGTAACCATAAAATGACACAAATTTTCGTCAAATATATACTACATTTATGTATTTTTCGTCATTTGAAGCTGGAAATTGCGTTAGCAATTCCAGCTTCAAATGACGAAAAATAGAACTCCTACACTAGTAGGCCCTATATCTGGATCCTGGTATGCACCCCGGCCTGGAAGTCAAAGGGTTAACTGACTATATGTTGTACAGGCAGGCAAAGCATGGTTTAAATGTGACTTGGCTGACACTTTGTTGACCAAATTAGGCCATGGCGGAGTTGCTTGATTTCGTATCACATAATTGTAATTTGTCATAAATCGGGGCTAGATGAAACATGTTTCGACTAGCGCCATCCATGTTTGGCTAGATGAAACATGTTTCGACTAGCGCCATCCATGTTTCAGCCGTCCACATTTCACGTTTCTACACATCATTCCTACTATAGCCCCATTGGAGTATTTTCATGGTTACTGCATGGTACTGCGCATAACGATATAGTTATACGATTGTCTGATAACACATACATGTAAAATATAGGCATGTAGCATTTCCATTATTACATTTTCGTGCTAATTAGGAAGTGTAGGCTTCTTAGTTATAGTTCAAATAATATGTAAAAGTTAATTTAGAAAATAATGTTGATAAATAGGTCGCCCACATATTCTACTAAGCTTTATACCAAGCGTTAAAATAGGTAGGCTAGGGATATCGGGAATTGAAAATAAACACATCGACTTGGCATAACGTGCATCTTCTGTCCTCAGGCAGAAAACTAAAGCGTTCTTCGTTTTCTTTAGACAAAAACTTTTTTTAAATTAGAGTTTGCATAATCATTAGAAAGGTTACTTACACTATACATACTAGTTTGTGGTAACAAGCTATCTAGAATATTAGAAAAATATCTATTTGGACAATAATAAGGCCATGAATTCATGGTCGACAAGTTTTATTTGGAGTACATTTTTGTTACATTTTTATTTTGCATCAACCTTGTAATTGTGTTTGTACATCGTACTTGGTGGCAGAATAGTCAGCTTTTTGATCGATGCTCAGCAGCTGAGCAATTTTATTTTGTGGTCATTAGCTCATTGCTAATGACGATGTAGTAGGAGAGTATAAATTTGGCAGTCAAGCAAGAAACTAAACATCAGTATTTTTACTTACTAAATCATCATCACCAGCTGGATGTACAGCATCAACATCAAGTGAATACGAAGAAAGATGGACACAGATCAACGCAATATATTTATTTTTAAAATGGATACGGCCGTGGTATTAGATTAATAATCATCTTATTCAGGAGCCGAGGTTGACCAATCACAGCGCGTTTGACAATATGCTAGATGTACGCACGACGTCGCGTGTCATGGAACTTGCAGACACAGGGAAGATGGCACAGCTGGAGAAAGGTCGTACCTTCGACAGCTACGCCGATTTCATTAAAGAAGTTGAATCATACGAAGAAAAGACATGCACTAAGTTTGTTAAGCGTGGGGCCAAGACGGTAGCAGCCAAAAATAAAGAAATTGGGCCAGGAAAAGCTGATTATTCAAACAAATTTGTATATTCAAGTATCCGATTGAACTGCAAACACGCAGGTCACCCAAATAAGACAGGGAAAGGCATCCGCCCCAATCAGAGGTGAGTAATCTTGTTTATGGTTTTATCTTGCCTTTTTATGGTTATACATCATAATATAAACTAGGCTATAGGCCTATCTATAGTAACATTATGTATGTCCGACTATTATCTGTTGCTTATAGGCCAAATTAAAAGATTATATTAGATTAGTATTAGGCCTACAATCATTCATAGGCCTAGATCTAGGCCTATAGTATAGCCTAAGCCTAGTGCCGGGTCGTACCCAACGCACCCCCTCCCCATGAGTAATATTGGACTAGGCTCATGAGAAACAACGGGCTGCTATATAAGCCTATTATAATGCTTGACACAGCGGCCAAAGTATTCAGAAGCCAGAAGCAACTTGTAGAATACTGGGCTGCTGTATAGCAGCATGTATATGCTAATACAGCGGCCAGGGTATAACGGGCTGCTATATAAGGTTATGTAAAGCCTTATACAGCGGCCAAAGTATTTAGAAGCCAGATGTACCTTCAAGAATACTGGGCTGCTGTATAACAGCACATAGGCAATTATCAAGCGGCCAGGAAATAATGGGCTGCTATATGAGCCTAATACTTTACACTGCGGCCATAGCATCCAGGAGCCAGATGCACCTTCTAGAATACTGGGCTGCTGTATAACCGCATGTGATGCATTTATGCAGCGGTCAAGAAACAATGGGCTGCTATATAAGCCTATTATAAAGCTTGACACAGCGGCGAAAGTATTCAGAAGCCAGAAGCAACTTGTACAATACTGGGCTGCTGTATAGAAGCATGTATATGCTAAGACAACGGCCAGGATATAATGGGCTGCTATATAAGACTACATAATGCCTTATACAGCGGCCAAAGTATTTACAAGCCAGATGCGTCTTCTAGAATACTGGGCTGCTGTATAACAGCACATATGCACTTATGCAGCGGTCAGGCAACAATGGGCTGTTATATAAGGCTATATAATGCCTTATACAGCGGTCAAAGTATTTACAAGCCAGATGCACCTTCTAGAATACTGGGCTGCTGTATAACAGTACATATGCACTTATGCAGCGGCCAGGTAACATTGGGCTGCTACATAGGGCTATAGAATGCTTTACACATCGGTCAAAGTATTCAGAAGCCAGATGGGCCTTCTAGAATACTGGGCTGTTCTATAACAGTACATATGCACTTATGCAGTGGTCAGGAAACAACGGGCTGCTATATAAGCCTATTATAATGCCAAAGTATTCAGACGCCAGAAGCAACTTGTAGAATATTGGGCTTCTGTATAACAGCATGTATATGCCAAGACAGCGGCCAGGATATAATGGGCTGCTATATAAGACTAGATAATGCCTTATAGAGCGGCCAAAGTATTTAGAAGCCAGATTCGTCTGCTAGAATAGTGGGCTGCTGTATAACAGTACATATGCACTTATGCAACGGTCAGGAAACAATGGGCTGCTATATAAGGCTATATAGTGCCTTATACAGCGAGCAAAGTATTTAGAAGCCAGATGCACCTTCAAGAATACTGGGCTGCTGTATAACAGCATGTAGATGCCTATACAGCGGCCAAGAAACAATGGGCTGCTATATAAGACTATGTAAAGCCTTATACAGCGGCCAAAGTATCCAGAAGCCAGATGCACCTTCTAGAAAACTGGGCTGCTGTATAACCGCATGTATGCATTTATGTAGCGGTCAGGGAACAATGGGCTGCTGTATAAGCCTATTATAGTGCTTGACACAGCGGCCAAAGTATTTAGAAGTCAGAAGCAACTTGTAGAATACTGGGCTGCTGTATAGCAGCATGTATATGCTAATACAGCGGCCATGATATAATGGGCTGCCATATAAGACTACATAATGCCTTATACAGCGGCCAAAGTATTTAGAAGCCAGATGCACCTTCTAGACAACTGGGCTGCTGTATAACTGCACATATGCACTTATGCAGCGGTCAGGAAACAATGGGCTGCTATATAAGGCTATATAATGCCTTATACAGCGGCCAAAGTATTTACAAGCCAGATGCACCTTCTAGAATACTGGGCTGCTGTATAACAGCACATATGCACTTATGCAGCAGCCAGGAAACAATGGGCTGCTATATAGGGCTATATAATGCATGCCAAAGTATTTACAAGCCAGATGCACCTTCTAGAATACTGGGCTGCTGTATAACAGTACATATGCACTTGTGCATCGGTCAGGAAACAATGGGCTGCTATATAAGGCTATATAATGCCTTATACAGCGGCCAAAGTATTTACAAGCCAGATGCCCCTTCTAGAATACTGGGCTGCTGTATAACAGTACATATGCACTTGTGCATCGGTCAGGAAACAGTGGGCTGCTATATAGGGCTATATAATGCCTTATACAGCAGCCAAAGTATTCAGAAGCCAGATGCACCTTCTAGAATACTGGGCTGCTGTATAACAACACATAGGCACTTATCAAGCGGCCAGGAAACAATGGGCTGCTATATAAGGCTATATAATGCCTTACACAGCGGCCCAAGTATTTAGAAGCCAGATGCACCTTCAAGAATACTGGGCCGCTGTATAACAGCATGTAGATGCTTATACAGCGGCCAGGAAACAATGGGCTGCTATATAAGGCTATATAAAGCCTTATACAGCGGCCAAAGTATTTAGAAGGCAGATGCACCTTCGAGAATACTGGTTTGCTGTATAGCAGCACATAGGCACTTATCAAGCGGCAGGAAACAATTGGCTGCTATGAAAGGCATGATGCCTTATACAGCGGCCAAAGTTTTTAGAAGAAAGATATATTAAAACCATTATATATATTTAACCTTATCAGTTTCACTACGTTGTTAACAATTATAGTTAATTACTAATTACTGCATTATGTAAGTAATTAACAGCTAGATTAATAATGAATAAGATGGAGAAAATAAATTAATTGATTTTTTATATTTGCAGGTCATAGAAGATGGGTTGTTCCGCTAGAATTTTGGCCTGTGTCGACAGGAAGGTTGATCAGCTTGTCATCACTGACATATGCCTCGACCATAATCAGGAGGTGTCAAGTGATTTGTACAAACAATATCCAGAAGTGAGTTTATTTTCAGTTTTCATTCACTTATATTGAGTAGCTGGTCATTTTCTGTATGGTATAGCTGGGAATGTAAAATCTAAGTTTATATTGTCTGTGTGTGGTCTGTGCTGAAATACATTTTGAGTAATAGCTAAGATTGTAGCCTACCATAATCATTGATGGTGTGTAATGCTTAGTAATCTGCTACTTTTCCATTGCGTGTAACTGATAAAATGGAAGCGAGGGCACTGTGAGAACTACCTGGTTTACAATGTTAAAAAAACCTCTTCATACCAGTCATACATGTTAATGTATTTGTTTAATTTTATTAAATTGTGCTGTTTATAGCAAAAGCTCAAATGTTTGATTTCTCTTTTTTCTGTATGTTATGCCAAAAGTACTGACATATACCCTTTTTTCTATCAGAATCGAAGGATGAATAATGCTGAAAAGTCTAGTGTTGTAGACATGCTACAAATGCATATACCAGCATCCAAGATCAAGGCATGTTTGAGCAGTTCCAGCACGCGCTGCATACTCACAAAGGTATCAGGTCGTCTCGGCCTCTTACCTGTTCGGCCCCCTCCCGTTAGGCCTCTTACCCGTTCGGCCCCTTACCCGTTCGGCCCCCTAATTACAATGCTTCCCCTGGCCTGTCAGTTACTGAGTCAGCGTCGTCAGAGCGTTACTCGTTCGCCCCCCTACCGTGGTACATACAGCTATACTATAGGCCTACTACTACTACACTGAACCGCGAGACACAACTTCAAGTGGCTGAAAATTACTTGTCTTAACAGCCTGCTCATCTGCTCCTAGGCCTACATTGTAAAAACAGGCCGGAATAATACCAGATAACATATAACCTAATCATTAAAATTGTTTATCCTTAATTATGTTCAGCTCCAGCCCTAGAACAATCTAGAATAAATCAGAAAGACCAGAAATTACAGAAAAAATGCCGTAGCAAGTGAGTCGAAACGTCGTGAAGTTTTAGAACAACCCTTCCAATGTTAGTTCAATTTACTGTTATATTATTGATTCTTTGTACCACGAATTTAACATTTCTATCCTCACGTTTGGCTCCCAAGCATTGCCTGTTCGGCCCCCAAGTAGGCCCCTACGTACATTGTACCCGTTCGGCCCCCTATAATGAACAGGTCTATCGCGTTGGAAACTAGAACTGATATAATATTATGAGCCTTTATATAGGCCTTAAACATATTTACTTATCTATGAATCCTTTAAAATTATACAATAATTAACAATTTGTAAACGAATGAAGCAGGTCATTTCACCTTTATGCACGATCAGATTATCGCGTGTGTAGACATTGCCGCGATTATTATCATTTCATATATTTTGAAACAACTAATTTTAAATATATTTCCGCTCTTTCTTACATTTATATTATAAAAATTATATTGAGTTGAGGTACCCAGTTTTTATTGGTAAGCGAGCTCACAGCTTACCAATCTATCACTCACAGTTTCATTCCAAGCTTTCACTACAGCCTTCACAACCAGTTGTCATCTGCTCGTAGTAGCAGTCACCTTCTCCGAGGTATCGCTCTGTTAACAAGTCAACTTGCGTATCTGTACACGGTTGGCGTACTGCTCACCGAGGTGCGACTCCCTTCACAACTCAACTTGTGTCAAACTGCTCTGTAGTAATTGATTATACATGTCTATTTATGTTTATTTATGTCAACTGTATATATACGTCTATGCATGTCTGAGTAACACGGATGAAGTGAAGAACAAGTCGGTGACTATATATATAATGACATATGTGGGGCCGAACGGGTAAGAGGCCGAACGGGAAAGGGGCCGAACAGGAAAGGGGCCGAAACGACTGGCATTCCTCACAAAATATATCCATAATCTCAGGAAATTGTTGAAAAAATCGTAAGAAGAAGGTAGTTATTCTTTTAATATACATGATAAATAAAGTGCATATGTAATTACATTTCAAGTTTATGTTAATAAATTATTAAACGTTTTATTTGTAAAGTTTTATGTGGCCAAATTGTCCACAAAAAGTTACTTCTAAAATCTAAACTGAAAGTTTATTTTCAAGGCAGGTGTGGGTAGCCTTGTAACTTTTCAAGTAGCGCCTCTGCAACAATGACCATTGCACATATCAGCATACCCTAGTAATATTTCGTAATTTTAAACAACCCTCGCCGCTTCTAGCCTAGACACTGACCATCTCGTTTCGGATCAAATCTCTGAAAGGCCGTGGGTGATTAACTTCATACTACACACACATATCAATCTGAAGGTGGATATATGCCTTTTGGGATTATTACCCTTCCCTTGACTTACTATTTTTGATTTATGCTTACATATCTCAGCTTATATAATTATCTATTCTAATTATTTGTCTAATTATCTCAGCCAAAATAGCTTAATCACAAACAATCTCTTTTTCAGAGCAAATCTTTGAAACCCCTTTCAGAGGAGATTTATTTTATATTGCTTACAAATGTAATATGTACTTTTTTGTGTTATAAGCAATTTTTTAATTACGTCTTTAAACAATTTTTTTTTTTTTAATTATCTGAGTAACAATACTATTTACAGAGCATATATCTGAAACCCATTGAGTATTTCTTCCATATTTCACTCTCACATCATGCCGAAAGTTTTGGCCTAGATTTTATTATCGTTTCTAGTAAAGATTTCCTGATCATTAAAAATATGTTTTTCCTAGTGAAAAAAATAATTAATACATTTTAAACTGGTCTCTGTTTTCAAGTCACAAAGTATTAGTAATCATGGATTAATAAATTGTAATTGTAATTGACATCAACACATATTCATTTAGTATGGCGTCCAAGGTAGGGCGCAGCATAATTTTAATTTGTAATATTCGAGTTTTGTAGTATCGTTAATCCACCTATATCCTGCAGATAACATTGAAGAATATTTAACCCCTATACCCCAAATGCTATATGTATCTTGTTCTTCAAACTTTTAAACAAAAATACATCAACATGTTTATTCTAATTTACAGGAGAATTATTGTAAGTTCTGGAGAAATTTTTCGACTCGGAGCAAAATGCCACAGTTAAAATTTTGTTGGATGAATACGGATATATCCAGGTATTACATTGAGAAAATATAATATGTTAATTTAATCTGCGAAGGTTGTTAAAAATGTCATATTTCAATTACTTTTTATGGGTTTTTTAATCCTGGATTCAACTGAGAAAGTTAGCCTGGTCAAATACCATTATTTTGATTGCATAATTGATTGTATCATTAGAAATGAGCACTCGAAATTTTAACTTTTTTCATTTACCAATTTTCAATTAGAAGTCCAAACTTAATAACGCAACAAATAAGTATTTGAATCTGTGTATTTAACACAAAAAATGATTGAAAACATCTGATTTTTTTCTATGCTCGCGGAGAATTAAAAACCTTCCACAGATAATTAAAACCTTCCGCAGAGAATTAAAAACCTTCCGCGGAGAATTAAAAACCTTCCAGGGAGAATTAAAAACCTTCCACAGATAATTAAAATCTTCCTATGAGAATTAAAAACCTTCCGCGGAAAATTAAAAAATCCTCCGCACAGAATTAAAAACCTTCCGGGGAGAATTAAAAACCTTCCACGGATAATTAAAACCTTCCGCAAAGAATTAAAAACCTTCCGCGGAGAATTAAAAACCTTCCGGGGAGAATTAAAAACCTATATATATTTTGCCAATAGTTTTCAAATTCAACATCACAATATTTTATGGTAAATGACATTACCATTTTATTGCTTTATTCGATTTATTCCAGAAATCATGGATATCGATTACATATCTGTGAAACAGTGACTTCACAGCCATTTATCTGGATACTTTTGCACATTTAAAATTAATAGTGTTGATATTTGTAAAATCATGTGAATGGTGCTTACCATTTCTGATTTGTGATTCTATTATTTGCAAGAACATGTTAAGTTAGTTTACCGGTAGGATTTGCTACATGTTATTCAGTAATATTCACTGGTAAACACACTTAACATTTTATTATAGTGACATTTGTCTCACTAACAGCCATAAACATGTACTTGCTTCTGAGAAAAGTGCTTTATAATGGTCGTAGAGTTAAGATTTTTTCACGCACTAATCTTCCTTACCTCAGCACCTCAAACCCGTCGTTATCAGAAAGAACCTGTTAATGGCGCTTAACAAGTTATTACAAGGAACCCTTCAATTCACATCTCAAGTTGAATGAAAATGTGAAGAAATATCCATTAAAAATATTAAGATGGCGAATTTAAAAGAAATTCATTTTTTGATCACCTGTGGACTTTCATCCGTTTTTACATCAGATCTGTCACTTGCCAAAGTATGACAACAAATCTGATTTCCTGGGAGGGGCGCTGACCAAATTATTTAAAGATTCCATGCTGCTAGGGTAGGCCTGGGGAATAATTTTGTTGATTTTTTTTTACCTGGCCTGGCGACTATTTTAGAAAATGGCTGCCAAATTCAGTTGTCCAACGATAGCGTCCGAACTGATTTACGTATTTGTTTAGTGTCCGAAATTGACATTTTAAGATTTAAAAAAATAATCAGTTGTGCTTCGATACGGTCTTTGATTGGACTGAAGCAGGGTATAACCCTCTCACACTTTTTAGAACTGTTCTAGGTTAAATTGTCTAAAGCTAATTAGATTTATGTTTTATTGTGAACAATAAAAATGTTAACCGTGTACAAAATTGTATTGCATTATTGCTTATTGCATTTTACCATTATCACCTGCGAATATTCCCCCTTTAAAGCTAATGCAGAAGGGGATGCTTTTATGCGGAAACACATCTCTAGTTTTGTGGATATTTAGACTTTGGTGGAAGCCGTTTTGAATTTTCACTATTTTTGTTCGCGCCACGAAGAAAATTCAGCTTGTCACTATATCCATGATATCCTTAATCCATCAGCCCCCGTGTTGCTTTCTACACGTATCTGCCCCACTAATAAAATATATCCTTTATTTAATAATACATAGGCATACTTCTTATTTGTTTCAGAGATGGTACAGATTCACGTAACATCGTGGAATGAAGAATGGGATCACTTCTTTAGAATACAAAACATATTAACAAGCTGAGACATTCTATTAATAAATGCAAAAGAATTATTAGAGAGTTATTGTTGTATTTGTGTTGCGTCCACTTATAATAAGCAAATCATACAATGTTAACAGAAAGTTTTATCACTGGCAACAAGTAGCAAGTATTTATTCGTCTGAGAGGAACATGACAACCAATAGTCATAGTAACCCTGGTGGACTACGAATAAACTGTTTAACTTAATGCCCAACATGATGCTCGTTGCAGCTGTTATCTAGGCACCTAAAACAAATGTTAGCATGTAAGGCTCCAAGGTTCGATTATTTAATATTATTGGCATATCAATGCACAAAACTGCATGATGGACACTTCTATTCGAAAATAAAACTAATTTAAAATTTATATTTGTTCTTTTCACTCCATTGTGGTCATTTCGAAATTCCTATAAAAACACACCAAAATACGTATTGCAAAAATGACACCAATATTGTTCTATATCAGTATACCCCTGACCACCTGAAAATCATAAAACATAAACTAGAAGTAAGTGTTTACCATGTGAACTCCCAAGAAGGCTCCCCCTCGCACTTTTCAAATAAAAGTTCTAAATTAATTAAAATTTTACCAGATCATCAATTTGTACATGTAATTATTAAGTAATATTAGGAGGCAGAGGCTAGCAGCTTTAAGGGGACAAGGTGCTATTTTGATCCAAATATATTAAAGATGGCCGCCAAAAACCGGTGTTTCTCAACTTTCTCAAAAACTGATGCAGTTTAGGAATTAATACTAGCATGCAGTATGTTGAATATTGAGTGTGTATGATAAGCGCCTTTGAATTTATCAGGATGACAAGGTTCTAATTCGACGAAAAAAGATTAAGCATGGCCACCATGACCCGGATATTTTTTCAAACTTTCTAAAAAATTGATGCGGTCTAGTAATTAATACTACTATGCAGTATGTTGGATATGGAGTATATCGGATAAGCGTTTGAAGTTATCAGGGTGACAAGGTCATCATTTGACGAAAAAAGATTAAAGATAGCCGTCATGTCCCGGATATTTTTCCGAACTTTCTGAAAAAATGCTGCAGTCTAGGAATTACTACTACTATGCAGTGTTTTGAATATTGAGTAAATTGGGTCCTAATTTGATAAATATATATTAAAGATGGCCACCATGACCCGCATATTTTCCCAAACTTTTTGAAAAGTTGATGCGGTCCAGGTACTACTATGCAGTATGTTGGATATGGAGTATATCGTATAAGCGGTTTTGAAGTTATCAGAAAGATTGATGCGGTCTAGGAATTATTACTACCGGTACTACTATATGCAGTATGTTGGATATGGAATATTTCTGAAAAATTTATACGGTGTAGGAATTATTACTATTATGCAGTATTTTGAATATTGAATAACTAATTTGATGAAAAAAAGATTAAAGATGGCCGCCATGACCCGCATATTTTTCCGAACTTTCTGAAAAATGGATGCGGTTCAGGAATTAATACTACTATGCAGTATTTTGAATATTGAGTAAATCGGGTCCTAATTTGATGAAAAAAGATTAAAGATGGCAACCATGACCCGGATATTTTTCAAAACTCACTGGAAAAAATTGATGCGGTCTAGGAATTAATACTATGCAGTATGTTGGATATGGAGTATCGGATAAGCGGTTTTGAAGTTATCAGGTTGACAAGGACTTAATTTGATGGAAAAAGATTAAAGTTGGCCGCCATGACCGGGATATTTTTAAAAACTTTCTGAAAAATTGATGCTGCTTAGGAATTCATGCTAGTTATCGGTCTCTGGAACACCGAATGAATTGGAGAAGCGGATTTGTAGATATGAGGGTGACAAGGTATGAGTGCGGCCACATGAGGCGGAGGCGTTGGCGGACGAAACCGTGCAAAAACAAAAAGCCTCCCCCCTGGCAGGGGGAACCTTAATACATAGCTTGCCAGCATTACTGGATAGGCATAAGTATGCTCTTGTACTAAAACGTTAGATGTTGACCAATTGTCGGTTCAATTATGTACATGATGTACCACAATCTAAGACACTGGCCCAACATTAAATCGACATGTTAGCTGCAATTGAAGGATCCGAGCTACTTTTATATATATATTCATTTAATTTCTATGATTAGGAAAGAGAAAGACACAAAATAAAGTTAAAATCTTTCCGATTATCTGGTTTTATTCAAAACACCAGACGTCCCATATTCTTGTTTCGAAATAGACCTACATTCAATTATGTTATTGCTGTAGAGTGAAATCGTTTAAACTAGTGAATACATCTCGTATCTGTTGATTACGGGGAATAGATATGTGCTCGTATTTCCCAGTAATCAACAGATACTAATGTATTATCTTGTGTGACGATTTAAAGCAATTAGAAATTCTAGAAAATGTCACTGCTCCCTGAAGTTTATCCCTCTTTACCGCCGAAAAAGCTGACCGCTGTATAAGCGCTTGTGTGGTGTTATAAAGCAGCCGATAATTCTAGCATGTGGCGCCCTTTTTAGAAAAAAATGGCTGCTGTGTGTGAGAAATCGCTCTCCTGTCACTGCTACTATACTCGCCGTCAAATTAACCAGGATCGCATGATTTTCGGCGATTTCTCCGTCAATTCTGAACCGATTTTCTTGAAATTTTGCAAAGGCCATTTTCTATTCAAATCCTAACAGCGGTAAAAATTTCACAAAATTATATCGAATATTTCAAAAGTTAGACCATTTGACATGTAATAAAATTCTAGAACTAGTTTAATGGGTTTATAGAGGGACGTCGTAATTTCAATTTATTACATGTCAAATGGTCTAACTTTTGAAATACGATATATATTTTTACGAAATTTTCAGGGATATTAGGATTCTGCTGAAATATGATTGTTACCAAATTTCATGAAAATCGGTTGACAATTGACCGAGAAATCGACGAAAAACATGCGATCCTGGTTGATCACTTTTAATGTGACTTTGGGTATAGTGCTAGCCGCTGCATAAGAGCCTTTATTTTGTTATAGAGCAGCCGATAATGCTGCGTAGAAATCTCATTTTTTGGTTAGCACATCCATTCTAATAGTTCTCTGACATACTGTTTTTATTATGTGACACAACAGACTTTCCCTTCATAGCGGTTATGATATCTACCAGTGGACATAATTGTTTTAATGTCTAACTTTCTTAACCAAGTGTCAAATC
This sequence comes from Flabesymbios commensalis, assembly GCA_964017125.1. NCBI lineage: Eukaryota > Metazoa > Annelida > Polychaeta > Terebellida > Flabelligeridae > Flabesymbios > Flabesymbios commensalis. Next base: position 39,112,936 of record OZ024911.1, on the reverse strand, counting down.
CGTTAAGGTCTCACCACACAAATTCATTCGCGCATATCATTATAAAGTTTAAGAATAAGAAAGTTAGTCTCTTTTTTGAAAATGTGGCTCTTTGCAACAGCCTCGGTGGTAAATATTACAGATATATCATTTTGCTACCGATTTGAATCGATTCTGTGACGATTTGGTATAGCAAAAGCATCAAAATGATGGAAGATAGATCCAACAGGAAGTCCTTGCGCTGACTGTAACAAGGCTCTTCTAAAAAACAAGGTCAATTTTTTGGAGGTCGCTCAGGGGAGAGTGGGGCAAGAGGTTATTATGAGCTCAAATAAAAAAAATTATATCCCTTTCACACCCCTTTTTAATTTTTGATATTGAAAGAGGACAGTCTGATGGTTAAAAAAATACATAGGTTTATTTACATTTGTCTACTTAAAGAATGCTGGGAGGTCTGAGTGTATGGGTCATAATACATGTAAGTCTATGGGACGGGTATTATGTGTGGTGAGACGTTAAGGCCGTAGTTCCAGAAAGCACATTTTCGAGCCTATGGGATGTGTTTTTGCTACAAGACCATTTATTTTGCTCATTTATTATCACCGGGCAGCCATTTCAGCGAAAAAATATCATATGAACATGTTTTTTAGTGAAATTAACGAAACTGACTTGAGAATGTTCAATTATGGGCCATATATCAAGCATTCCTCCATATAGCACTGAAACAGCTGTAAGTTCAACTTGGTTCAGCTACGTCCCCGCATCGACTTTCTTGTCCTTTGGTATTTATAACTATTTTCTTGGGTGTTTTATGTCCGAACATCATTATTCTGAACAACTAAACTCATTTATGGCCTAAATTCAAGATGAATCTCTGTAAAAAACGACAAACCCATACAGATGCTTCATGATAATGAAAAATGATGGTGTACTACAGAAAAACGGGTAATTTCTCCGGATCTAGTAAAAAACAGCGGATTTTCAATTTGTGTTTGTCTGCCTTCTATTCATGGGAATTGAACACGGTTTTCTTTTTTGAGTTCAGAATAGAATGTATTTTATAGATCACTCGAAAAAAAATGTGCCATAAAAATGTTTTTTTCCCTTATTATATTTCGGCCGCTCGAGATATTTGCCGCAATTCAGCAGCCAGATAATTCATGTAGTCCTAACAAGTATATATTTCGGCCGCTGAATAAGCGAATGTTCAACACAGCACAGCGGCTGGCCGCTGTATAGCCTCTTCCTTTTAAAATAATAATATTAATAGGGTTTCTATTACATACAGTAATACAGTATACAGATTACATTTCCAATGACCGCTGCTTTGCATATTTTAAGGTATAATTGATGATGATTACACAACCTATTTTTTTATTGTGAATCATGCCAATTTATGCATATCTTACAGACAGAAATGATAAAGAATAAACTCCGCACCCGAGATATATCAGGGCAGAGAGAGAGCTGGACATTTACCGCGCTAATAATATTTACCTATAATACCTATATGTTAAGATAATTAGTGTTATGTGATTATGGTTTCCCAGAGGTCTGGCTAAGTCAAACTATTCTCACTGGAATGGCCCGTATTCTCGTACAAGTTACGATACATCGTAGGCTTCCGATTGGTCGAGATGGCCATCTCGACCAATCAGAAGCCTACGATATATCGTAACTTGTACGAGAATACGGCTGTTCAACAATGCTATTTTACAGCGCTGATAATAGCTCTAAATCCATTTTCTTCAGACGGCTTAAACAACATTTTGAGATAATTATCCAATCAATCTACCACCAGCAGTCTGGATTCCGCTCTATAAATTTAGATGTCGAAATCATAGACTCCATGTTGAAAAAGTTAGACAAAATTCAGGGGACAGAAATTTAAGATACTGCACTTTATAACACATGAACGAAGTGGAAGGCGAGTTCCATTATGTATTAAAATGTCCTTCTTTGCTGAGCGGAGGATGTTATTATAAGGCAAACGCAAATTGACACATCCCTTGATTTTTACCTTTTATAATGTTTTATAACAAACTCATACAAATTATCGTTAAGAATGTTAACTGATGAAAAAAAGTTGTAATTTTTCAATATGCTTTACCGGTGAACAAATAATAATGTATAACTTTTGTATATGTCTCACATGTCTTAAAACAAGATTAAGAGGGTTAATAGACCTATATAACTACCACCATAGAATAATTATATGGTTAATCTATGAGACCACTATGATTGCGCTTATAATAGGCCGAAGAGAACTGCCTTGTGTAGCCTATTCGACCACAGGTTGAACCAATCAAGGATAGCTTATAATACATTATAATATTTATTTGAAAGACCAGATATACAGTAGATAACACAGTAAATATACAATAGATAACACGCCTGGTCGCTGATCCCTGAGATTATCACAGTACGACGAATATATCTTTCAAATGTTAGAACAATGTTGGACCAGCGTCGTAGACGGTGGACCAACATTGGTCCAGCATTGGGTCGATGTCTCGTGTTTGCTGTGTATCGGCCTATCCTAGCAAACCTCAGACGTTGGCCCAACGTGGCTTTACTGTTGGGCCAATGTACCATGCTTGCTAGGATAGGTCTATTCACTACAATATTATTGACCTATACACACTTATTTGAAATGAATGTAATACTGTGTATTAGTTCAAGTACAGCCGACGTGCCCTAAAGTTGGTTAACATCTTAAGCGAGCACTAGCAAAATAGTTATAATCCCAGGATGGAATAACATGGAAGAATCATACGTATAGGCCTACATAGGAAAGGAATGCCACCCAAATGCGGAGAACCGACGAGGGCAGCTGTCCTCTGACGTGGCTGTGGTATTCCGCAATCCACGAGACATAGGCCTAATGATGACAACGGTTGTTTTTATTTTGGTCGACAAGATTGAGATTTAGTACCCTGTGGTATAGCTTTGTAGTGGGTTTAAAGGTGACGATTTATAATCAAACATTTAGGCAGGCCAGGTCGGAGTCGTGCTGCATGCTCACTTGAATCCATGGGGCTGCTGCCCTCAATTTACAAACTCTAGTTTTTTTTGCTATTTTGTAAATGTATATGTTACTAAAGCAAATGCAACTTGCCGCAAGCCTTGTATTTAATTTGTTTATGTTAAAAATGATAAAAATCGTTTTCGTGACGTATCGTGACGGCCCCACCGATTGCCGCGCCAGGCCGCGCCGCACGTTAAAAAACGCGGCGCCGTGAAAGATAAACTTTTCCCAGCTTTCATATCGCGGCGCGGCGCGGCGTTCGGTGGGGCCGTAGCTTTATGCAGCGTTAAAAAAATTGTGACGTGTTTTATATTTCTTAGTCTCTAACGTAGCTGCCAATTTTGATGTAGGCCTACATTCCCATAACATCTATTTTGCTTAGTTAAATATACAAATTAGCAGCCTTTACTTAAAATTTTGGTTAAGCTAAATCTTTGAAACCAGACATAGTACAGCAACCATGGATGGGATCAACAGTTCAAAAATAGCCTGAACAGGCTATTGATGATTTTGATAGGGGAATATATGTAAACAGTAGCCTGAATTTCCGAAAACACATATCCCAAACATGTAGGGCATGCTTCTATTATATCCGTGACCTGCGTCGAATTCGAAAAAGTCTGTCTTTAGATCTTGCCAAGCAAATTGCAGTGGCACTCGTCAGTAGTAAGTTAGATTATTGTAACTCACTTTTTCACAATATGTCAGAAAAGGATATCGCTAGATTACAACGCGTTCAAAACTGCCTTGCAAGAGTGGTAACCAACGCCCCACGATTCAGTCGTTCCGTTCCAATTCTGGAACGATTACATTGGCTTCCTGTCAAGTTTCGCATTCATTTAAAAATATGTGCGATAACTTTTCGAACCCTAAAAGAAAACCAACCTGCATATCTGGCTGATTAACTTGTTCGGCCGACATGCTCAAAATATCTACGCTCCACTAATTCGAATAGATTTGTTGTTCCTCGTATAAAGACTAAGACTGGGTCAAGAGCTTTCTCTATATCTGGTCCAGCCTTATGGAACGCCCTGCCTGTGCCAATACGTAATGCCAAAACAATCTTAACATTCCGGAAATTACTTAAATCTCACCTATTTGACCTGGCTTATCCACCCTAGTCCCTCAGCAGCCCGGCTCCCTGTTGACGAACCTGCTTTGGCCTCGATTATGACACATGATCACGCTAAGGATTTGTGCGCCTTTGAGCTCAGTCCGCTGAGGATATAGGCGCTATAGAAGTTTTATTTTGATTGATTGATTGAGAATCAAAATATTCATGAATGATTCCAAGCTGGAATTATTGAGTATCAATAGCTATTCAAGATGGCGTCTAAGATGACTGCCGGAGTATTGTCATACTAATTTTTTTGTAATTCACCATTTCAACTTTTTTGAAATGGTGTATTCATTGAATGAGTGCAGACCACTTCCAGACAATTATTGAGCATCAACAGCTATTCAAGATGGCGTCAAAGATGGCTGCCGGAGTATTCTCATACTAATTTTTTTTGTAATACCATTTCAACTTTTTTGAAAGGTGTATTCATTAAATGCGTGCAGACCACTTCCAGACAATTTTGAAGAATATTTAACCCCTTGGGACAAAATTATTATTTATAATAATGTATTCATCATTAGTGGTGATAAATTAGTACATGTGCAATGACTATCGTGATGCTACGATTATTGATAAATTAATTTGTGTTTCAGTTATTCAAGATGGCCACCAGCATGAAGGCAGATTTAGTTGATTGTTTATATTTGTTGATTTTAACTAAATTTTCTCACTTATAGCTCATCATTTCAACTAATTATGTGGTGAGTGATTACATCTAGACCACTTCCAGAGAATGCTTTGCAACATTTAGCCCTTTTAGCACAAACGTTTTGATTATAGAACCGTTAGTAATTTGACCATATATTCTGATAATGCAGTCTGGTGACCATCTATGTTTGACAGTCGACTTAACATCATGGAAGTGCTTAGCAAGATATGGGCTTTCATCATGTTTATATTCTCCTCGAAAATGTGAGCCACCCCCAGCAGCATAAAGCATACAACATATACGTCATCTAAAATAACATGTTATTTAAAAAACCTAAGATGAGAATTTTCAATTTTGTCAATTTTGAAAATTTAATTCATACGCACCGAAAAAGACAAAACTAGGTTTATTTCCAGGTCGTATATTTCAATGTAAACAAAACAATTTACTATGTACAACATTTTATATCACAAATTCCCACGCCTCAGACGGTGGGATCAAAGCCAACTCCATGGCACATGAAAGCACTCACTGCTAATTGGTGTCTTGAAATCAGGACATGGGGGGATACATGTGCAGCACTGATTATCTGCCCAACGCTGGGCCGACGAGATCTAACATGTGGTCTAATGCCGTGGGAACATTCAACAGTCATTTAGGTATAGAAAAAGTTTGTTTAGGTTTCCCTCGGATTCATAGAAATGTTGATTAAAAATATTTAAAACAATCTAAAAATTCTGAAAAAAATAAAACCATGATCTGTGTGATACACTACTTGTCATGTCATCCCATGGAGTCGCTTCAATCAGTTAGCATCAAATATAAAAATTAGAATATGTTAACACTCTTCTTGTCATGAGCTGTAACCCTTTCAAGCCTGAATTTACGATTGTCATCCTTATACACTACAAGCCGCGAATTACTGTCGCAATTCCCGACATGTAGTGGATGAAGATGATCTGATGTGGTTTAAAAATTAAAGAAAATTGCCATGTATTGGTAAACCAGTTTGATGGAAATTTTCGTTCTAAAACCCTTGGTTGTAGGAAAATGAAGTCTGTTTTCACGAATGAGAAATGATGCTTTGATGCATCGAGAGGGTTTAAAGCGTTAAAGTAAACCATATCTGTGATTTGTGGTGCTATACTGTCCTCATTGGAATTAAATCGCAGTCATTTTAACCAATTAGCGAAACAAATATGCAAACTATATTCTGGCTTATATTGAAATAATGGTACACCCTCCACATACCGACTAGCAGATAAAGGTTTAAACTAACTCATTTTGTGTTATAAAATTAGGTGCGCATTTCGTGTCAAGGGCGGGGGCCCTAGGGTAGTGGTTAGCACCGCTGCCTTTCACGCCAGAGTCCGGGGTTCGGTTCCCGGTCTCGGCGGTTTGAAAGAAACAAAATTGTTTCTTCCCCATCCACGTGTGAAAGTTAGTATTGTGGGGAGCCTCCGTGACCGAGAGGTAGCGTGCTCGGCCTCAGACCGCCAGGGCTCGAATTTCGAATCCTGTGTCTGGAGGACAGTGTCATCTTAATCATCTCACCATCCTCAGGAGGTTCTCCTGGCCCAGTTTAGCCTATATGTGCGCAAAGGTGGCCTAAAGCCCGATTCATTTCATTTCATTTATTTCGTGTCAAATAATACATTAATATTAAATATATTGTAGTAACCCATCAAAATAAATTAGCAGATATAACGCTAATATCATTTTACAAAGCAATCACTAAACATATAAAATTAAGAGTTCTTAACATGGTTTATGGCCAACATTAGGAAACCATTACATGTATCACCACCAGTGACAACGTAGAATTATATCCCCCTGTACATGCTGAATGATTGGTGTAGGCCTATTCCATTACGTTGTATTCGAGTATCACATTTCATCATTATAGTAGGGGAGCCACGGCACTTTTAATCAACCGAACGAGTGGCAAAGGTCTGATATTTGATTCCACCTCAGCAAATGGTCCTCTATTAAGAAACCCATTTCTTACAAGTACCTGTTGGTGCGAAAATAATTTTTTATATGTTTTTTTCACTTTTCGCGACCAAAAAAAGGTGTAAATCTTCTTTTTTTCAAAAAATTAAATATTTTGATTTTTTCTACTGTCACTCATCACAATATATCCCAACTGACCCAGAAATATAAAAAAACACAACTAAAGACGTTTTGGTAAGCATTAAGCCAAAATTTAGTGACAAATTCTTCAATTTTTATGAAAAAAATTCAAATTTCACTATTTTCAGAAAATTTCAAATTATTTAAAAAATTACAAAAAAACTGGAATAGTGTCTCATTATACTTTAAAAAACTCCCCATGCTATATGGTATTGAGATAAAAATATATTTTAAAACATATAAATGTATAAAAACCGACTGAATATGACGCTATGACCTCTACCCCCGAAGTTTTAGTTCTCGTGACAAAAAAAGGCGTGAATCTGATTTTTTTTTCAAAAAATGCATATTCGATTTTTTTCACTGTCACTCATCACAATATATCCCAACTGACCCAAAAATATAATAGACACAATTAAAGACGTTTTGGTAAGATTTAAGCCAAAATTTAGTTACAAATTATTCAATTTTTATGAAAAAAATGCAAATTGCACTTTTTTTAGAAAAGTTCAAATTATTTTTATTATTACAAAATAACTGGAATAGTGTCTCATTATACCTTAAAAAACTTCCAATTCTATATGGTATGAAGATAAAAAAATTTTTTTAATATATAAAAACCGACTGAATATGATGCTATTACCCCTACCCCCGAATTTTCAGTTTTCGCGACAAAAAAAATAATAAAAAATTAGGGTATATACATATTTTTTTAAAGGATTTTTACTCATTGTAAATGAACATAATTTTATAATATGTGACTGAAATATTTAATAAGCACAATTACTTATGTATTGATAAGCATTAAACCGCAATTTAGAAGCAAATTCTTCTTTTTTCATGAAAAAAGGAATAAACTAAAACTATTTTAAAAAATGTTCAAAATAATGTTGGCCTGTTGCAAAAACTCTGTTTTTTCATGAAATATGTTTTTAATTGAATGTTTTTAATGTTTTTTTTATGTTTTTAATTTCAAGACAATGTTTTTAATTGATATCATTTTTGAAGCAATCAAATTTAAATACCAGCTGGCTGTTTATCTTCAAACATCGACTACCAGTTAATAATTATCTCTACTTATTCAGTACATTTAATCGGAAAATGTTGAGTTATCAGTGCAAACAAAGCTCTCAAAAGTTGAAAATTGTGTCCGATTTGATACCTTTGTGATCACCGGGTCACACACCACAAGAGAAATGTATCTGGACAGCCAGATGGGCATAATTACTAGAACAGCCAGTCCAGGGCAGGCTAGTGTCCCTGAAGATGCAGCGCAGCTGCAACTGAAAAAGACATCTTCAGAAGATAAAAGTAAATATGAATTTTACTGGTACATCACCCTGGACTGAATCTGTCCGACAGACTGGGATGATGAAAATCTGACAAATTGTTCTTCTGAATCAGTTGGTGGAATATTGATGCCCTTAACCCAGTTTTATCCAGGATAAATCATTACTGCAGTTTGCAAATGTAAACCATGTAATTGCCTCAGTTGTATATTGGAATAATTGGAATACGTATACCCTTTATAAGTCTCAACTTCTGAGGGCTTAATTTCATGTAGCAGCCCTTGTCGTAATATGGCCAGCGCTGTACAACATCCATGTAAGGTGCAAATCGACTTGACTGTTTATTTCATACAAAAAAATAATCGAATCTTACTTTTTATTTTATGTTTTCCAATTAGGCTTCAAGTGGAACATCTGCCATGTCACTGTTAGAATTGACGCTGAATACACAATGACTGTATTCACAATTAATTTGTATTTTGTATTGACCTAAATAGATGTTTTCAAAATATCAATCCCCCCCTGACCACTAGTCAATATCAATACTAGTCGTGGCGACTGTGCTTGCATGGTCACATGACTCGGAGCTACCTGTTTATGCCACATTTATTGTACTTGCATGATATTATATTTAATTTTAAAAATACCATATAATTTTTACCATTGTCTTATTAAATACTCCAGTTACTGTAGCATAATTATGCACTTGTATATATTATGCACTTGTATATATTTTAGGTTTCTACGTTTCCAGAGTGTCTTTTTTGCTACTATAATATAACTAGTATGTCATACATAGTATCTATTTTATCTCTGGTTTTGGTGTAGGAAACAAAATGATAGACACCTATGTTATATTGGCAACGCCTTTTAAATTATTTTAAGTTGTAGTCATTTATATTATCAAAATACCCAGTTTTTAATTGGCAATGTCACTTAACATATGTCTGGTGGTGATAGTAGGGGAGCCACGGCACTTTTAATCAACCGAACGAGTGGCAAAGGTCTGATAGTTGATCCTACCTCAGCAAATGGTCCTCTATTCAGAAACCCATTTCTTACAAGTACCGGTTGGTGCGAAAAGAATGAAAAGTTTTAAATACTACCCGACGGGCATGGGTAATATTATAGCATCATATTCAGTCCATTTTATTATATTTATATATTCTTTGGATATTATTCTCTTAATACTATATAGCCGAGAAATCATTTGAAAGTACAATAGGACATTATTTTATGGTTTTGTAACATTATTTTGAACATTTTTAAAAAATAGTTTAATTTTATTCATTTTTTCATGAAAAAAAATAGCTTCTAAATTGCGGTTTAATGCTTATCGATACATCAGAAATTGTGCTTGTTATATATTTCAGTCACATATGATAAAATTATGATTATTTACAATGAGTAAAAAATCCCTAAAAATATATATATATATATCCCAATTTTTTATTATTTTTTGTCGCGAAAACTGAAAATTCGGGGGTAGGGGTAATAGCATCATATTCAGTCGGTTTTTATATAATTATATATTAAAAAAAATATTTTTATCTTAATACCATATAGAATTGGAAGTTTTTTAAGGTATAATGAGACACTATTCCAGTTTTTTTGTATTTTTAAAAATAATTTGAACTTTTCTAAAAAAAGTGAAATTTGCATTTTTTTCATAAAAATTGAATTATTTGTAACTAAATTTGGGCTTAATGCTTACCAAAACGTCTTTAATTGTGTCTATTATATTTTTGGGTCAGTTGGGATATATTGTGATGAGTAACAGTGAAAAAAAATCGAAATATTCATTTAAAAAAAAAAAATCTGATTCACACCTTTTTTTGTCGCGAGAACTAAAACTTCGGGGGTAGAGATCATAGCGTCATATTCAGTCGGTTTTTATACATTTATATATTTTAAAATATATTTTTATCTTAAAGCAGCCCCTTGGGATGACATCAATTTTCGTTTTTAGTTTTGTAGTGAAGTAGGGTATCTCCCAGATCATGATTTTATTTTTCAGATTTTAAAAAATATTTCTTATTAATATTTCTATGAAACCGCTTAAAACCCTAACACACTTTTTGTATACCTAAACACATGCTGAAGGACGATTGAATGTTCCTACAGCACTGGGCCCTATGTTGATGCCGTCGGCCCAGCGTTGGGCAGACAATCAGTGTTGCAGGTGTATCACCTCATGTCCTGACTATAAGACACCAATCAGACACCAATTAGCGGCGATTGCTTTGATCTCCTCTGCCAAGACGTGGGAATATGTGGTGTGAAGTGCTGTATATTGCTGACTTGTTTTGTTTACATGTCAATATACGACCTGGAAACATAACTATCTCACTCTTTTTCGGTGCTTTAAAATTGTTTTTTGACTTTTTTGTATTTCTAGTTCAGATCAGTAGGCTATATATCTTCATATGAGTTAAATTTTCAAAATTGACAACATTGAAAATGTGTCATCCCAAGGGGTCCCTTTAATACCATATAGGATAGGGAGTTTTTTAAGGTATAATGATACACTATTCCAGTTTTTTTGTAATTTTCAAAATAATTTGAACTTTTCTGAAAATAGTGAAATTAGATTTTTTTTAAATAAAATTGAAGAATTTGTCACTAAATTTCGGCTTGATGCTTACTAAAACGTCTTTAATTGTGTTTATTATATTTGTGGGTCAGCTGGGATATATTGTGATGAGTGACAGTGGAAAAATCTAAATATTTATTTTTTGAAAAAAAAAGAAGATTTACGCCTTTTTTTGGTCGCGAAAAGTGAAAAAACGTATAAAAAATACTTTTCGCACCAACCGGTACTTGTAAGAAATGGGTTTCTGAATAGAGGACCATTTACTGAGGTGGAATCAACTATCAGACCTTTGTCACTCGTTCGGTTGATTAAAAGTGCCGTGGCTCCCCTGCTATTATTATTCTATTGACGTGAATATAATCATGACGTCGTGTGGTACACTGTCTACCTATCAAGTAGCTGATGATAAAGTAAATCATGATGATGGCGGAAAGTATGAGATCAACTTCTGGTACATGGCAAGAAACTTAAGCTAAAGATCATAGAGACGTCCCTTGAAAGATTGAGTGAGTGAATATACTCTTTACGTCACGTTCTCCATATCAATACAAAACATCATGACAATGACGCTGGTCATTTACATGCTAGTATAGATGGATGATTTTTGGAGTGTAATTTTATGGTTTATGTAGGGTAGTTCCTAGAACAGAGCCATCTACGATTTTAGATAGTACAGTTCGTAAGTATGTGCAAAGAAATAACAGTCAAAACTTCACAAAAACAGACCTACATAAAATGGCAGGTATTGAACCCATCCGCAAAAGATTACAGACATTATCCAATAAATTCATACACTCGTTAGAAGAAATTTCGGAACTATTCAAACTACAAAAAGAACTGAATGAAATATTCAAAAAGCGAGATACAACATCTTATGGAGACAAACTAATGGAACACTATAAAGAGAACTATAAGCAAAGCAATTGAAACTGCAAGAATACGTCAACATAACATTGGATCAACGCTCGACATCAAGTAATGTATTCACAGCGACAGCCTAGGCTGCTAGATGGCCTAAATGTATGAAAACAACAGATAATGTTAATCATATATTGAAGTCATGAGGATTTTTAATCCGAAGTTAAGCAACGGAAAGGAAGTTGTTCAACCACGGTTTTTGCCCCAAAATATTTCGGACGCTAAATTATGAACCCTTGCACTATATAGCATAAGGACAAATAAATTATATAGTATGAGTCAGTGTTCCATAAATTCACTTTTGAACTGTTTAGAAGCCGCAAATCATGCAACTTTGGCATGTCTAGCCGCTTTTAAAAATCGAAATCCAACGTTTTTAGAATAAGCTACTTTTAGTAGTCACAAGATGCATCATGTAATAAAAGAAATGTCTCATGCTGACCATTCAAAGAAGCCCAACATCAAATTAGAATACTTAATACAGCTCAGGAGATAGACCATAGATAGCTAGTGCCATACCAGCTCATCACAACCCATTCCGACATATAGATAAAGAAATCACGTTAGCGGAAAATATTATCTTTATTTTATTACCTTTTTTTTTTAATTTTTTTTACCCCCAGCATCATAAAACAAGTCATTAAATAGCAAAAATGGTCGGCTACATGGAGTTTACTCTACGGATTAACTCTGATTTGTCGTAAAATCACTCTCAGCGCCCTTCGGGCGCTAGGGTTCCCTAACTAAGGTAGTCATTCAGTTTCACCATGGCTTCAAATCCATGCAAACGACGACACACTGACCTCAATGGGGATAAAAACGAGAAATTTGCGTTTACAAAGACGCTCATCCTAAAGCTACGTGCTCTGATATTGCCGCTCATTTTGCCAAATAGTGGGACGTGACAGTGGGTCGCACAACAGTGGGTGATATATGAACAATTGTGGTCCACCCTTCGTGCACTAGATACCACCTCTACCATATACCATATCTGGCAAACAGACATGTGTCACCGACTTTTTCCAAAAATAAAGTAAGAATGTACAAATCTTATTTTTTAAAAATCATGTAATTATATATTTGAAATAATATAATCATGCAATTATATATTTGAAATAATAAAATTACATTTGTATCATAGTTATGTTGTTATTTTGTTCGCACAACCAATACATGTACTAATATAATAACATTACAGTATGAATTAGATATATATATCCTCGGTTCCAACACAGCTTGGAGGGGGTGGGGGAGCTGATCCGAAACTCTGCCATATTCGAAGTTCCGTCATATTTCTTGGGAACAGATGATGACGGAACATCGAGGTCTCTCTGTATTATAAAATGCATGTGACAAATGAAATGAAATGAATCGGGCTTTAGTCCACCTTTGTGCACATATAGGCTAAACTGGGGCAGGAAAACCACCTGGAGATGGTGAGATGAATGAGATGACACGGTCCTCCAGACACAGGATTCGAAATTCGAGCCCCGGCGGTCTGAGGCCGAGAACGCTACATCTTGGTCACGGAGGCTCCCCACAATACTGAGTTTCACACGTGGATGAGGAAGAAACAATTTTTGTTTCTTTCAAACCGCTGAGACCGGGAGCCGAACTCTGGCGTGAAAGGCAGCGGTGCTAACCACTAGCCCCCGCCCCAAATGCATGTGACATAAACTATAGGTGTATGCATATTGTTAAAACATATTTTGGGGGTAACTCATTTAGCCCTCAGCGTTGGTATACATCTTAACCCTTTAACCGCCAAATTATTCAATCTGAATTTTCACCCACTTGAAATTGTGTCTCGCTGACGCGATCCACAACTTCAAGTGAGTGAAAATTGTTCAGATTTGACAAAAAATAATAGAGGTAAACTGTTTTCAAATATTGCTGATTAATGTCATATTTTATCTTTAGCATGTTTAAAAGGTGGTACTTAATGTGCTAATAAAAAATGAAAACCCGAATATATGCGACACCGGCGATTAAAGGGTTAAGATGGAATATTATTTGTAATTTGAATATTATTATAACTACAGTTCCACACATAAAATCTAATAATTATTTTAAAGATCCAATAAGGCATTTCAAGCACGCATTGGCCGATGGATACATGTCTAAATACGGAACCATTTGTTGGTGAAGGTATATTACTGGTAAGCATTTCAAATCATCTATGAATTCTGGTGACATATATAAGACATTTTCCTCATTTTGGACTTGCTAGTGATTTTATCAAATTGATCAGATAGAGAGGTCACGAATGTACCTCACGAAAGAGGAGATGACCTTCATTCACTTAAAATATAATAGAGGGTCAACTACTTTCAACAGCTACATCCTACATTGGGAACACCAACATCCCATACATACAAAGTTCTATGTGCCTCGTGTGTGAAAACTGTAGCCTACAAGTTAGCCTACTATCGGGAGTTATTTTATCATAACACACTGAAAATTATTGTGTTAGATTGAATTTGATCAAATTTAGGGGTTAAATATGAAAATGTTGATTTTTCCAAAAAAAAATATTTAAAAAGCTGGCAACACATTTAATTCTGTTCATTAGGATGTTATTGGTGATATAAAAGTAAAAAAACTAGAGTTGGCTACATGGGCGCAGTAGATCACAACTGCTGCCTGACTATGCATTAAAAAAACAACTTTATATTGGTGAGTGGTGACTATAATTCATTGTTCACAGTTAAAAGTGCTGAACAAAGTGCGACGTTACAATACTATTAAAATCAGCCTGAAAACATACAAGACTGTACATTTTTGTGAAAACGCATTTATTTGTGAATTTCACTTTGAAAAAAGTGTTAGAAAAAACATGGTCCAGGCGTCCTTCTCATCACCAGAACCAAATGACGGTTTTTGGTTGGCAATTCAATATCACCTGATGTGAAAATGCTGTCCGTCATTTGGTGGAACTACACTTGGGCCAGAAACCGTTTAAGGGGTTTTGTCAAGTTAAAAAAAAATCCAAAAAATTGAGAAAAACTCTAGAACAAATCCGAGTTGGGACTTGACCCACCACCCACTTCCGAGTTTTTTTAAAATTATTTTTCAATTTGACAAAACCCCTAACACAAAGTCACAAACTATTTTTACGAATATTACAAGTAAATAATATATATTGGGAGACATTTTTGATGTTTTCACATGCATGATATTTTATCAATCATATAAAACACAGTTTTTTATTTGGATGAATCGCCCTACGTAATTCTGTCTTGGAGTAAGTTCTTGTAAAATTAGTATGAATTAGATGACCCAATCCATCACATAATCTACACATCCAGCCTTTTACGTCAGTAAAATAGACGGCGCATTGATAGTCTTTGCGAGATTTAAAATACCCCGTGTAGAGATCGTCGTCGTTGTCCAATACTCTTAGATAATCTGCTAGTTTCTCTGGGGTTGCAAAATCATCTGCGTTGATATATGATCCAGGTGGCAGAACATCCTTATATGGACCACTGCCTCTAACAATGGGTACTGTGTAAATGTTATCCTGTAAGATCTTTAATGCTTTTTCAGTAATGTAGTCTTTGCAATAAGTATTCTCAAAAGCCAAATAAAACCTATATTCATTGATATTTTGAGTAGGCTCATCCGTCAAATGTTGACCCACACGGAGTCTGTTATCATTCACAAACGTTCTATTGCTACACTTCCCAAATATGTCCACCGTGATATACTTCTGTAGCTTTTTGGTAAATGTCATCCTACGACTTCTATCTGTACAGTGACTCACATGCCAGACAACTAAGCCTTTCTTCTTCTTCACAAAATTTGTTGGAAGAACGTAATGACCATGCTGGCGTGGTTCACATTTACCATATGACAGGTGTATATCTGCGTCTCTTCTGTAAGTCGCCGTCAAGTTGAAAACGTTACCAGAAAAAACGTCATAAAACCGATCATGAAAAAACATAGCTTCGTGATTGTAAATAACCCAGTATTGACCAGGTTGATGCTTTCGAGGAACATCCACTTTCCTTTTGCTTAACATATCTGGTTTACGCAAATCGAACATTACTGCGTGACTGCCTCTAGTCAGCGTAGATCTATCATACGTGAACTGACAAGAAGATTGATCGCAATCTCGAAATAAATGGTCCGGTTTCTCCAAACTTGACCCCGACATTGCTTTGCCACTGTGCAGTGGTATCCATAATAGAATCTGCACGTATGTTTTAGATTGTTGACTCCAAGAAGCGAATTTAGACCACGTTTTGTGCATATAAACAGGAACCTCCTGATGATGGTGATAACAATCGCAACACCAGGACATTAGCAATATGATTGCATTATTCAACATTTAAAACCAAGTATTCCCTCCAATATTGGGATAGATATTACATTCATCTTGCACTCACATTTCACATGCAAATGGACTTTCGTCGAATGCGTTCGGCGAATGCTAGGTGAATGTTCAGCGAATGTATAGCGACCACTACTTTACATATGCATATTAGTTTTCGGCGAATGTATGGCGACCAATCGGCAAATGTATGGCGACTAACTTGGATATTGTATGGCGAATGTTCGCAGAGCATTCGCCGAAAGTTTCCAATGACCTGTATAGACGGAGCCATATAGGCTTACTAAATATTTACACACAAAACATGCATACACGCAAATGCATGGACCCAGCGCATCTAATTTGAACAATTTGTTTATTACCTATTAAAATGTAGGTAGAAACATCTCAAGCACTTTTTGTCTCAGCACATGATGGCCCTTGCAACCTTATCATCATGCAGAGGATCGAGACTAGAATAGAATAAGGATTTTTAAGCTTCGTCGGTCGTCCATTGAACCCCCTGATCAAATCGCTATTTCCCGCCACCCACTACCTAGTACACACGAGACAAATTCAATGAAATCCTCACATGTTTCGATCTGAAGCAGCATGTTAATTTTCCAACTATTGTTCATGGTCATTGGCTAGATCTGCTAATCACCAAACGCATTTCTAATTGTATCAAATGAGTTTTTTCGGCAGCAGGTATCTCGGACCATCTTGCGGTCATATCAGAAATTGACTGTTGTAAGACGAAATGGAACAAAGAAAAAATATCGTTTCGTAAAATAAACAAAATTGATTATGAATCGTTTCATTCAGATATTCTCAGTTCGGCTCTAATAAAGAAACCAGAGAAAGATCTCTCGGCACTATGTCAGCAGTATGATTCTGTTCTTAGCTAAATTTTAGACAAACACGCTCCTGTAAGTACAAAGAAAACCACCAACTCCATGGATGACTCCGGAAATAATGAAGGTATAATCCACCTTGTCTACAAAAAGGGGGACCATGGTGTTCCAGATAATCACAGGAAAATCACAGTCATGCCGTGTATTGGGAAACTATTTGAATCTATACTTAATAACAGACCCTCATTTAAAAACGAAGTGTGTAATGATAATGATCCTTATCAAGCTGGTTTTAAAAGCAATTCGCGAACTACGGACAATATATTCATACTATGTGCCATCATAGATAAACAAAGGTGTCTTTCTAAACCCCTGTATACATGCTTTGTCGATTTCACAAAAGCATTTGACTATATTGATAGAACAGCATTATACTACAAATTATTGAACAGGGGAATACACGGCAATTTGCTGAACGTAATAAGAAGCATGTTTTCAAAGCAGAGTGCCGTGTAAAATGGGACTCGCGTATCAGTGATACATTAAAATGCGAATATGGGGTTCTACAAGGCGGTATGCTCAGTCTCAAACTATTCATGGAATTTTTACAAGACATATCCGCAACATTTGACCAAGATCAAGGTATCCCTGTGGACACCTTACTAATGGTATATCTGTTATTTGCAGATGACCTTGTCCTTTTTTTAGAATCTGCTGAGGGATTACAAAAACAGCTAACTGCTCTGTATTTATATGCTTCCCCTTGGCATATCATAGTAAGCATTCCTAAAACAAAAGTTCTAATCTTTAATGAGCGTTACACAAAAGTACACGGAAGCTTCCACTATGGTGATAACATTATAGAAAAAGCTGAACAATATAAATACCTGGGTGTGGTGTATAGCACCAAGTCTTCTAATAGCGTGTTAAAAGAAACTTTTTCTCATCTTGCTTCCCAAGTCCCGTCCTGTGGTCGGTAAATTGTCACCCACTATTGCGTTCAAGGCATTTGATTGTCAAATATTGCCCATACTAGAATATGGAAGTGATATATGGTACACAGGCGATGATGTTAACGATCTGGAAAAAATCCATCTAAAATTTATTAAATCTACACTTGGAGTTAGAAAGCAAACACCTAAACCTGCAATATATGGGGACACGGGACGATTTCCACTGATCATCCGACAATACATAAAAGCCGTAAAATATTGGTGTAGAATTCTAAATCTCAGAGCCATCCAGTCAGAAATGCCTACAATATGCTTCTTGAGCTAGATGGCATTGGCTTCACGAATTGGTGTTCCCGTATTCGCTCTGTCCTCGAACGAGGGCGGGGGCCCTAGGGTAGTGGTTAGCACCGCTGCCTTTCACGCCAGAGTCCGGGGTTCGGTTCCCGGTCTCGGCGGTTTGAAAGAAACAAAATTGTTTCTTCCCCATCCACGTGTGAAAGTTAGTATTGTGGGGAGCCTCCGTGACCGAGAGGTAGCGTGCTCGGCCTCAGACCGCCAGGGCTCGAATTTCGAATCCTGTGTCTGGAGGACAGTGTCATCTCAATCATCTCACCATCCTCAGGAGGTTCTCCTGGCCCAGTTTAGCCTATATGTGCACAAAGGTGGCCTAAAGCCCGAATCATTTCATTTCTGTCCTCGAACGAGCCGGGCTTGATCAAATTTGGGAATCACAGAATATTGGGGATACAAATAAATTCATGCTTTTATTTAAAGAATCAATTGTTAGAATATTTACACAGCAGTGGAGAAAAAATATTGATAGTTCGAGTAAGCTGGGGCACATATGCATTAGTAAAAAAAATATTTCTGTGTTGAACCATATATCTTACACACAAGGGGTAACCATCTCATAACATCAATGAATGAGCTCACATGATCGAAATATAGAAAGAGGACGATACAATAATCCAATCGCTCCAATAAACCAGCGAATATGCACAAGGTGTGAATTAAACGAAATTGACGACGAAATACATCTTCTTCTCCACTGTAACGCTATGAATAATGAACGCAAAATCTTGTTTAACTCTGTAACCGCAACTATCAATATACAGCCGACAAATGAAATGTCTCTACAAATTATGACATCTAGAGACATAACAGTGGTGAAGTCACTAGCGCAATTTATCTATGGTTGTTTTAAACAAATTAATTGTTAAAAACACCGAGTATAATAAATCAAAGTCACCTATCGCTATATTATCCATATTATCATGCCTTCATGATCTGACTCGGGTATTACCACATATCAGGACGGCTGTTGCTCTCGGATTTATTATTTGGCTTTTTAGGGCCGGTTAGGGACGTTTCCGTCGCCTTTGTTATCAGACGAGGTGGGGCCTTATGGAGGATTTCAGAGCTGCTAAGTCAACTGATTTTATCTATGAGGTCGGGAATGTTTTTCTTCGATTGTAACTCCGAGTATGTGGTACTAACTAGGTCGTGAGTGAAATGGTATGAAATAAACAATATAGTGAATTAAAATAAGCTGTAATGTTTTTTTGTGCGAGGGCCATATAGGTAATAAATCACTAGTTAATTAAATAAACTTTAATGTTATTGTGTGAGTGCCATGTCCTGCGTGAATGGCACACATAAATATTATCCGTAATTGTCTTTGTTATAATGCTAGGTTTACATTATGTTCCCGGCGGCCACGGCGGCCACGTTTGCCCGAAAAGTAGTGCACCGTGCGATTTCGGCCTTTTTTCAATTTTTATTAGGTCTTGTCACGTTTTCTAACGGTCTCTCACGGCCTCTCACGGTATGCGGGACGGGCCGTGACGGGTCGAAGGTGGTCGACTCCCGGAGGCTCAAAGGCGCGGTACGGTTCGGCCCGTTCGGCCCCCGATTTATTACGGATGCCAGTACGTTGCCTCCCGGGCCGTCACGGTCTGATGGGGCTCCTCGCGTTTCTCACGTTCTAACCAAGAACTGACACGTCTTTCACGTTCACTACAGACTCTCTGCGGATGAAACGTGGACACCTGACAGCTTTGGAGTGCGTTGGAACATATCTTGCCTCTTAATCAATTTGAAAGAAGATTTTACATTTAATAGGTCAAGGAATCTGTTTAAACTATTTTTAATTGCTAAATTACAATATTTTTGGTGTAATTCAGGATGGCGTCCAAAAAATTGACAAAAAATACATATTTTAACTCTATGCACTTTTGAAGTTATGATTTGTGATTTAAAATATCCCCAGGACGCTCATTGAGTGGTATCATGTTGTTCAGGGACCTATCACGAGTCAGAATCAGGCTGTTAACACTTAATCGATAGAGAATAAATGACCAAAGACCGATTTTCAAAATGGCCACTATCAAAATCTCCGAAAAGTCCTGGAAACATGCTTCAAGTACCACGACGGACCGTCTCAAAGTTCCGTTACGGCTTATTACGCACTGTCACGTTTTGTCACGCTTTGTTGGGTTCACCCCGTTTTACTACGGCCTGCTAGGTTTCTTATCCGTACCGTGACTGCCGTGGCAAATTTTTTGACAGTTTTAAAATCTGGCACGGCAGTCACGGCAATCACGGCCTGCCAAGTTTGTCCATCCCGCCGCCCTGCGTTGCCCCACGTCCGTCCCGTTTTCTCCACGCTGGCCTGAAACGTGGCCGTCGTGGCCGCCGGGAACCTAGTGTAAACCTAGTATTACATCACTAAGTCTGCAACACTCGATAACATGGATGGTTCTGATGCTATACTTTGTTGGCAGTCGACGAACCACAATGTCCGACTTTTATTAGTATGTATATATTGTGTTTCAGTAGTAGTAGGCCTACTGTTATTACGTTGTTAAATTTACACCACTAGTAAATATCAGGGAATCTCCGAGTTCATAGCGACTGTGCTTGCATGGTCACATGGCTCGGAGCTACCTGTTTCGCGGATTGCCACATTAATTGTACTGCTTTATATTATATATATATATACATATATTTTTTAAATACCATATAATTTTTACCATTGTCCTATTTCATACTCCAGTTACTGTAGCATAATTATGAATTTGTATATATTTTTGGTTTCTACGCTTTCCAGAGTGTCTTTTTTGCTACTATATATAATTAGTATGTTATACATAGTAGCTATTTTATCTCTGGTTTTGGTGCGGGAAACAAAATGATAGACCCCCATGTTATCTTGGCTATGCCTTTTAATTTCATTTTAAGAAGTAGTCATTTATATTACCGAAATACCCAGTTTTATTATGGCAATGCCACCTAACATGATTTTAGTTGTTTGTCATACCATGTATATTGTCATATATGATTTTAACAAACTAACATTCTTGTATATACATGTACATATATCTCCCTTATTACTATGACAAATATGTCTGTAATGACTTTTATTTCTGTCAATAAAATATCTGTCTGTCTGTCTGTCTGCTAAAACCCTTCGCCACAATCTCGAGCGAACATGGCGCAGATCTCGCACACATCTAGATCGTTCTCGTTACAAACAGCAATGCCACCTGTGTAATAGAATGATGACAAAAGCTAAATCAAAGTATTTAGCTGATGTTATTGCAGAAAATTCGGACAATCTTCGTCGCCTTTGGACTTCAATAAATAACATTCTGCATAGAATTCAACCTCCTGCTCTGCCAGAATTCACATCAGTAAAATCACTTTGTGATCATTTCTCTAGGTATTGTGTGGATAAATTAAAACTATCCGTTCCAAATTTCCAGATAAAGTACAGAATATTCCACAAGTGCAAAAACAAGAAATTAGATCAAAAATGAACGTTTTTGAACCTGCGTCAGAAGATGAAATCAAAAAACTTATTTTGAACTCATCGTCAAAATAATGTGATCTGGATCCCATTCCTACAAGCGTGTTGAAAAATTGTCTTGACATATTAATAACTCCCATCACTGACATAATTAACATTTCAATGGAAACTAGTACATTTCTCCACAGTTTCAAAAGCTCATGTAAGACCACTACTGAAATAACATATTTTTCTAAAAACGAGCTGAAAAATTAAAGGCCTGTATCCAACTTAAGTTTCATTTCCAAAATCTTAGAAAAGATAGTAGCCAATAGGCTGCAAGCTCATATAAAAAATAACCATCTATGTAATCCATTACAATCGGCCTACAGGAAACATCATTCTACAGAATCGGCTCTACTGAAAGTACATAACGATATCATTATTAGTATGGACAAGGGTGAAGTTACGGCTCTAGCCTTGCTTGACTTGTCGGCCGCTTTCGACACCATTCACCATGCTACATTAACGGATAGACTTTCTGATTGGTATGGAATATCTGGCCAGGCCCAAATTTGGTTTTTGCAAAAATAGGCCCCAGTCCGTAAAAATTAAATACACTTCTTCAGATAAAGTCACACTCTCATATGGAGCTCCACAGGGCTCTGTGCTAGGACCAGTGCTTTATACACTACACCACTCAGCGGAATTATCTCTAGTTTTGACAAAAACCACCATCTTTATGCCGATGATACTCAAATTTACATGTCTCTATCAGTTTCAAACGCTAAGGAATCTCTTGAGAAATTGCAACATAGTTTAATGTATGTGTCGGCCTAGATGACAGGATCTAAGCTGAAGCTTAATCCTAGCAAGACAGAATTTCTTCTTATTGGGACCAAACTTCAGCGAGAAAAATTCTTGAATAATTTCCCATGCTTACTTCTAGGTCACAAACAAATCCATCTACATCAGCTAAAAATCTTGGTGTACTATTCGACAGTAGCCTGAATTTCCGAAAACACATATCCCAAACATGTAGGGCATGCTTTTATCATATCCTTGACCTGCGTCGAATTCGAAAAAGTCTGTCCTTAGATCTTGCCAAGCAAATTGCAGTGGCACTCGTAGTAAGTAGTAAGTTAGATTATTGTAACTCACTTTTTCACAATATGCCAGAAAAGGATATCGCTAGATTACAACGCGTTCAAAACTGCCTTGCAAGAGTGGTAACCAACGCCCCACGATTTAGTCGTTCCGTTCCAATTCTAAAACGATTACATTGGCTTCCTGTCAAGTTTCGCATTCATTTTAAAATATGTGCGATAACTTTTCGAACCCTAAAAGAAAACCAACCTGCATATCTGGCTGATTTACTTGTTCGGCCGAAATGCTCAAAATATCTACGCTCCATTAATTCAAATAGATTTGTTGTTCCTCGTATAAAGACTAAGACTGGGTCAAGAGCTTTCTCTATATCTGGTCCAGCCTTATGGAACGCCCTGCCTGTGCCAATACGTAATGCCAAAACAATCTTAACATTCCGAAAATTGTCTAAATCTCACCTATTTGACCTGGCTTTTCCACCCTAGTCCCTCAGCAGCCCCTGCTTTGGCCTCGATTATGACACATGATCACGCTAAGGATTTGTGCGCCTCTGAGCTCGGTCCGCTGAGGATATAGGCGCTATAGGAGTTTTATTTGATTGATTGATTGATTGATTGACATTGAACCAATGTTGGGTTGATGTTGGGCCAGCGTCGTAGACGATGGCCAACATCAACCCGATGCATCGTGTTTGCTGGGTATATACCTCACGCAAAGCTTTAACATTCAGAGATGGTTGTAACGTTAACAAAAACTTCTGAAAATATTTTTTTGTGCCGTAATTTGGCTTTTTATTCTTTATTTTGGGCAGTGTTTTATGCTGGTGTCAATGTGTCCACAGAGCACACGCTGACACCGATCCAGCGTCGGTTAAATGTTGGCCAGCTTTGCCGGTGCTGGCCAGCATCCATATACACTGGGTAGTGGATCTTGATGGCTGGGCGCGCACCACAATGCGCCGTGTACAAACGACACAACGACCCAATGTCGGCTCAATGTTGGCCCACCGTCTGTAACGCCGGTACAACCCCGATTATAATAATTTTGACTTTTGTATGATTTTTGTCCTGATTTAAATTTTGATTTTGGAATTTATTTTTTGATCTTGAAGATTTGTTTGAATTACGAAAATAATATCATAAATAAAATTATTGATTCTTCATTCAAAATCACACCAAAAAGAAGTATTACACTTGCTGCTATTTGTATTTGTTGGGATTTATATATTCAGAAATTTGACATTGAAATTGACTTTTTGACCTACAAGGTCACTTTAAATCACAAGCATAATACCATAAATTGATTTTCGAGTCAAAATCCCATGAAAATGAGGCATTACACAGTCATGTTAAAATAGACCTTTTGAGCTTAAATCATTAAAATAATAAAATAAATGTATGTGGGGGTTGTGCACAATTGTCTAGAAGCATGAAATTTAGCACATATAGAGTTTTCGAGCTGCTTAATTTAGATCTGCCGGGAACCAAAGCTAGTACTGGATGGTGTCGCCATATTGTACAATTTGAAATGGCCGCCATTCAAAAACAGGTCGTTTTATTACGCAACAACTTGAAGTCGCGTAAGTAAAATTAACAATTATTTTCTGTTTTTCATCTCACTGGTTCTAAATCTGATGCCTTTTTGACAGTAAACATAACTGAGATCGCATCATAAAAATTACATGATATTGTTCAACAAAATAAAGTGTCCTGTCACCTTGCTGGTTCAAGCTGGACAGGCAGGGCTTGTCATTTTGTTTGAGGATGTCAAGCATATTCATCCCAACTGTCAAGACAGATCCACAAGTGGGACAGTCCAAATGAAGAAAATAAGCAGATGACCAGGATAACAATATCACCATCGACTATGAGCACCGGATCAACCTGTGGTGCTGCTGTGCAGTATTATAGACCTATCAGTCACCATCTCTGCTCAAATGTGGTTACATGGCTGAAGACTAAGCACGTCATATTGGTTAGTGAGGAGAACCCTATACTCGCCTTTATTGAGCATTCCACACATTTCTTGCTTCACAAGTTGTGTACTTTGGAAATTGAATAATTCCCTCTTGTCGTCATTGTTGCTGAGGAACGCAGTGTTCCATCCCTCATTTGGAATGTAATACAGGTGTGGCTATCCCCGATCCCGTTAGTACGTGGCCCTAAGACACGATGCTGGTGTGTCAAGGTTTTAATGTTGACCTGTTCTTTTCCAAGATTATACAACTATGACTAGCTCTTTCTGCGTCACTTGAAAACCTATGTTATGGGTCTACGGCCATTAATTTTTTCAGTACGGGGATCGACTCTAGATATTAAAATCTGACGTCTAAAGTCGGTCCCCGCTACCCGGGTAGGTCCCCGCGCTGTAAGAATTTAAATCAGGGTGGTAGAAAAGTGTTTAAATTCTAATTATGTAAGGTTTGGTCAGGCAATAATGAGACATTATGTTTTGGGGTTATTCTTAGTTGTGAATATGTGATCTCTGGGTAGCTAGTAATGGAATTTTTTTAATTGTCAAATTTGGCGTCCCTATTGAGAAATGGCTTTGGCTCCCGGCAGATTTGAATTCAGCGGGTCAAAATCTGTAAGTTTACAAGTGTTCATGCACGTAGACAAATGTGCACAATTCCACTATAAACCCCCCCCCCCCCCCCTAACGAACTCGACTACTAGGAGTTTCTGAATATATAAACCCTTACCATCAATAATCATCCTTAGAAAAGCGTTATACTCTTAAAATAAGTGTCCATAATATGCCCATAATAGGCGTTTATCTGCCGGACTATAATAATTTCATGAAAAACTAATGTTACGTATGGTATAATAATAAATAGACTTATATCGCCATTCTACTATAGGCTTATTGCCATTACTGAGATCTTTATCTTATATTTTACCGAAATGTTATTGTAACAGATGAATTCCCCAACTCTTAAAAACATTATAGACAAGAATCATGTTTTTTTGCAATTTTGGATGGTTTAACGATTTTCACGGCTAATGGCGGCCATCTTGGAGATCACCCAGTCAGATTTAGACAGACTTTTTTTCACTATATCCATTAGGATTGAAAACCGCTGAAAAAACTTTGTTTAATTTTTTTGGGTCAGCTGGTATAGTGACCCGTCGCTAAATGGTTCAATATTCTGTGTGGGTGGTCTAAATGGATTCACTAAACACCAAACTAGTTGAAATGGTGTATTACAAAATAAATTGACCAAACATTGATCAATTTACACAAATTCCTGTTGAATAACTAAAAAATCACAACGCTTTTGATCCAGTTTCTACACATATTCCCAAACTAAAGTCCTCAATAATCTTCTTGTGAGTAGGCCTATTGCTGCAAATCATCTTAATCAAGAACATTTTTCATTTTCATCGATATGACTAACTTACCATTTTCGGTTTCCTTGGTGGTTTTCTTTATATGTATATATCTGGAGCTTATTAAATCTGTTAATAAGCAGACCTACTAATCGTTATCGTTCTATGTGACTTCACACAGCGTCTTAGCAGGCTATATCTGCGCACACTTGTCGCCTTTGCATAGTTCCGTGGGCGGGGGCCCTAGGGTAGTGGTTAGCACCGCTGCCTTTCACGCCAGAGTTCAGGGTTCGGTTCCCGGTCTCGGCGGTTTAAAAGAAACAAAAATGTTTCTTCCCCATCCACGTGTGAAAGTTAGTATTGTGGGGAGCCTCCGTGACCGAGAGGTAGCGTACTCGGCCTCAGACCGCCAGGGCTCGAATTTCGAATCCTGTGTCTGAAGGACAGTGTCATCTCAATCATCTCACCATCCTCAGGAGGTTCTCCTGGCCCAGTTTAGCCTATATGTGCACAAAGGTGGCCTAAAGCCCGATTCATTTCATTTCATTCGCATAGTTCCGTTCCAGCAAGTATTTCATCACAATGAACCTACTAAGCCAAGCTACTAAGTAGATAAACCAATATCGGGCTGTGTGACAAGGTACACTTTTGAATGATATTTTCAAATCCTCCTTAATAAAATTATTTTTGGTAATGTAGGCCAATACCCAGCAAGCTCAACGCAGTTGTATAACATTTGTACAGCGTCGGGCAAACGTCTTCGACGTTGGTTCAACATATACTAATGCTATGCAAATGTTTTGTGTTTGCTGGGTACCATATTAAAACGTTGGAACTTTTTTCACGAGCTGCCAAGTTGCAGTGATCACTTTAGTACGAGTCTGAATGGG
The DNA here is from genome assembly GCA_964017125.1 of Flabesymbios commensalis. Classification (NCBI taxonomy): domain Eukaryota; kingdom Metazoa; phylum Annelida; class Polychaeta; order Terebellida; family Flabelligeridae; genus Flabesymbios; species Flabesymbios commensalis. The sequence continues at coordinate 39,085,995 of OZ024911.1, read as the reverse complement.
CATTGAATTGTCTTTGTCGTGCAGTTAGCCTTGGGTGAATCTGAACAAAATTCTTTTGTGGCTTTGCATAAGGGTAGGCTATCCGAACATGAACTCATACTATTATGATAAAATATCCATGCCCATAATATAATAAAGGACAATGTTCATGCAGAATCATGCCTATGTGTGAAATATCCATGGATAGGATATCTATTCTCTAAATCCACCCTTACATTCGTCTACACGCCCACCCAAATCCACAGACAGACTGACCCATTCATCCATCTCCATCCATCCATCCTCATATCCATCCATCCATCCATTCATCCATCCATCCATCCATCCATCCATCCATCCATCCATCCATCCATCCATCCATCCATCCATCCATCCATCCATCCATCCATCCATCCATCCATCCATCCATCCATCCATCCATCCATTCATCCATCCATCCATCCATTCATCCATCCATCCATCCATCCATCCATCCATCCACCCATCAATTCCCCCTAAAACCCACCTACCAACCATGTTTTTGTCATTTACATGCGTCGAAAATTGATTTCAGACACATTGAGTTGAATTATAGTGATTATTTTGATAAAGATAAGTGTTTTCCCTTTTATTACCATATGTACAGTATAGCCTATATGGCGGAACATTTTGTGTCTAAAATATTATTATCGGCATGCAAATATTAATCAGTTGAGTAGATAATATATATATATATTTGCCAACAACCGCGTGAAAGGTATTGTACACCGTGTCTCCAGTATGGGCTTGTAAGGGTGAACGAGAGAAACTGCCCAACATTCTCCATTATAACGTAAACTTCCTCCCCCCGTCGAATCGACGGTTCTAAGTAAATCACAAAACTCTTCTTCCGCTTGTCATGTTTATTTGTCTAGACATTTGGTAACAGCAACGTACAACCCCACGCACGACACGTCCAACTTGACTCAGAGAGAGCGACCTGCGGCACGTCCGCAGTCGCTGAGCGTAATATCTGAAGTGCGGGAAAAGTACCAAGGCCGCATGGGCTTCAGCCCTCTGCGCCCGGCACCAAAGTACCGAAACGAGGCAGTCGTCCGCAGACTCGCGCGTCTGGGAGGCTGGGGACAACTGCCACATTAAAATAACGAAGAAGGGATCCTACAAAGTGAATTTTCATGGGAACGTTGGCTTAATCACGACAGTAACGTGTCTTCTGTGCTTTGTATACTGCTGTTGATACAGAAAGAATCTACCCCTGGTCACGTTGTATCAATGGGAATCTAACCAATGATTATAATTCTGTTCTTCGGTTAGACACGCATCAAGTACAAGACGTAGCGTAACAGGGTTATTATATACAAGAAGGGGGTCATTCAGTGTCGTTAACCCCCCTACCCGCTCCCTCCCCGCTTATGTGATGTGATGAGTTGAATGGAGTGAAAACAGCGGCCCAGCAAGCATGAGCGCTGACGCATAGTTTTTATAATGTTGGGCCAGCGTCGTAGACGGTGGACCAACATTATAAAAACTATGCGTCAATGCCTTGTGATTGTTGGATATAATAATATTCAGATTATATATAGGTTGTGGTATAGAGTATAATCAGAAAGGTAATGAATAGAAATGATTAACCCTTTAACCGACAAATTATTCAATCTGAATTTTCACCCACTTGAAGTTGTGTCTCGCTGACGCGATCCACAACTTCAAGTGAGTGAAAATTATGCAGATTTGACAAAATGGGGGGTCAACTGTTTCCAAATATTGCTGATTTATGTCACATTTTATCTTTAACATATTTAAAATGTGGTACTTAATGTGCTGATAAAAAATCAAAACCCGAGTATGTGCGACACCTGCGGTTAAATGGTTAAATAGACATAAAGCCGATGCGTGGTAACTATTTGGCATACAAAACACGCAACACATGGAGTTTTTACAAATTTGGTAGACTTGAGAGTGATGCGATACGACAGGACATATAAATTTCGTCAAAGGAAAGAAGGGATGTTTTGCAAATTTCATGAAGGTATTAAGTTTGGATTGCACTAGCTGATCTCGGCAAAGGAGGTGAGCCATAAAAAGTGTAAAGAGTTTATTTGGTCTCTGTTCTGCCCTACTGGTATCCAAATTAGACAAGCAAATATTCTCAGGTGGTTTTTGGTAAAAATACTCAAATATGAGCAATTAGGGAGTTGATAAGCTGCTACCGATTCTGGGAGCATGGTTTGGCACCAGTATGTTGAATTAGATCCAGTCGTTCTTGATCCTCTCACCTTAGGCTGGCGTAACATCAAATAATGACACACTGTTGGCTACTCTTTCTCAGGTTGGAGAAGCCTCAGAGTCAGTGCTGCAGCTAGTAAGATGCAACTGTGTGAAATTAAAATGTTCAGGAAGATGTTCACGCAGAGTTAAAAATGTGATATGCACCGAACTTTGTAAATGCGGCGGGGAGGGCGATAACTACACGAACCTTATAGTGACCACTGATTGGCAAAGATATCCAGGATGAATAACAAACTGCCTGAACTTTGATGTTGATGCAATAAGTTCACAACCCCCATATAGGGTAGTCGTATATTTCTAACAATAAAACTGAGCATGTGAACAAAATGAAGATTTTTAAATGTACCGGTACATAATGTTCTAATCAATCATAACAGTTTATTCATTCTGTAAATTCATGGTGAAATATGAGTACGATCCTCTTATTTGTTGATCAATATGAGCGTTAGTGTATGTCAGATGAAACCGTATAATCTGGCAGCCATGTTGGATTTTGTCAAGTGCTTCCAGATGGATAGAGAGGTTTAATAAAGTATAAGATATTAGTCATTCTAACTTGATATGTCGAAACACATGACTAGATATCAATATTTTCCTCATGTGTGTCGATTAATATAATTTATGGTGTTTTGCAAAAGCTTGGCGGCCATCTTAGATTTTGCTTTTAAACTAACGTTCTGCTTAGGCCCATTTCCAGCAATTTTGTGTTCTTTTAAGTGAATTAATATAGTATACCCCAACGAATTGTCCAACATTTCAGCGATAAGCGACCGTTATTCTAGAAAAAAATATTCAGCCATTTTGAAATACAAAATACATTGTGTTAAAGTTCATGAAAAGACTGGCATCCGTTTTTTTCTTAATCAGTGATGTTTCTAGATGTGTTTAGACGTCAGTGCCAAGAATCTACCTAAAATTTTGCTTTTTTTTACACAACCCAACAGACTAGACACATGGAACGCACGCACAGTCCCTAATAACCTTGTAACACTCGGCCGGATAAATCCGACGGCGAAGGAACGAACGGCATCAGTTGGTGTTCGTCAATATTCGCTTAATGTTCTGTCGTTGTCCGGCAAATACGCAAGGTCGATGACGTTCATTACGTCCGTCAGAATGTTTTCCTATAATTATATATCTTTGCTCTGCAAAGCCAAAAGGCAGTATCTGCTTACTTGTAGAGTAAGCAGATACTGCGTTTTGGCTTTGCAAGGCAGATATGTTCTGAATGTGCTCCTTATCCTTCCGTATTAGATCGTGTGGATCCTCGGCGGCGCTGTCCGGTGAAGTTCGCTGCTCAGTCCGGTCAAGTGTGACAGTGCTTTAAAACACTTTCTGTTGTGTGCATAGTCAACTGAGCACACTCGCAAATACTCCTGCTGCCATTAATAATCATAACATGGGGATATGACCTATACATACATTATAAGGACAATCCAACTAGCATAGGCCAACTTCATACTCTATATACTAACACTTAATATTCAACATGTATTTAAGGATTTTTTAAATAGGACCTTAATAAAGGAGAATTAGGCTACTTGAAATAAATAGCTATAAAAGACATTAAATAATTATACAACTTTATATATAGGCTAAAGTTCATATAAATTATGGACACTACACTAGATCTACGGTACATAGACCAGGTGTATGTATAAATCTATAAACCAATAGGTACATAGCGAGATATTATCATCTATCAAAATCATAGGGCCTACTCATAGTTTAATACAAATATAGAAATCATAAATATAGCTACCGGTTTATATGTTAATGTTCCAGTGTTGGGTCTAAGTTAGTGTTAGATGTTACTAGGTTTTATTTAGTTCAATGCTTTACGCTTTTCAGGAGTGTATGGTAATGCTATATAACACAATTTATTATTAGATTTTTTCAGGTGATCTACTAAATACCATATAGTTTTTAATGTTTTTTTTATATAATCTGTAAAAAGGTTAAGTTGTAAATATTTTTGAAGTTTCTACACTTTTGTCCACGCTTTTTTGCTGCTATGTTACGTTACGTATCGTCAACTCAGAATCGGAACGGGCTCAATTGCTCCTGTATGACCAAAATGTGCCTTTTTCTATTAAAACTAACTTAGTTGATTGAGCAGGTTATGAAACTAACACAAACAACATTGAGCAGTTTTTAACTGTTTGTGTATTTTACTTGAGCAAGTTAGTTCTGTTCTAATCATGTGCTCTGCTTTGTGAGCGTTAGAACCTGCTCAAGTTGATTGCGCAGGTTATGATACTAACACAAACAACATCGAGCAACTTTTAACTGTTTGTGTATTTCACTATGAGCAGGTTCTGTTGTAACCATTTGCTAATAATTTGCTCTTCAGTGAGCTTTAAAACCTGCTAAAATAGATTGACCAGGTTTTAAGTCATTCTGCTTTGAGCCCTTTCTGATTCAAAGAGGACGGTATAAAAATAGTAGTAGCTATTTTATCTCTATTTTTTTATTGTGCGGGGAACATATTTCACTCGTGTCACCAGTGTCTCTTCAGACTGTGACTGTGAAACTCACTGATAACCCAGTGTAGGAACATAATTATATGCGTCATCTACATATCGTCCCATTGGAGTTAGAAGGTGCTAAACTGCCACTTTGTAAAGTGGCAGTTTAGCAATGGCGGATCCAGAATGTGCAAAAGGAGGGGGCGTAAGCCACATTTTGGCTGAAAAAAGGAGTGTTAGCTTCACTTTATTACAAAAAAATGCATGAAAATTAAATATTTTCACCAATAACGGGGGGGGGGGGGCGTACGCCGGGTACGCCCTATGCTGGATCCGCCACTGAGTTTAGCACCTTCTAACGCCAAGGGGACGATATCATGGCAATGCTGTTTAGTTTTATTTTGAGTAGTTATGGTGCATATTTTATAATATCATATGTTCATTAAAATATATTATAACAAGCTTGATTAAATTATTTACGAGCCTAATTATTATGAATATTTTCATGTGAATATACATAACTGCGCCTGTTGTATACATTACAGTGTATGTAAGTATACATATATTTTAATGACACATAAATAATCATAAATAATCATAAATAATCATAAATAAAACTGGAGACTACATATGGGTGTATTTACCTGGTGCACACATACCGCGGTATACTAGAAGACTACCTGACTCCAAGGGCTGGGCCCTGGCGCCATAAAATTATAATAGTGATTAACACACCGCCTGTAACGCCATGGGCCGTACCCGCTCTCGAGCTCGCTATAGTCAAGTTTCAAATAATATTTATTCATTGTCCACTCATTAAGCTAAGATTCAGTTTTATGGGGCTCCTCTGTGACAAGATGTAGCGTGCTCTGCCTCAGACCTATAAAACTGCTCTCCAGACACAGGTCTTGAAATTTGAACCCTGTGTCTGGTTGGCGCAGCTAGCGTCATTTCATTCATATTCATGAGGGGAGGTTCTCCTGACCCAGTTTGACCTGTTATCTGCCGTGCAAAGTCAAAAGGCACTGCAGTATTAACTGCTTACGTTGCAAGTGAGCACTTACTGCCTTTTGGCTTTGCAGAGTAGTGCAGGCCTATGTGCAAACAAGTGCCTGTGTGTAAGCATTACAACTGTCAGGTTAACCCTTTCACCGCCGGTGCCGTCTATGTTCGTTTTTGCATTTTTTTAGCACATCACATATCAGCTTTTAAACCTGTTAAGGATAAAAAGTGACAATAATCTGCAAGATTGAAATTTGTTGACTTCCATTTTGTTAAATCTGAATAATTTTCACTCACTCAAAGTTGTGGATCGCGTCAGCGAGACACAACTTCGAGTGACTGAAAATTCCAATTGAATAATTTTGCGGTTAAAGGGTTAATAACGAGTAGATATAGTAGAATGATGCCACTAAAATGCCATATGTCAAGCCTATTGGGTTTGAAAAAAAGTTTCTGATGGGACAACTCCCAGACCCCCTAGTTTGAGGGCGCATGGTGAGGCCACGATATCAGATTTGAAAAATCTTTACCCCCCCCCCCCCCCCCCCCCACGTACCAATCTCTAGATATGACCTTGCGTATTGCTTGTAAACCGGAACAATATGTGCACAGAGAAGATTGAATTTGCTTACTGAAGCGAGGCGGCGCGCACTTCTAAAATAGCATTCAACCATATATATCAACCATTCAACCTATTACCAAGAATATATATTCTTGCTATTACACCAACCACAGAAAAAACATTTCTATAACATTTATACAATGTTGGACCAACGTCGAAGATGTTGGGCCGACAAATGTTTTTTTTTACTGGGACCTCTGTTTTCTATAGAGCATATAGATAGAGATAGATACATATTTATCGACGACGAGTAGTCATACAGACGTATGTGTCATTCAAATGAACAGTAGGCCTACTTAATGTCACACAGTGCATAATAATTATAATTAGAGAGATCACAATGAAACTAAAATTATATGAAATATTCATGTTAATGATACAAACGTTATACATGATACATCTATGTTTCCCACATTTTGAAATTATCATAAAAATCCTAGTTAAAACATTCTGGTTCATTTGAATACGTATATGTTATGGGTCTACGACTATTATAAAAAAAAATGTCAGTGCCGGGGTCGTCTTTATGCGTCAGAATCTGACGTCTACTGACGTCAGATTCTGGCGCATAAAGGGTTAATTTATAATAAAATACCTTATTCTAACTTATTCATCTAACTTACAGGAAATGAATATGACTCAAGTGACTAAGCTATTTTATCGACTGTAGCCATCTCTCAAAACGATCTTATTGTACCTATACGTGATAATTATTTTAAATCTTTTTTTTTCACATAAATTATCTTATGGTGAATACTAATGTATAATATGAGACTGAACACGAAAATATGCTTACTTACCATGATCATGATGATCGTAACAGAGACAGAGTGCATGTACATACACAGACTCACATGTCACATGTGTGCATGGCGCCTCGGCTTATGAAGTCACTGCGCAGATATATATTATATTAGGATTCAGTTGTACGATGAGTGAGCATTGTGATTAGGACGATCCGCTCTTCTCACACAGAAACTGTGAAATCCAGTGCAGTTTCAAAAAATCTTTTATGATGAAAACACTACACTTATAGCATGATTAATGTATGTGTAGTTAAAGAACAAATTGAAGCACACTAAAACTGTTGCTGCACCATTCAGCGTGAATATTGTTAGTGCATATAGGGTTTGAATGAGCACAGATTTATGTCGTGCTGCGGTTTCGCATGAATAACACAAAGCAAGGTGTATGCCATATAGGCTACGCGGCTAACACGCGACGTTGACCTAATAGCACACGCCTTTATGTCAGCTATTAAACAGGCGTGGGATTTTTTGCGTGATTTATTTCGTGGCAATATGGATTGTTGCGAAGATTATTAGGTTAAATTGCAAATAAAAATCATATTGGCCTTTTTTCGGCGGTTATTTTGGACCATTGGCGGCCCAGAATCCAAAATGGTCACTTATCAGAACAAGCTATATATACAATAATATTAATTATATAACACTTGCAGTAAACACAAAACATTTGCATAACATTCATACAATGTTGGAACGACGTCGAAGATGTTTTGTGTTTACTGGGTAGTCAGACAGACAGATATTTTATTGACAGAAAGAAAGTCAATCCAGACTTATTTGTCATAGAAATAAGAGAGATATGTATATCAATATACAACATTGGTAATTTGTTAAAATCATATGACAATATACATAGTATGACATACATAACTAAAATCATGTTAACTGGCATTGCCACAAAAACACTGGCTATTACGATAATATGAATGCCTGCTATTTAGAACAAAATTGAATGGCATTGTAAAGTGTGACGGGTAATAGTTATTTGTGCCACTCACGCAGGACATGACCCTCACACATTACAGCTTATTTTAATTCACTATATTGTTTAATTCATACCATTTCAATCACGACCTAGTTAGTGCCACATACCCGGAGTTACAATCAAAGAAAAACATTCGCGACCTCATAGATAAAATCAGTAGCCTTAGCAACTCTCAAATCCTCCATAAGCTGATAAGACCCCACCTCGTCTGAAAACAAAGGCGACGGAAACGTCCCTAACCGGCCCTAAAAAGCCAAATAATAAGATCCGAGAGCAACAGCCGTCCTGATATGTGGTAATATCCAAGTCAGATCATGAAGGCATGATAATGTCGATAATATAGCGACATGTGACTTGTGGTTTATTATACTCAGCATTTTTAACCCTTAATGTGTTTAAAACAACCATAGATAAATTGCGCTAGTGACTCCATCACTGTTATGTCTCTAGATGTCATAATTCGTAGAAACATATCATTTGTTGGTTGCATATTGATAATTGCGGCTACAGAATTAAACAAGATTTCGCGTTCATTGTTCATAGCATTACATGGATAAGTAGATGTATTTCGTCAATTTCGTTTGATTCGCACCTTGTGCATATTCGTTGGTTTATTGGAGTTTTTGGATTATTGTATCGTCCTCTCTCTATTTTTAAATCGTGTGAGCTCATTCTATATCTCGCCATTGCTGTTATGAGGTGGTTCCCCTTTATATTTAAGACGTATGGTTCCACACACAAATATTTTTTACTAACTAATATGTGCGCAGCTTACTTGAACTCTCGATATCTTGTCTCCACCGCTGTGTAAATATTCTAACGATTGAATCTTTAAAGGTAAGCATGATTTTATTTGTATTGCCAAAGTGCTGTGTTTCCCAATAAGCTTGATCTAGCCCATTCTGTGACCAGAGCAATCTCTTCCTGTCGGCACGATTGCTGTATTGATAAATTAAGAATGTGTAACTTCCCCTTGACAGTTGACATGTATATATGTATATATATAATTATACATTTATACTTATGTATCAGCAGAATAACAAAATAATGTCATAATTTCATATTTTAGGTCTCATGGTGATAACAGGTGTTTAGCCTTGTCATGTTGAGTTGTTCGTGTTATTTGTGGCATCAGGATAGCTCATTGGTAGCTTGCATGGTTAACTGAGAGTACGGGGGTAGCGGGTTCTAGTCCCGCGGCGGACGATATCTTTCCTTGAATAGCCTACTGGTGCACACATAATATGCAGAGACTCCAGCTGTTCAAACCCAAAACGTATAACCGCCGCATCAAAAAAAAAAACATTATACAAACATTGATACAAATTATGACCAATAGGGCCAATTTTAGTTGATATGTAAACGGTCAATAAAACCCTGTAACTCAGTCTGCCTAATATATATATATATACTAGAATCCAATTTATTATTGGGTCTTTCTTTTGTTATACCGTATTATTGGGTCTTTTAAAGGAACCATAATTTAGACACATTTAAAAGAAACTTCTAAGATAGTAGCTTTAGGGTCGGTGGTCGGGGACGGAGGTGGCGCCACCAATCTATAAGTTTCCCGTCATTTAGTTAAGTTTCTATCTTAACTAAATGACGGGTATTGTTGGGTCATTCTAAAAGACCCAATAATACAATGAAAGACCCAATAATACATTGGATTCTAGTATATATATATATATATATATATATATATCTATATATATCTGTCTCTCTCTCTCTATATATATATATATAACTTGGTCTGTCTAGTACTTGCTTTAACCTTTTTAATATAATATAGTTGGTCTGCCTAATGTTGATTTTTTCTCACTAGATAATAATAATATACAAAAATGCACTGTTACGAGTTAGCATCTATATTTTTTAAACTTATTTTTCATTTTACTCTGATTAAAAAGTGTGTAATATAGCATTAGACAGTCAATTCCATATAATGCCACCAATATCTTTGTATATATAGTCCAATTATCTGGGGTTGTTTGTAAATCAATATACTTGAACGTTTTTTCAGGGATTTTGACTTTTTCAATTAGTTATATCTCTTTAAAATTTTAATTATTACATAATGATTTATATTTTGTCTTTATTAGGTGGCCTACTACATGTATGTGTATAATACCAGCAGATATAACATTTCACATGTACGAATAATGTTATTAACTAAATATTGACAAATAAAAATCTGTCACGTCCGTCCACCCCCTTTGGAAAACAGGTAAGCCGAAATATTATGTTGTATTCAGGTTATATGTTACTTACAGCAGCTTTGAATGGGTATGTGTCCCATATATCATGTATATAAGTATAAAATATTGAACAAATGGCTAGGATCATAACGGTGAAGTTGGAAAACAAAAATAATTAAATATATTTATAATTGAATAAGCCATGTTCCCATTGTTATTATATGTCAATTATCATTATAATAATAATAATTGACGCCAACCAGCGAAACAGCTGTCATGATCCTGGGTAAATAAATCTTTCCAACCAAACACCACTTCGTTCCAGGTCTTTTTCTTCAATCTTCATACTACAACCGGACCCATATACAAATTGTATCCAAAGTGGAACACAGGCGCGGTACCTCTGTCCCGCTGGCTTCAATTTTCATATTCCTTAAATAATAATAATAATTAATTTATCACTTAGAATCGCCCATAAAGAAGGAAAATACCTAAATGCAATATATAAGCCTACTAGCAGTACATTCAACTAAACTTCTTGTAGTCCGCACAAAAACAGTCCCACTGTGCAATGAAAAATATACACAGTAAAAGTTTAAGGTCACATTAGACCTATATATTTTATGTTGTATTGTTTTCTACTCCGCACTGAAAATTTAAATTTATGTGGGTGACAAGATAATTTTTTTTAAATGTTAATTACATGCATTAAGCACAGTAATTTAACTAATAATCTGCTGACTATTTACAAATTATCTTAACACCATGCGTTTTACTTGAGATAATTCAAAATAGCTCTATAGCAGAATTTTGGATATAATATTTATACATGGATCTGTGTTTTCCCGAAGCTTGATTTAAGTTGGTGAAGAAATATACTGTGCAACTAAAGAGTTTAGCCCACGTAGACTAAATATAGATGTTCCGAGCAAACTACGAAGCTGATCTTTACCAGTTAGGAAAGGAAACATGGGTATTTATTTACATACGGTAGCAGGGTAACTGCAAATAGAGCAAACAAGTAGTACAATCATGATTTTGTTTATCCACGAATCATTATTTTAAGAGACAGCTGACATTCATATTTAAGTATAATTCAATGTTCATATGTTCAGCAATGGCAGGCAATGACCTGATCCTTTTGTGAGACAAAAAAAATAAAAGAGTAGTTCATTTGCTTTTAGGTAATTTTACTTATCTCAAAAATAATTTGCAAAATATCTGGACCATGTATACATACATCCAAAATGTAAAGTGCTAAGCTTCGACTGGTGTTAGTCATATATTATTCCGTGTAGATAGCGTTGGGAGAAATCAAGACAACAACTTAAATATAAATTCAAAACATACCAGGGGATCCAATATTCTTGATTTAATCTTCTCAACCTATCCTGCACAATTAGATGAAACTTAAACAACACTCGGAATGAGTGTCAGTGCAATCTTAAACAATAACCGCACAGAAAAGCACCACTTAAAGTTTACAATTTCAAACAGGCTGACAGTACCAAAGTTAAAACTTCTCTATTCTTCTTTTATGAAGAATTAAGTAAAATGTCAGACATTTCTATAGAAGAGCTATTGATAAAATAAGTTATTCAAAGATGGAATTTTCTAAATTAGAAATCAATATATCCCATCAAAAACTTTGAAGAGCAAACTAGAACGTTCCATGGATGATAACTGAAATAAAAAGATTAATAAAAAAAAGACAGAATCTATTCCAAATTCATAAAATAACAAAAGTACTCAATTGAATTAGAGACTTAAGAAAAGCAGTGACAGTCACAATTTTAATACAAATTAAAGGATGTAATGCATACAATAATTATCTGACAGAAATGCTCAAGGATGATTTTTTAGTTCTTAACATTTTTGTGAAAAAAATCAGGGAACTTGGCAGTTCTGGAGTACCACCGTTAACCAATGAACAGGGAGAAACCATAACAGGTATTAAAGGCAAGGCCCAAGTACTAAACGAACAATACCAGTCAGTTTTTACTACAGGAAATTATCAAGAAATTCCTCCTGTAAATAATCCAAATTTAACAATGCCTGACATCAACTTTACAACCAACGGAATATCAAAATTTACAAACTAAATATTCAAAAAGCTAATGGACCTGACAAAAAAACAATAAGATGTCTTTGAGATCATGGTGATGACATCTCAAAATTCCTGAAAAAATATCTTTCAAAATTCTTACAATACCGGCGATCTTCCCCAGGATTGGCTCACAGCAGATGTCATACCAATTTTCCAATTTTTCCCTGATTTCCAGTGTGAATGGGAACCCTGAGAAAATTGCCAACAAGGCTTCAGAGACAAGAAGAAACAAGTAGGCCTAGACGTAATCATTTTGGACTTTTCGAAAGCTTTCGACACCGTGGCGCATAACAAACTAATCTCAAAATATTACAAAATTATGGAATTCAAGAAAAAAACAATAAATGGATAAATAAATGGTTATTATTCAGAAAATTGTTCTTGAGGGAAAATGTCTGATCCAGTACCAGTCACTACCGGGGTGCCACAGGGAACAGTTCTTAGTCCTCTTAATGCCCTCATGTTCTTTCTTTACATCAATGACATCAGCCAAAACATCAATTAAAAAAATAGGCTTTCGCAGATGACTGCGGTATCACACAGATACATTCAAAATTAGATTGTTTAGAACTTCAACAAGATCCCCCCGAAATAAATAGCCCTTTATACACACCTCAGGTAACACCAGTTAGGCCACTGGTTCTTATTTCTCTGTTTTAGATCAGAAAAAATCCAAAATCTAATGAGGGAGGGCGGTGAAAAAAAACATTTAGGGGAAAAAACCATTCCACCTATTTTCGGAAAAGTTAATGAGGGCGACCAAATAAAAAAAACATTGGACAAATTTCTGGAAAAGTTAATGAGGGCGACGAGATGAAAACAATTTTGACCTATTTTAAATAAAGCTAATAAGGGCGACGAGAAAAACAAGCAAAAAAATATAGCTGCAAAAAAAGTTTTTTTATTTCCTGAATTCGGCTAAAATTAACTTTTTTTCGGAATGTTTTTTATCTACCAAATTATTTTTTTTCGAAAATCGGCAACAATTCACTGCGCGCGCTGGACAGAAAAAAACACATGATTTTTCTGGTAATGAGCGGTCTAAATCTAATGCGCGCGCTCATCTAAAACAGAGAAAAAAACATAGTGGCTTTACACACCACCCATATCTTGGTAGGGAACTACAGTCAGACCTCAGATGGACAACACACATGTATACAAGAACATAACCAACAAAGCACAAAAGACACTAAACATGCTGAAAAGAAGTAAACCTCAAACAAGCCTCCACAACTGTAAAATCACAGGCATAAAAAACAATAGTCGGACAGACCCGACTTGAATATGTATCAGCACACACGGCAAAATATAAGTACAAAACTATGCAGCATGATGGGTCCATCATGACTATTCACACTACACAAGCGTCTCCTTCTTATAAAAAAGCAACTAAACTAGCCTCCTCTTTTGATTTGACGTTTACAAAGCAGACTAGGCCTAGTACTATCAGTATTCTAAAAAACATGCCATCAGAAAATTGCCATCCCCATCCCACCCTATTTAAAAATACCCCTCAGAACAACACGCCACATCTCAAACCATAGACCTCTAGATATGGACAACCAACAGGCACGAGATCGTCGTGAACTTACGGCGCGCATGCCACCCTCTGTAGACCTGTCATGCAGATAGGCCCCCTAATCTCTCTAACATGGTGTCATGCGTGATACTCTCTCTAACATGGTGTCCTGCTTTCTAATGCGCCATCAACAAGCGCATATGACGAACAGTAATTTACAGTTTCCGCATATTTACATATGCTAAAAGTGTTCAATTTTTGTATTAGATAGTTTATGAATAGCTGTTGTACCACCTTGCAAACGCATGTGCGAATTGAAATCGATTTGGTGTGTTCATAAGGTGAAATAGACGGCTGCTCACGAAATATCGGCATGAAAATTGACACCTGTGTTGATTTTATTTCAACATAGATAAACCTGCCGCGTCAAAAATCGTCTGAGAATACATTATTATACAATACATAAAATCGATATCCCACCTTCTCAAATATCACCCTCCAAATGTACGATATCCAGCAAAGTATTATCAGAAATGGTCCTGCTTTCTAACCATCATTGTCCTGCTTTCTAACATTACATTGAGCAAGTATGTCTTGCTTTCTAAGCGATCTGCTCAATACAACAATATAACTGTTGCAGTTAAGTATTGGTAATTATTTTACTCTACTGCAATGGGTGATGTATTATTAGAGCGGGAATTTAATTATCTGTTATATGGTACATTGCATGTGCTACCTCCTGAATATATTCGTTTGATCCAAGATGGCTGCCAAAGAAATGCCAAGATGATTTTTTCACTTCTTGATACAATAAACTACAAGAAAAAACGTGTTGGCAAGAATTACGCAAAAAGTCTCACAAAATTACATAAGGATGTATACTAACTGCTAGAATTGTGTTTTTCATCCGACATCAATTTTTCTTAGCAGATGTCATACATACCCACACACTGTCTTCATTACATTGTCCTTATTATTATGTACGACCTATGGGTATATTCATGCTATTTTTCTACAGCCTGTAATGATTGTTTAAATTATGTCAGTGATGCCCAGGGGCAGATCCGGGATTTGAAAAAGGAGGGGGCGCAGGAGGTTCGGGGGCTCGCCCCCAAGTATTTTTTTTATCAATTTAGGGGACTTTTAAAAGAATTTGGCGTAAAAACGTATGGGCGTGGGCCGCCTGTGCCCCTCTCTGGATCCGCGCCTGATGCCTAATTAACTAACTTTGCCGGTGCGGAGCAAGTGGCAAATTAGACGATTTGACATGTAATAGACAGACCTCATTCCACCATTAGGCCTGCCGTGAGACAAGAATTGTAATGATTGCCAAATGGTCTAACTTCGAAAATACACAACACATTTCCACCAAATTATCGCGGAGGTTGGGGGAATATGAAAATATAATCCGAGAAAAAAAATCACAATTTGTTTTTAAATGGCACATGCCTCAATATTCGATGCTCTTTTGTTTATTATTTACATAAATGACTTCCGAAGAGCTATCAACATATTTAAATCTGCAAGTTATGCCGACGATGCGACCTTGATTGCAAACTTATCTGATTTTAAACACCACAACTACCATACATTAAGCAATAACATGATAAATATTGAGCTACAGAAATTCAGTCACTGGTTAATGTCAACCAAACTTACCTGAATTTACAAAAATCAAAATATATATTTTTTACAAACCACAAAAGCGCGTCAAAATATCAAAATTGACAATCAATAACACAAATATAGAATGTGTCGACGAATTTAATTACTTAGGACTTATGATAAACAAGCATCTAAATTGGAGACAAACATTATAACTAAAATAGCAAATACAATCTCTAAAACCATAGGCATAATAAACAAACCTGAAAACACATAACTTACCATATATAATTCTCTCATCCTTCCCCATTTAAATTATTGTATACTTGCTTGGGGATATGACTCAAAACGAATATATAAACTAAAAAAGAAAGCTATGCATAAATTTCTCATATATCATATAAAATACAACTTTCATCAGGATGTATCGCTCTACGTAATTCAGCTTTGGAGTAAGTTCTTGTAAAATTAGTATCAATTAAATGACTCAATCTATCACATAATCTACACATCCAGCCGTTTACGTCAAAAAAATAGACGGCACATTGATAGTCTTTGCGAGATTTAAAATACTCCATGTAGAGATCGTCGTCGTTGTCTAATAGTCTCAGATACTCTGCTAATTTCGAAGGACTTTCAAAATCATCTGCGTTGATATATGATCCAGGTGGCAGAACATCCTTATATGGACCACTGCCTCTAACAATGGGTACTGTGTAAATGTTATCCTGTAAGATCTTGAATGCTTTTTCAGTAATGTAGTCTTTGCAATAAGTATTCTCAAAAGCCAAATAAAACTTATATTCATTGATATTTTGAGTAGGCTCATCCCTCAAATGTTGACCCACACGGAGTCTGTTATCATTCACAAACGTTCTATTGCTACACTTCCCAAATATGTCCACCGTGATATACGTCTGTAGCTGTTTAGTAAATGTCATTCTACGACTTCGGTCTGTGCAGTGACTAACATGCCAGACAACTAAGCCTTTCTTCTTCTTCACAAAATCCTTTGGAAGGACGTAATGACCATGTTTCCGTTGTTCACATTCACCATATGGCAGGTGTATATCTGCGTCTCTTCTGTAAGTCGCCGTCAAGTTGAAAACGTTACCAGGAAAAACATCATAAAAACGATTATGAAGAAACATAGCTTCGTGATTGTAAATAATCCAGTATTGATCAGGCTGATGCTTTCGAGGAACATTCATTTTCCTTTTGCTCACCATATTTGGTTTACGTAAATCGAACATCACTGCATGACTGCCTGTAGTCAACGTAGATCTATCATACGTGAACTGACAAGAAGATTGATCGCAATCCCGAAATAGGTTGTGCGGTTCCTCCAAGAGTGACCCAGACATTGCACTGCCACTGTGCAGTTGCGTCCATAATAGAATCTGAACGTATGTTTTAGATTTATTACTCCATATCTTTGGAAGAGAACCAAGGGAAATGTAAAGAGCTGAAGATGGTTCAATAATCTTGTCAGTTTTGTAAACAACGACAACAACAGACATCCCCATCATTATCATTCCGAGCATAAGGTGCTTCCTGGTAGGCCTATAGGATCTCTGAAAATAGAATAAATTAAAGTAAATACATTATTTGGTATGTAATAACATTATAGTTTGAAAATTATACTTATCTGATAGTACTAATCTCGAGGGTCTAATAAGTACAGATCGGTCACGCAAAGCCCAAAAACAGTAACTGCTTTCTTTTTCAAGTATATAGTTACTGCATTTTGCTTCGCAAAGGAGAGTTGTTATAGCTCACCAGGCTTAAAACGGATTTACAACCGATCCAAATGACCATAAAATATCTTCCCTTTTTTAATCCGAAGGTACTAATCTCTGAAAAGTCGAAAACAGTTTTCTTTAGGTTTGGAACATTTTCTAAAACCTGGTGCTGACAAATAGATTTCACTAGTCTATCCTTAATAACTCTCTAACTAGATTTTGTTTATTGAAGACCAAAACTAAGCACCGGTCACAAAGATTTGTACGAATATTCTGCTCCTACAATCTGTTTGCGCTTGTAAATATTCCACTGAAGTTGGTAAGGTTGTCTTTGAATTAGTAGTATATGTGCTAGGAACACCTTAGTGTCGCTTCAGGACCACATTACCTACCTGCAGGCGTTGGTTACTACAAGCGTCGTACGAATGTATGTTCGTGCACGGCGCTCGTAGGAACTGAAAAATCGTGCGGTGTTCGTACGAATGCTGTGAGAATAACTTTGAAATTGAATATATTGAATTTGAATTCAGAACAGCCTAAGAATGACTTCAACACCGTACGTAGTTCTTAGGATAACCCTGCGATCGTACGTCCACACTACGATAAGGAATTTTCTTCAGGCGTTCATATAGTTTTTAGATAATGTCGACAACCTGGATAGAAACTTCAGAACGGATACGCCCGCCTTGAGAAGGCCGCAAGAAAATGTCCTGAAATCGTTGGTAGGCGTTGGTACGGGTCATTGTATATATTAGAGGCTTTAGACGAATAAAAACTCGATAGCAGCTAAATATTCGTGTAGATCTAGCCGTTGTTTAAAACCCTTTCAAGCTTATAACCTCTCCTTGACAGGGATAGTCCACATTCCTCTGCCTGCAATCACGTCTTTAACTAATTGGCACCCTCTTCCACGCGGCTTCAAACTGTTTGCCCTTCCACTAAATTTCAAACTCTGCGTAAAATTGCTACCTATAGAACAAATATTGTTTTTTATCGCAATAAATAAGGTAACCAAATATTTCTAATTGAAGTATATCACAGCATAAATATTGATATAATTTAGACACTTCTGGTGTAAAATATGACCAAATAATGTAATTTATTGCAATGCCCGATCATGTGGTAAGTTAACCCTTTCATTACGACCATCTGACATGAAAAAAATCAAAGTATGGTGAAATATACATTTTTATTTATTAACCCTTTAAACGCGGCCCCCGAGTATACTCAGGTGCAGAGTGTGTTTTTTAGTGTTTTTTTTAGTATTTTTGTCTGTAAAATCAATGTGGTCCGGTAATCATGGGGTGGCCTTGTTTTTGCTGATTAAAGTTTGTTTCTCTTTTGATTGTGCATGGATAGCACCCCATAATAATATCTGGGCCGATGTAGAGCTGTTATTCTTAAATAATTCTTTTGGAAAGAAAAATTCAAAATGGCCACCATAAAATCAATAACATTATCATAACTGTCTCAATAATTGAGATAGAGATCTGATTTTTTTCACCAAACCATATATTTTGATATCAAAGAATACAATAAAACAAACCATACCTTCCTTTGGCATCATCATCATGCTTAAAATGCTATAATAATACTTAGATGACAGATATCACAGCAGTGCGGATTGCATGGTTGCACACCTAATTATTACACATTACCTAATCATTACGCATTTAGTACACATCACCCATAAACTGATAAACCTGACATTTTACATAACCTTGACATAACTAACCTTCACGTTTATTTTGGGCGGCATCCATGCAGTAATGCGCAACCTCAACCCATGTCAACCTCCATACCCAATAATGTATCAATCTTTTGCGATGGAAGCCCAAGCTGAAGATACACGCTGCTGCATAATTGTAATTTTGCTTGTTCAATTGAACCTTGAGGAATGGGGGTGTAATAAGGGCAAACATAGGGGCATTACGCTTCCCAATATCAGCACTGCTCTAGATTTCCGAAAAATGTGTGCTGAAATGATACCCGACCAAGTATGTGTCACCATCAGTCCTTTCTAATGGATGACTGCACCACTAAACAGCTTGAAATTGATAAAAAGTGGGTATTTTCAATATTTTTGCGAGTTTGACCTTGAAATGACCTTGATATGACCTTGACATGACCTTGGTGTAACCCACCAGTAAAGCAAAACTCCTTTCCATGTTATTATTTTTTTTAACCCCCCCCCCCCTCCCCAGGAATTCAGCGGTGGGGATGCAAGTGTTCCCAGGAGTTTAGCGTTAAAAGGGTTAAGTTTATTTTGCCTGAGTTTGTGTCCTATTTAGGGGAAATATGGGTGCTGTGTGTGAGAAACAGTTGACATCTCTGTGCACCAGTCGGGCGGGGGCCCTAGGGTAGTGGTTAGCACCGCTGCCTTTCACGCCAGAGTCCGGGGTTCGGTTCCCGGTCTCGGCGGTTTGAAAGAAACAAAAATGTTTCTTCCCCATCCACGTGTGAAAGTTAGTATTGTGGGGAGCCTCCGTGACCGAGAGGTAGCGTGCTCGGCCTCAGACCGCCAGGGCTCGAATTTCGAATCCTGTGTCTGGAGGACAGTGTCATCTCAATCATCTCACCATCCTCAGGAGGTTCTCCTGGCCCAGTTTAGCCTATATGTGCACAAAGGTGGCCTAAAGCCCGATTCATTTCATTTGTGCACCAGTCCTTATGAATATGTCCAATATAACGTTTGGGGTCTCTAGGTTAGGTAGGCCTACTTTTGTCTTTAAGAAGTGTTCAGATAAAATATATGTTCATGATTAAATATAGTGATTAGACCGTAAAGGGTTTTGATTGGAATTATATTGGCCCAGCATTACATCAGCATTGGGCCAATGTATCGTGTTATCTGGTGTTTCTGGTGCCTGATGTATACCCAGTGCCTGACTTATAAAGAATAGGCCTAACTGCGGGATTCCCACAAAAAATAAAACTGGCCCGACATCATTCTATCGCTGCGCCACACTTTGAGCAATATCTTTGTTTTTGACGCAACAAGTTAATTTTAGTGGGCCATAGGATTTTTCAAGATACGTTCTAGGCCCTCCTGCTGAATCAAAGGGACTGACTCAGGCTAAAATCATAAAAAACAGTGGTTCTATTTTGGCTTATTAATATGACCATATGATGTAAACAAGTCCATAGAATAGAACCGCAAAAGTTTTTTTAATTTTTGTGCTGTGCATTTACCAGTTAGGCTAGATATTGAGACTAAATTCCCGTATTTCTTATTTTTGACATGGTAGTGCCGCCAATAGATGCCTATTACGGCCCACACTGTCAAATTGTGAGCTGTGTATCGCTGTATTAGTTTCAGTATTAGTATTCAGCGTTGTTAGAACAGAGTCAATGTTCGGCATCTCTTGATCCAAAACATAGGCTTACCAATGAAAATTAAAATGAAGTATGGCAGAAAACGAGCTACTGAAACCAAAATGTAGTTGAAATGTTGCTGATTCCAACGAAATATTGGACTGTAACATGACTGTAACCTCGCCACAAGGTAACCTCGCAACAGATAGCCTAATCTCGCCACAGATTTGGTAACCTCGCCACAGAAGGCTTAGTAGCCCCGCCACAGCTTTGGTAACCTCGCCACATAGGGCTGAGTAGCCTCGCCACAACTTCGCCACACCTGTTGTATCCGCATTTATCAATGTATTTTTAAAGGTTAATCTTTACCTTGAACGTGGTGTAGATGTCTATATAGAAAATATGTGCCATTAAAATCAAAAGCAAAAAAATTCTAAAAAAATGGACCAATATATAACGAATAATAATACGCCTACAAATTTATTTTGTACAGCAAATATTGTAGAGAATTAGTTCTTTGTGACTAATAGTAGTAACATATTAACCTTTAAACCGCTGAATTAAATAATTTAAACTTTCACACACTCGGTGTTGTGTCTCACTACCTTGACCCACAACTTTAAGTGAGAGAAAACAAGTCGTATTTGTTTAATTTGTAATTTAAGACTAAGCAATTTACAAATCTTGATGTTTAAATGGCTAATAAAACGGATTAAAGCGACTACAGTCGCGCTTAGCGGTTTAAGGTGATTTAGGTGTAGGCCTAGCGGCAACAACAGAGGAAGTTGATGACACTGCCCCAAGAAGAGATCTGACAGGACCCGAGGAAGACAAGAGTAGCACTCAAGCTATGTGATTGACTCCAATAACACTCGATATTGTTGACGCAATTGATTGACACAACTGACATTAACTCATGTGAGTGCGTGGTGACGTGATGACACTTGTAACCTACTTGGAAACGCTTCTTCGGGTTTTAATAATAGCATAACCGCCAATATGGTTCATGTCCACATGGTTTATTAAATGATTTTACTTCTTGTGTGCCAATAAATTGAATGTTTGCTATTTCTATCAGCATGATCACCTGATGAATGTTTAATATGGAATATGAGGTGATACGAATGAACCTTAAGTGTTCTATTTGTTGCTGGGAAAATGCCTCCCTTTTGAAATAATAATGGGCCACATGCCCCATCGTCTAAGGCCAATGCCCCCCCCCTCCCTCCGAAAAATATCATGGGCCCCTTGGCCAGGCTTGTAACAATGTAAAGTAACAGGTGGCTAAATTGGGGTTTCGGTAAGTAAAGGGTAGAATAAACATGCTGTCCTGGGCTGTTTACATGTGAACCACATGGTGGAGACGGTACTGCGACAAGTACTAATTGTCATACAGGACGTCCCCTATTTCTAGAGGCCTGTGTGAGTCGGTTCTGGAAAACAGCCCAGGAATGTGAATGTATATCAAAGTAAGGATCCTGATTGGTGGAGACGTCATTTCATCACAGGAAGGGACCGCGCCCGTCGGGATCCGCTATAAAGGAAGGCGCCCACAGCCTTCGAGAGGAAATTCAGAGGAAAATTCAGGGAGAAATTGGGGAGTATTGTAACAGAGACGTTTCGGGTTTGGCTAAGTTTAGTGGGAGTTGCTTCGGTATCTAACATCTTGTAGATCACTGAAGCAACAGCAAAATTACACAACGAGATATAAGTACTAACATCAGTGTACTGAGAAATTGAATGTTTTATGCTTAATATATATTTTATATATATTCAAGAGTTAATTTAACTTTATCCACGAGTGTTGTGTTTGCCGTGCCAGAACAATTGGACACCCGACGATAGCGTGTCAACGTATCACGGATAAGACCCGTTTACATTGGTGCCGTGACCAGGATTTGTGTCACGGATAAAACCCGTTTACATTGGTGCCATCTGACAGGATTTTAATTTGAAAAACAAATTAAATCAATTCAAGAACCTGGTTGAACAAATTGGAAAGTTACAAAAGTGACTGGACAGTGGCACGGCAAACCTAAGATCAGTGGATAAATACTAGTTAATGTAGAGGTTGCTATCAGAAGCCGCTACTGTTATCAAGACGGGGATAAATAAACGGGATCCAGAAGGAATCAGTATCCAGACGGAGTTGGGCGTTTGCCAGGACCGACGGCGATCCACAGGACAGACAAGGAGTTGGGCGTTTGCCAGGACTGACGGGACCCAGAGGACAACAGACGGAGCAGGATCGACAAGATCTAGACAGAAGCTACATAACGTTGGGATAGTTGGCTACACACAGACACGTAGTCGGAGGTCAGTTATTTTCTAGGCTGCTGTAGTTAATGTTCATTGATCTTTATATTTTTGAGAAGCTTTTGGCTGATCCATTGGAAAAACAAAAATAGAATTATTCCAGTTAACTGGTATCTCTGGTCTCCCGGGGAAAACACATTTTGACAATGCAATCCAAAAAATTGAAAAGGGGGGACTAAAGTTCTATACAACAGCATTGTAATCAAGACAGGGTTAAAATGGGAAGATAATCGGGACTACTAGTGACAAATATTACAGCTGAGAATAATAAGAAGACAATACTCATTAGGGTCCAGTGTACTGTGGGACTTACGGTCGGACATAAAAAGACGCAAACAAGCTGGGGGAGGTACTTGTGTATACAGAGACTGTTTACTATTGAGTATACAGTGACGGGGGGAGGTGATAAGGCAGTAGGCCTATGATGAGCGGGTCAAATAACTGCGCCCCAGTAAATAAGCAGCAATCAAAGGATTGATTAGGCAGTTCAGAAATTATGTGGAAACATATAAGGCGAACTGAAGAGGTGAATATGGAGGAGATTCTGGGGATAATCCGCCAGTATCTCACAGCCATAAATCAGAGACGATCCATTGAACGAGGACGTAAATAATGTTAAGAAATAACATTATTAGAACACGTCACTCAGAATGGTCGTTTCTGGTATTGTTAATTGAGAAATCAAATTGGTTAAATCAAGAAGATTTTGTGTTAATTTTCGACAAAAAATAAATATATTCAAGGATTTGTATTGATTTTCAGAAATTAAATAATTAATTGCAAGGGGCTAAATGTATTATTCGGATTTTTTTTAACTCTAAAATACAGTATTAATGGTAGAAAAAAATACAGTCGAAATTTAATTTGGGGTTAAGGAATATTACATAATGTTAGTGCGTATACGAATGTAAGAAGACACAGTGCAGACATGGTTAGACGGTGGCCTGTATCACAAGTTAGTAGCTCAAAGGAGCTGTAACGCGTGATAAGACGCAGGGCAACATTTGCTAACATGTCTGACGGTAAATCCGAAGAAATCTCCCCGTGCTCATGTTGAGCTAAGATTATCTGAATGTTACATTTCAGATATAGCGGAGATGAAAGGTGAATATGAAGGATTATTGAGAATTATGTAAGCACTATTAAAAATTGGGAAAACGCGAATTGCTAAAGAACGAGGTTCATAAAGGGAGGAAATTTGTTTTTTTAAAAAGTAGATAAACGTAAACAACAACGCGACAGCGAATAAGGTGAGGTAGATAAGGCAGATATCAGTAGTAGGTTTAACGCTGATATGGGATTAAATGTTGATAATATTCATGAGAAGAATTTATCAATGAAGGAACGGTGCTCTCTCCTGATCAGGGAGATGCAAATATCAGTAGTAGGTTTAACGCTGATATGGGATTAAATTTGATAAATTTCAAGAGAAAGAAATTATCAATGCGGTAACACGGAGGATATTAGAGGAGTTAAAAAGTTGATAAATTTCAGGAGAAGAAATTATCAATGCGGTAATAGAGATCGCCCGGGGTTTGAGGATATGGTACAGATATCAGTAGATGTGCACGCTGATATTAACGCTTGATAAAATTCAGGAGAAGAATTTATCAAGGAGCATAAGCGTGATAAATTTATGGACAAGAATTTATCAATAAGCAGTTGCTGATGTAGCGGAGTTTACCCCTTGTCGAGGGGAAGATATCAGCTTATGTGTAAGTTGGTATATGTGTAAGATGAGGTGTTGATAATAGTAAAGAGAAATACAAATTATCACAAGTATACCATCATCGGGGGGATATCAGTAGAAAGTTACGCTGATATGTGACTGAAGTTGATAACTTCAGGAGAAGAAGTTATCAACACATGAGATAGTATAAATGGGTTTAATTTTAAGAGAGAAAAAAAAGTAAACCAACGTACGAGCATCAGGTAAGAAAAAATGTTATTGTGTTACAGTGCCAGAGCTTTGCTAACTCATGGCGGCTGGAGGCATAATAACATTGGTGGCTGCAATGGATATGGGTAGTGATTACAGTAGAACCCATTGTTTTCACGGTTATGTGTGTTGGCAATAAACGCTATCAGACTACAGTTCGTCCAGCTGTATCGTATGTTGCTCTGAACATGTCATGCCATGCTTTCTCTGATCAAATGACTTTACCACCCTATTACTATCACGAATCAGAATATCATTTGAAATCTAGGCAAGCTGACTTACTTCATTTGAAGAAATTTACGGGTGACATTGTGTGGGGACCGCTCGACGAATTAGGTGACGACACAGATCTAATAGATGAAATCAATAGATTACCCAAATTAAATGACATAGATAACATTCCTTTAAGTCAATTGATAGAGAAGTTACATCAGACTAAGATTGTAGCTATGACACCAGTACAGAAACGCCACAGGTATGTTACCTTCACACTGGGAGGATTGATGATTTTGTTAATGACCGGGGTGGGTGCAGTGGGCATAGTATACTGGAGATACCCTGGGATATTAATAAATTGTTTCAAAAAATTGAAAAAACGCAGCCTAGTATTTATAACACCTGCAAGTGCCCAAACATCAAGTGGTGAGAACACGGAGGTGTTGGCGCTGTCTGAGACGGTCAGAGGTCCAATCAGACTGGCTTCCTGATGACTGGATGGTAGTGCACGTGTGTAGGAGACGTCCTATAAGATACATTGATAATCGTGAGATTATATTGATTGCATATAAACTATGTTCCAGAGGCAGAGAATGCTGAGAAGTGTATTTAAAATGTAAATTGTAAGTAAAGCATATATATGATTTTAGAGTGTATTCCACTCAAGACATTGTTCCAGAGAAGAGGATGACAATACATATACATTGTTTAAGTAAAAATAATTTATATTTGTATAAGAAAAATATAGGTGGAAGATGTGCGCACCTCCGAAACTTATATTTTTATTTTTTTATATGATTTTACTAATCATAGGGATTTTAAGGGATTGAAATATGGAATTCAAGCGTGTGAACAAGTTGGATTCCATAGGGGGAGGTATGTAACAATGTAAAGTAACAGGTGGCTAAATTGGGGTTTCGGTAAGTAAAGGGTAGAATAAACATGCTGTCCTGGGCTGTTTACATGTGAACCACATGGTGGAGACGGTACTGCGACAAGTACTAATTGTCATACAGGACGTCCCCTATTTCTAGAGGCCTGTGTGAGTCGGTTCTGGAAAACAGCCCAGGAATGTGAATGTATATCAAAGTAAGGATCCTGATTGGTGGAGACGTCATTTCATCACAGGAAGGGACCGCGCCCGTCGGGATCCGCTATAAAGGAAGGCGCCCACAGCCTTCGAGAGGAAATTCAGAGGAAAATTCAGGGAGAAATTGGGGAGTATTGTAACAGAGACGTTTCGGGTTTGGCTAAGTTTAGTGGGAGTTGCTTCGGTATCTAACATCTTGTAGATCACTGAAGCAACAGCAAAATTACACAACGAGATATAAGTACTAACATCAGTGTACTGAGAAATTGAATGTTTTATGCTTAATATATATTTTATATATATTCAAGAGTTAATTTAACTTTATCCACGAGTGTTGTGTTTGCCGTGCCAGAACAATTGGACACCCGACGATAGCGTGTCAACGTATCACGGATAAGACCCGTTTACATTGGTGCCGTGACCAGGATTTGTGTCACGGATAAAACCAGTTTACATTGGTGCCGTGACCAGGATTTGTGTCACGGATAAAACCCGTTTACAGGCTTGGGGCGAGTACTGGACAAAAATACTCGAGTACAAGTACAAGTACTTGAAAAAATGATGAGTACAAGTACAAGTACTGGATTTTCAAAAGTACTTGAGTACAAGTACCGGTACTTTAAAAAGTACTTGAGTACAAGTACCGAGTACTTTGGTTGTAAAATTTATTCCATCAAAAAATGATTAATATATGTTACTTCATGTTGATATATATGTGACCCGATCTGGCAAAATGAATCTTACGTCGCACTTTGGCAAATGATTATTAAGACAAAAATGAAATGAATCGAGCTTTAGGCCACATATAAGCACATATAAGCTAAACTGGGCCAGAAGAACCTCCTGAGGATGGTGAGATGACACTGTCCTCCAGACACAGGATTCGAAATTCGAGCCCTGATGGTCTGAGGCCGAGTACGCTACCTCTCGGTCACGGAGGCTCCCCACAATACTGAGTTTCACACGTGGATGGGGAAGAAACATTTTTTTTCTTATAAACGTTTCTTTCAAACCGCCGGGAACCTAACCCCGAACTCTAGCGTGAAAGGCAGCGGTGCTAACCACTACCCTAGGGCCCCCGCCCGATTATTGACACAATGAGGGTGGTAACGAATATTTTTTCTACTTAGTTTATTTTAATACATTTTTTTTTAATTACAATTTTATCAAAAGTGCACAAATTGCCTTTTTGAACTTCAAATGCCATTTTCTCAAAATGACGTAATTTCAGAGTTAAACACGCTACAGAGTTATGTGATATACCATTTTAAAGGTAGTTTTGTGGAGGTTCGGGATATCTTAATAACTCCAATATTTAAATATGCAACTTATATTACGACTCATTTTGCCAGATCGGGTCACATATGAGTGGTGAAAATAATTTTATGGGACAGGCCTATTATAGCTATTGCATATCTGATGTCATGTCTCAGCCAATAGTAAAATATTGCATTTTCTGATCAGTGCACAAAGTATTGTATGCTACATGTAGTTGTACTTAGCGAATCATAATAAATATATAAATACATACATAAATTGTCTGTGTCTAAAGCTTTACGTTGCAAAACACGCTAGCTTGAAAACTTGCAGTAGTCCTAATGATGTTTGAATTTTGGGCCAGTGCTGGCAACATTTGGCCGCCACTGTAAAAAAATGAGCCTGAACACACATTGCGTCATGGAAAAGATCAAGGCTTTTTAAGGGTACACCGATCACAATTCTGTCCTGAAAATCCAATAAGCCGTATCTGCTTACTTGTAAAGTAAACAGAACTGTCTTTTGGCTTTGCACGGCAGAATTGTTTTGCGATAACAGGCACACTTTATAGTTGCTGCTGATATAAAATCAAATGTATCACCTTGATACATGTATAACCTTACAAGATTCAGCCCGGGCATAAGCCGACATACTATCCTATTATTAGTTTAAAACCATAATTTTATGCGATTTATAGGAGGAGCACCTCACTGTTGTATTTATTTTCATACCTGATCCGTCATCGCATTTCGGGGACTGGAAATGAAATGAAATGAATCGGGCTTTAGGCCACCTTTGTGCACATATAGGCTAAACTGGGCCAGGAGAACCTCCTGAGGATGGTGAGATGATTGAGATGACACTGTCCTCCAGACACAGGATTCGAAATTCGAGCCCTGGCGGTCTGAGGCCGAGCACGCTACCTCTCGGTCACGGAGGCTCCCCACAATACTAACTTTCACACGTGGATGGGGAAGAAACAATTTTGTTTCTTTCAAACCGCCGAGACCGGGAACCGAACCCCGGACTCTGGCGTGAAAGGCAGCGGTGCTAACCACTACCCTAGGGCCCCCGCCCTTCGGGGACTGGAAGGGTTATATAAAGCCGTCGTAGGCCTACAATTGACTCATTATGTAACCTCACACCTTTAACCCTTTCGCGACACTAACGTGTTCAATTATATCTTTCTTTAATTTGCAGCTATAATTATGTACTGACTCATATTTCTAGCTTCAAATGACAAACTACATAATCACGATAATAAAAAATAGACAAATGAAAAAAAAAAATCTTTAACTTACCTGCTGCTTACCGGTGACCTGACGCAATGTTTATTTTACATTTCAGGGTTGTTTAGTACGCTAGACACCTGACGTCTTGTAAACTTGCGCATAGTTTTGTCTACTTTTAATTTTTTCTTGTATTTAGTATGTACAGCGATCCGATTTTATTGGATGGACCGCTTTATAAATGATTTGTAATAATGATATAGGCCTATAAATAATAGTGGTGTCCCGCAGTTAAAGGGTGTTTTTGCCGTCTAATTACTCTGGTCATCTGTGTTTGAACAGTACTGTTATACCAGAGGTGTTAATCCTATGTCTTCTCGGTACATTGTTGATTAATTCTTGGCCCAATGTCTTGGACATTGGCCCGACATTGTAAAGTCACTGTAGATAAGACGTCGCGTTTTTGGTACATACACAACATTGGTACAGAGCTGTATGAGCGATGGCAGTCTTATTATATCTTAGTCCACACCGAGTCTCAACTTTATAAAGAAAACTGTTATAAACTACTTGTTCACTCAAGTGACATTATTTGTCCGGTGCTGGGAAACTGTCGGCTCAGTAACTACGCAACTGGGCCAATAATGTGCAAATATTATGCAAATACCGATTGATCGTCTTAACAAACACGAGACATTGAACCTGTAGTAATGTTGCTACACCGTCTTCAACGTTGGCCCAACATTATACCACCACTGGTTCAATGCCTCGTGTTTGCTGGGGATTAGCTGCGAAGAAAGGGGTGTTGTAAGTGTGATTTTAAAATGGCGTGACATCATGGTTGAAATCACGCCTTCCCCTTCAATGATTACTGGTCCTACCGTAAAGTAGTCACGTGTAAATGCTATATATCAACTTGTATTCCTGTTTTCCAATGACAGGTCTCTTGTCTTTTTTTTTAAAAAAATAGCTATTCAATTATCTTGTGAACTACACCATGATACTAGTATATACAAGGTAGAACAAGCAATTAGCAGCATGATATTGTAAAAAGGTGCACTTTTGTTATAAGGTGATATAATTAATTGGACTAGTTTGAAATAATTTCAAAACTATTAATTAAATCATTTTTCAATATAATATCTAAACAGATGGAAAACGAATCATTAACTGAATGTTTCATATCCCGGTATAGTGATTTGTGATTTGTCAGTGAGCTGTTTTGAATCAATTTAAGATGACTAGTACTCGTAAAGTACTCGTAAGTACTCGTTAAAAATACTTTCATTTTTAAAAGTACTTGAGTACAAGTACGAGTACAAGTACTTTTCAAAAGTACGAGTACCGAGTACTGGCGAGTACTGCAAAATCGGTACTCGAGTACCGAGGTACCGAAGTACCGAGTACTTTGGTCCCAAGCCTGCCCTTGGCCCCCTTTTTCCAATTTAAAAATCGGGGGCACTGAATATGTAATAATACCAATCTCATACATATAGTTTTAACTATTTATATTCCCGTATATTAACCGTCTGCGTCCCTATGTTTGGGCTATATTAAAAAGAGTTATATTCAAGTTAAACTGAACGTAGATTTCAACCTAAGTCTATGCTAAAAACACAACTAGTAGGCCTAATTTATGTTCTTGTATTATAGACCCTATCAATGGAAGCTGATATTCAACATCACATTGTAATATAGGCCTAAATATCACGCTGATAGGGGTCTAATTAGAAGTTACTAAAATGTGTGGTACCAAAGCCATAAGGCAGGTTCCACGATAATGTGTACCATAACGTTAGCACTATTATTATTGCAAATTACATTTTATTGTTCTAGTATACGAAAGAGGAAATAAGTGTGCCTAAAGGTTTCCATACTGACATATAGTGTACAAAATTTCTGTGATAAAGACAAATCGTCAAAACTTAAAATTAATAAAACGTTGTGAAAAACCTGTCATATTAAGAGTATAAAACCTACTTTGGCGACATGTCATGTTTTTGTACATCGTTTTTGTCAACATTCCTAATTAATTTAGCTAGCATTATGCTGCATCATAAAAACAATATATCAAATTATGATTATTGAAAGTCTATTTTACCACGAGGCATTTTTGACAAAAATATCGATGTTTAAAATTGACACTTAAAACGTGATTTTGTACATCAAAGATGTATTCATCACGTTAGCAAAATTAAAAGTGTCCGTACGTCAAAACTATATACACCATTAATATGAACTTGAGCAATTGACCAGGTAATTGGTTTGTCTACTAAAATATATAGCACAAAATGTTAAAATAATAAATGTCTAGATATAGTGGCATCGATTTGTCAGTCACGGAATTCGCTGTCCTATTTTGCGTAACAATAGCACTACAGTTTATGCACTGTACAGCAACAGATTTGTATACTAGCTGCCCATGTGACATGGTTTTGATATCTGTGGCTATTGCCTGCACGTGTTAGTTCAGAAAAATACCGCTATGTGGTAGGCATGTTTCTAAAATGTATTGGTCAAAATTTACGTCACCATCTCTGTGATTAATGAGAAAGTAACGTTAGCATTTTGGTTTGGTAAATTTGACAATTCAAGCCTGCTAAGTGCCCAGTTTGTACCTCTGAACATGCCATTTCCATAGAAAATGAAATAATGTATCTCATTACAGCGAATGTAATGCTTTGTACCAGTCAAGGCTATAATTAAACACATTTGTGTTTGTGTTGCTATCGTTTATGGATACTGGACAAACCTCACACTAACGTTATATTTCTTGGATGTTTTTCACTGTGCACGTTATGTTATTTGGATGTTTTTCACTGCTAACGTTATGCTATTTGGATGTTTTTCTCTGTGAACGTTATGTTAATTGAATGTTTTTCACTGTTACGTTATGTTATTAGGATGTTTATCACTGTTAACAATATGTTAATTGGATGTTTTTCTCTGTTAACGTTATGGTAATTGGATGTTTCTCACTGTTAACGTTATGTTATTTGGATGTTTTTCACTGTTAACGTTATGGTAATTGGATGTTTCTCACTGTTAACGTTATGTTATTTGGATGTTTTTCACTGTGAACGTTATGTTATTTGGATGTTTTTCACTGTGAACGTTATGTTAATTGGATGTTTTCACTGTGAACGTTATGTTTTGTGGATGTTTTTGCCTGTGAACGTTATGATATATAGATGTTTTCACTGTTATGGCTACAAAAAAAAGATGTAGGCCTATTGGTGATATTCTACTTCATAAACATGAATAAATTGAAGTAGTTTGTATTTATTTGAGGAGCGCATGTTGAGACATTCCACCTATAGAAATTAAAGAGCACTTGAA
Organism: Flabesymbios commensalis; assembly: GCA_964017125.1. Taxonomy (NCBI): domain Eukaryota; kingdom Metazoa; phylum Annelida; class Polychaeta; order Terebellida; family Flabelligeridae; genus Flabesymbios; species Flabesymbios commensalis. Next base: position 39,053,972 of record OZ024911.1, on the reverse strand, counting down.
TCTTGAACACACAATTGTTCTGAAACAATCTATGTGCATGTTAATTGCAAAAAGGCCAACCTCTTTAAGCGAAAAGTTTATCAATTTTTTGTAATTATGAAAAAACAAACATCTACCACTCATGAAAATAACAGTTCAAACGAAAAGTAGCCAGATTGATCAATCGCCATACCCAGAACATACTGTTTTAGGGATGTGTGGGACGTGATGCAATGGATAAAGCGTATAACTTTGCAATTCGCCGCTGCATGCCTGCCTTGCGAGTTTAAGGCTCGCTTGGTGTATAATTTTCGGAGAGATGTCAATGTTTCTTCTCTCTACACCCTAGGACATTGATGTGTCAATTTGTGCCCCCACATGCTTCATTTCACTCAGGTGTGGATGAGTAGGATTACCTGGTGGGATAGAGATGTAAAATATATTCGATAATAAAAAAAAATCAATAGCGCAAAACGTTTGCAGTGATGCATGCTCCCCGGGGAGTTGGTACATTATTTAGGCCTAACAGGTCCAATGACCAGGGATAATATAATTTAAGTCGTCATGTAGCCTGTAGGCATATGATGAGCTGGATATGTGCGCCATATAAATATATCATATTATTATTAGACCCTATTATGTGAAGTAGGGCCTACATGCTAACGTGATTACGTACAGATGTACGCCCAAGACAGCTTAAAACGTCACGTTAGCATTTTGGTTTTTACTTAATCAACATTAAACAAAAAAATATTAAGCAAAATAAAGGTGATATTATGATACTTTGTGTTATTATATGTGATATTTATGTATCGGTGACACGTGAATTATTTGTGAGTGACTGTTATTAAAACAACAAAATTTATCTCTATTTCCCATTGCAAGACTGCACGAATAAATGTTTTTTTAACATTATAAAATTTAAAGGTTATATCGAATTTATCGAAAACATGTTGTTTGTTCATTCTACAAACATATTGAAACGTCAAAATTATCATTTAAACTATTTTATTTTTAGGTCCACTCAGTAGGTTGGTCGTACACATTATCGTGGAACCTGCCACAACTTTATTATTTTGAACTGAATTTACAAATACTATTAATAATAAATGATGTTCCTTTAATGCTGGGTAAACGATGTAGAGGGTGGCACAACAATATACTAAATATCCAGTTATCCCTGGTTTAATACTAGTCCACCGTCTGCACTGCTGGCCCAACATTAAACTAACATTAAGTCGATGTAGTTTCTGTAGAAAGCATAGCGTATAGCCTGTGTAATATATTATCAGATTATGCTTTGTAGGCCTACGCATCGCGTTGACTACTACAATGCATCTTCCTGGCAGCAAGTCTTGACACAGCGAGGCCGTCAGGCCAAGCCTTGCTGAATTAGCCATACTATCCACCTATTGGGGTGGGGAGGAAGATTTAGATATTGAATATTCATTAGTTTTTCAAAAAATGTCTTTTTAATGTTGGCCCGCTGTCTGCGACGTTGGCTCATCATCAATTCAACCCTCACGCACGTTTCGGTGAGATGTGGTGGTCTGTGTCTGAGACGTTTCCGGTGAGCTACTCGGCCAGCAGACACGTGTTGTTTAATGTAGGGCCGGTGTCGTAGACAATGGCCCCACATTAAAACAACACTCATGCCAGAGGTCAAACTTGGGTCAAACAAAAAAATATTTTTAAAGAGTCCCCACTCCAATAGGCGGATTCAACCCTGTTTCAGCAAGGTCGGTCTACGACCTCAGGAATAGCCAGCCTTGCAGAGGAAGATGCTACAATGAGGCAATAGGCCTACCGCTGAAGTACAATCACACGTAAATTGCCATATAGAGTTAACTCTATGATCTGGCTAAACTTCTGAAATTCGAAACCTTTGAGTGTTGATCCACTGTTCGCCGTATCATGTTTGCTGGGATGCACCTAAAAGTATGCATACTTTAGAAGTGGATATGTATATTAAAAACATGTCTCGAAGTGATAATATGTAGGCCTACTATTATCATTTTACTTTCTAAAGTAAAATACAAGATGTATGCCAGCATGTATATTATTGTGCAAGTTTAAACCCAATAATAAATTTCTTGTTTTGTCTTGTTATATGTGCGGATGCACTCCATACCGTGTGAGTCAGGTGCTGGAGTAATGTCGATTCAGTTTCTATAAAGCAGCTGGCTCAATTTTGAATCCTGTGTCTGGAGGGCAGTGACACCTCATTCATCTCACCATCCTCAGGAGGTTCTCCTTACCTAATTTAGCCTATATGAGTACAAATGTGGTGTAGAACCCCATTTATTTCATTTCATTGCATTTGATACAGCCAACTAACACCTGACTCAACGTTGGCCTGACAACATTACAGCAACATTTCAGCAAAGATTTTGTGAGTTGAGAAAGCGTTCATGGATCTTCATCCTTAGGTCTACTGTGTGTATTGTGATTTCCATATTTGGCATTACGTAAGAGGGTGCAGTGAAAGTGCATTACGTCTTTATGTGATAATGATGGATTAGGGCTACTGTATATTTCACGGCTGAGTAAGAAACATTAAAAGCTGATATTTTCCAGCTTTGCTAGGCATATTTTAGGCAGAAGAATTAAAATTGGAAATTAAAGATTTCGTGAAAATTCCTGGCTAACTGGGGCATAATAAAAGTCCCAGAAGAATTAATAATTGCACTTTTGTAATATTGAGGAGACTGGCCCAGGCTAAAATCATATCATCAAAAAATCGGTGATTTTATTTTGTCTTCTTAATATGATCATATGATGTAAACATGTCCATAGACTAGAACTGCAAAAGTGTTTTAATTTTTCTGCTTCGTATTCACCAGTTAGGCTAGATATAGAGACGAAATTCCCGTATTTCTTATTTTTGACATGGTTGTCCATAATTAGAAATCATGAATTTCGTCTCTATATCTAGACTAACTGGTGAATGTGCTGCAGAAAAATTTAAAAAGTTTTGCAGTTTCAGTCTATGGACATGTTTACATCATATGGTCATATTAAGAAGCCAAAATAAAACCACCGATTTTTTGATGATTTTAGCCTGGGCCAGTCCCTTTAACATTGTAGTCCTGTGAAATGATTCTTTGTCAAGCATATGTCACTAGGTGCAGTGCTTCAGAACGTGTGTAAAATCAACAAAATGTATTATGGGAACCGAACATAATAATATAAATGCCAATGATCGATATAAAGGATATAATAGTCTAATACTGTACATCTTTTCATGATAATGCATCCTAGAGTATAGATATACATTCTCTGACACATTTTTAGCTGATTTTATGCAATGCTGTTGACAAACGTCAAGGCCCCCGGGCCTCTTGTTTGAGTAAACTGATAGAATTGAGACAGGGCGATAGTTGCCCGGGTCGGTTTTAGATTTATTTTTGTAAAGTGGTACAACTCGTGCAATTTTCATACCACCCAGAAAATTGCCTGAATGTAAAAAGAGATTAATTATATGAGTGATTGGAGCTGTGATTTGGGTGGCGCCATCCTTAATGAACCCGCCCGGCATGCCATCAAGTCCAGTCGCCTTCTTAGAGAACAAATTTTGTAGGTGTTTAAGTGTTTCTTCCTCACTAATAGGAGTGAACTTAAAAGAGTCTTTTTTCACACCTTTTAAACTGTAATAAGTGTCAATGAATAGACCAACAAAAAAATATATTTGGTAACATATTTGGTTTACGCAAATTGAACATTACTGCGTGACTGCCTCTAGTCAGCGTAGATCTATCATACGTTAACTGACAAGAAGATTGATCGCAATCTCGAAATAAATGGTCTGGTTTCTCCAAACTTGACCCCGGCATTGCTTTGCCACTGTGCAGTGGTATCCATAATAGAATAATATGTTTTAGATTGTTGACTCCAAGAAGCAAAGGAGGTGTATGAAACTGAAGATGGTTCAAGAACCTTAGCAGTTTTGTAAACAACAATAATAGTCATCATCATTATTCCCAGCAAAATGTGCTTCTTTGTAGGCATAAGCTGAAAACAAAATAGATACATTCAGACGTATTTTGTGTGAAATAAATATCATAATACATGATACTGATAGCAAATTATTATAGTGTTTACCTTATAGCCTACACGTGGGGTGTGATATAACGCTGTTTCAATTAATGTAGTCTACCCGACTGTCATTGGTAATACAATAGATTAAATGAATGAACGAATGAATGAATACATGAATACATGAACGCTGAACGGAATTCGAATGCGAATTTAGATCACGTTTTGTGCATATAAACAGGAACCTCCTGATGATGGTGATAACAATCGCAACACCAGGACATTGGCAATATGGTTGCATTATTCAACATTTAAAACCAAGTATTCCCTCCAATATTGGGATAGATATTACATTCATCTTGCATTCACATTTCACATGCAAATGGACTTTCGGCGAATGCGTTCGGCGAATGCTAGGTGAATGTTCAGCGAATGTATAGCGACCACTACTTTACATATGCATATTAGTTTTCGGCGAATGTATGGCGACCAATCGGCAAATGTATGGCGACTAACTTGGATATTGTATGGCGAATGTTCGCAGAGCATTCGCCGAAAGTTTCCAATGACATGCATAGACGGAGCTATATAGGCTTACTAAATATTTACACACAAAACATGCATACACGCAAATGCATGGACCCAGCGCATCTAATTTGAACAATTTGTTTATTACCTATTAAAATGTAGGTAGAAACATCTCAAGCACTTTTTTTTGTAAAAAGGTGTCTTTCTAAACCCCTGTATACATGCTTTGTCGATTTCACAAAAGCATTTGACTATATTGATAGAACAGCATCATACTACAAATTATTGAACAGGGGAATAGACGGCAATTTGCTAAACGTAATAAGAAGCATGTTTTCAAAGCAGAGTGTCGTGTAAAATGGGACTCGCGTATTAGAGATACATTAAAATGCGAATATGGGGTTCTACAAGGCGGTATGCTCAGTCCCAAACTATTCATGGAATTTTTACAAGACATATCCGCAACATTTGACCAAGATCAAGGTATCCCTGTGGACACCTTACTAATGGTATATCTGTTATTTGCAGATGACCTTGTCCTTTTTTCTGAATCTGCTGAGGGATTACAAAAACAGCTAATTGCTCTGTATTTATTTGCTTCCCCTTGGCATATCATAGTAAGCAATCCTAAAACAAAATTCTAATCTTTAATGAGCGTTACACAAAAGTACACGGAAGCTTCCACTATGGTGATAACATTATAGAAAAAGCTGAACAATATAAATACCTGGGTGTGGTGTATAGCACCAAGTCTGCTAATAACGTGTTAAAAGAAACTTTTTCTCATCTTGCTTCCCAAGCTGGGAAAGCAATTTTTTCTCTACGTAAACAGTCCCGTCCTGTCACCCACTATTGCGTTCAAGGCATTTGATTGTCAAATATTGCCCATACTAGAATATGGAAGTGATATATGGTACACAGGCGATGATGTTAACGATCTGGAAAAAATCCATCTAAAATTTATTAAATCTACACTTGGAGTTAGAAAGCAAACACCTACACCTGCAATATATGGGGACAAGGGACGATTTCCACTGATCATCCGACAACACATAAAAGCCGTAAAATATTGTTGTAGAATTCTAAATCTCAGAGCCATCCAGTCAGAAATGCCTACAATATGCTTCTTGAGCTAGATGGCATTGGCTTCACGAATTGGTGTTCCCGTATTCGCTCTGTCCTCGAACGAGCCGGGCTTGATCAAATTTGGGAATCACAGAATATTGGGGATACAAATAAATTCATGCTTTTATTTAAAGAATCAATTGTTAGAATATTTACACAGCAGTGGAGAAAAGATATTGATAGTTCGAGTAAGCTGGGGCACATATGCATTAATAAAAGAAATATATCTGTGTTGAACCATATATCTTACACACAAGGGGTAACCATCTCATAACATCAATGGCGAGATACCGAATGAGCTCACATGATCGAAATATAGAAAGAGGACGATACAATAATCCAATCGCTCCAATAAACCAGCGAATATGCACAAGGTGTGAATTAAACGAAATTGACGACGAAATACATCTTCTTCTCCACTGTAACGCTATGAATAATGAACGCAAAATCTTGTTTAACTCTGTATCCGCAACTATCAATATACAGCCGACAAATGATACTCAAATTTACATGTCTCTATCAGTTTCAAACGCTAAGGAATCTCTTGAGAAATTGCAACATTGTTTAATGGGTGTGTCGGCCTAGATGACAGGATCTAAGCTGAAGCTTAATCCTAGCAAGACAGAATTTCTTCTTATTGGGACCAAACTTCAGCGAGAAAAGTTCTTGAATAATTTCCCACGCTTACTTCTAGGTCACAAACAAGTCCATCTACATCAGCTAAAAATCTTGGCGTGCTATTCGACAGTAGCCTGAATTTCCGAAAACACATATCCCAAACATGTAGGGCATGCTTCTATCATATCCTTGACCTGCGTCGAAGTCGAAAAAGTCTGTCCTTAGATCCTGCCAAGCAAATTGCAGTGGCACTCGTAGTAAGTAGTAAGTTAGATTATTGTAACTCACTTTTTCACAATATGCCAGAAAAGGATATCGCTAGATTACAACGCGTTCAAAACTGCCTTGCAAGAGTGGTAACCAACGCCCCACGATTTAGTCGTTCCGTTCCAATTCTAAAACGATTACATTGGCAAGTTTCGCATTCATTTTAAAATATGTGCGATAACTTTTCGAACCCTAAAAGAAAACCAACCTGCATATCTGGCTGATTTACTTGTTCGGCCGAAATGCTCAAAATATCTACGCTCCACTAATTCAAATAGATTTGTTGTTCCTCGTATAAAGACTAAGACTGGGTCAAGAGCTTTCTCTATATCTGGTCCAGCCTTATGGAACGCCCTGCCTGTGCCAATACGTAATGCCAAAACAATCTTAACATTCCGGAAATTACTTAAATCTCACCTATTTGACCTGGCTTTTCCACCCTAGTCCCTCAGCAGCCCCTGCTTTGGCCTAGATTATGACACATGATCACGCTAAGGATCTTGATGGCTGGGCGTGCACCACAATGCGCCGTGTACAAACGACACAACGACCCAATGTCGGCTCAATGTTGGCCCACCGTCTGTAACGCCGGTACAACCCCGATTATAATAATTTTGACTTTTGTATGATTTTTGGCCTGATTGCGTCGCTTTAAATTTTGATTTTGTAATTTATTTTTTGATCTTGAAGATTTGTTAGAATTACGAAAATAATATCATAAATAAAATTATTGATTCTTCTTTCAAAATCACACCAAAAAGAAGTATTACACTTGCTGCTATTTGTATTTGTTGGGATTTATATATTCAGAAATTTGACATTGAAATTGACTTTTTGACCTACAAGGTCACTTTAAATCACAAACATAATACCATAAATTGATTTTCGAGTCAAAATCCCATGAAAATGAGGCATTACACAGTCATGTTAAAATAGACCTTTTGAGGTAAGATCATTAAAATAATAAAATAAATGTATTTTTCAGTCAAAATTGCACGAAAAAGAAGTATTACCTCTGGTATTACACTTGTACCTACCTTTATTTGTTGAAAAAAATTCTTTACCTCGAAATTAGCCTTTGCCCTTGTCTGCTAGGGGGGGGGGGGGGGGGAGGGGGGCTCCAACTTGAAGTCGCGTAAGTAAAATTAACAATTATTTTCTGTTTTTCATCTCACTGGTTCTAAATCTGATGCCTTTTTGACAATAAACATAACTGAGATCGCATCATAAAAATTACAAAATATTGTTCAACAAAATAAAGTCATGTCACTTTGCTGGTTCAAGCTGGACAGGCAGGGCTTGTACATTTTGTATGAGGATGTCACGCATATTCATCCCAACTGTCAAGACAGAACCACAAGTGGGACAGTCCAAATGAAGAAAATAAGCAGATGACCAGGATGACAATATCACCATCGACTATGAGCACCGGATCAACCTGTGGTGCTGCTGTGCAGTATTATAGACCTATCAGTCACCATCTCTGCTCAAATGTGGTTATATGGCTGAAGACTAAGCACGTCATATTGGTTAGTGAGGAGAACCCTATACTCGCCTTTATTGAGCATTCCACACATTTCTTGCTTCACAAGTTGTGTACTTTGGAAATTGAATAATTCCCTCTTGTCGTTATTGTTGCTGAGGAACGCAGTGTTCCATCCCTCATTTGGAATGTAATACAGGTGTGGCTATCCCCGATCCCGTTAGTACGTGGCCCTAAGACACGATGCTGGTGTGTCAAGGTTTTAATGTTGACCTCTTCTTTTCCAAGATTATACAACTATGACTAGCTCTTTCTGCGTCACTTGAAAACCTATGTTATGGGTCTACGGCCATTAATTTTTTCAGTACGGGGATCGACTCTAGATATTAAAATCTGACGTCTAAAGTCGGTCCCCGCTACCCGGGTAGGTCCCCGCGCTGTAAGAATTTAAATCAGGGTGGTAGAAAAGTGTTTAAATTCTAATTATATAAGGTTTGGTGTGGCAATAATGAGACATTATGTTTTAGGGTTGTTCTTAGTTGTGAATATGTGATCTCTGGCTAGCTAGTAATGGAATTTTTTTAATTGTCAAATTTGGCGTCCCCATTGAGAATTGGCTTTGGCTCCCGGCAATTTGAATTCAGCGGTCAAAATCTGTAAGTTTACAAGTGTTCATGCACGTAGACAAATGTGCACAATTCCACTATAAACCCCCCCTAACGAACTCGACTACTAGGATGACAAAGTGTCATCCGGCCGTTTCTGAATATATAAACCCTTACCATCAATAATCATCCTTAGAAAAGCGTTATACTGTTAAAATAAGTGTCCATAATATGCCCATAATAGGCGTTTATCCGCCGGACTATAATAATTTCATGAAAAACTAATGTTACGTATAGTATAATAATAAATAGACTTATACTATAGGCCTATTGCCATTACTGAGATCTTTATCTTATATTTTACCAAAATGTTATTGTAACAGACGAATTCCCCAACTCTTAAAAACATTATAGACAAGAATCATGTTTTTTTGCAATTTTGGATGGTTTAACGATTTTCATGGCTAATGGCGGCCATCTTGGAGATCACCCAGTCAGATTTAGACAGACTTTTTTCCACTATATCCATTAGGATTGAAAACCGCTGAAAAAACTTTGTTTAATTTTTTTTGGGTCAGCTGGTATGGTGACCCGTCTATAAATGGTTCAATATTCTGTGTGGGTGGTCTAAATGGATTCACTAACCACCAAACTAGTTGAAATGGTGTATTACAAAATAAATTGACCAAACATTGATCAATTTACACAAATTCCTGTTGAATAACTAAAAAATCACAACGCTTCTGATTCAGTTTCTACACATATTCCCAAACTAAAGTCCTCAATAATCTTCTTGTGAGTAGGCCTATTGTTGCAAATCATCTTAATAAAAAAAAACCTACGATTTTCATTTTCATCGATATGACTAACTTACCATTTTCGGTTTCCTTGGTGGTTTTCTTTATATGTATATATCTGGAGCTTATTTAATCTGTTAATAAGCAGACCTACTAATTGTTATCGTTCTATGTAATTTCACACAGCGTCTTAGCAGGCTATATCTGCGCACACTTGTCGCCTTTGCATAGTTCCGTTCCAGCAAGTATTTCATCACAATGAACCTACAGAGCCAAGCTACTAAGTAGATAAACCAATATCGGGCTGTGTGACAAGGTACACTTTTGAATGATATTTTCAAATCCTCCTTAATAAAATTATTTTTGGCAATGTAGGTCAATACCCAGCAAGCACAACGCAGTTGTATAACATTTGTACAACGTCGGGCAAACGTCTTCGACGTTGGCTCAACATATACAAATGCTATGCAAATGTTTTGTGTTTGCTGGGTACCATATTAAAACGTTGGAACTTTTTTCACGAGCTGCCAAGTTGTAGTGATCACTTTAGTACGAGTCTGAATGGGCATTGAATTGTCTTTGTCGTGCAGTTAGCCTTGGGTGAATCTGAACAAAATTCTTTTGTGGCTTTGCATAAGGGTAGGCTATCCGAACATGAACTCATACTAATATGATAAAATATCCATGCCCATAATCACTGATAATATAATATAGGACAATGTTCATGCAGAATCATGCCTATGTGTGAAATATCCATGGATAGGATATCTATTCTATAAATCCACCCTTACATCCGTCTACACGCCCACCCAAATCCACAGACAGACCGACCCATCCATCCATCCATCCATCCATCCATCCATCCATCCATCCATCCATCCATCCATCCATCCATCCATCCATCCATCCATCCATCCATCCATCCATCCATCCATCCATCCATCCATCCATCCATCCATCCATCCATCCATCCATCCATCCATCCATCCATCCATCCATCCATCCATCCATCCATCCATCCATCCATCCATCCATCCATCCATCCATCCATCCATCCATCCATCCATCCATCCATCCATCCATCCATCCATCCATCCATCCATCCCTCCCTCCATCCATCCATCCATCCATCCATCCATCCATCCATCCATCCATCCATCCATCCATCCATCAATTCCCGCTAAAACCCACCTACCAACCATGTTTTTGTGATTTAGCGGCCCAGCAAGCATGAGCGTTGACGCATAGTTTTTATAATGTTGGGCCAGCGTCGTAGACGGTGGACCAACAGTACAGCAACAATTATGTCAATGCCTTGTGATTGTTGGATATAATTATATTCAGATTATATATAGGTTGTGGTATAGAGTATAATCTGAAAGGTAAATGTAATGTCTTGAGGAGCTAAAATGAAAGACAACTCGTCGGTTCAAAGCCAATTATGCCAGTCTGTGACTACAGCGTGAACAAAAAGTGTGCAGCTATGTACAAAAGTGAACGCGGGCGTGGTATGGAAAGTCAGGAGGTCTTTATAAATGGTCAATGTTCAGCATGTTCAAGTCAGTTCATTCCTCCCCTGTAAGTGAGTATGACGGTATATATAACTTTAACATTACTTTAAGCTCAAAATTATGCTTCAATAAAGTTAGTGGGAAAATACGTTTTAAATGTCTCAATTTGAAATAATGCAGTTTGCACTATATTAAGAGTATGACAGTCTATCACGTAGCTTAGACACTCGGGTGGATCTTCTGACTGGAGGCGGTGCCGCTGGAGTTGAGTTGGGTACAGGTGAGTCGGGCACTGTATCACCTGTTGAATGCGCCACCGGCTCGGCAACAGGAAAGGAAAGTTCAGCCACAGTCGGATATTGATGTTGACGGGTTTCAAATGGTGCGTTTGAAACGTCGTCACCATCATCTGGTAAAGCCCAATGACGACTAATAATATGATCTTGATGACGGCGGATCATACGGCCATCATCAAGCTGTATCTGATAAGTTCATATAGGACGTCACGTTGACCTTGGGTCGGTATTATCACACGTGATCCCCACAATATACATCCACCTTCTACACTGAGTTCAGTTTTACGAATCACATAAGGTTTTAGAGATTCATCACTTACGTCACTAGGCCAGCCATCTCTGACATATTGTAACACTACTTGTGACAGGATCACGTCTAGTCCAAACTTTGATTTTGTCTGACGTAACACAAGTTGTCGATAGATGTTCCATAAGCTGCACCACATCACCTGGTTTTCTAATCCCGAGAGCACCGTCTTCCAGTGGTAGTCTACTCATAGCGTCCGCGTTAGCATTGTCAATACCACATCTATACTGAATGTTATAATCGTAGGCACTAAGCATTAAACTCCATCGTTGAACACGCGGCGAAGCCATGTCTGGTATGCGTTTGTTCGGACTTAATAATCCAAGTAGCGGTTTATGATCACTCATAATTGTGAAGTTTCTCCCATAAATACACCCTGTATACAAGTGAAATTTCTTGATGGCGAAAATCACTGCTAGGGCTTCTTTATCAAGCTGAGAGTACCTGGTCTCGGCGGACGTGAGAGTTCTTGACGCGAATGCGATTGGTTTTTCAGTGCCATCGTCGAATTTATGAGCTATGACGGCTATGACGACACTACGATATCTTTCTCTGAATCGTAATGAACTAGAACTGGTGCCAAAATTAAACACTGTTTAGCCATATTAAAGGCTTTTTGCTGAGGCGTATTCCATGTAAATTCCGTATTCTTTCTTAACAGCACGTTCAAAGGCGCCAAGATCGTAGACAAGTTTGGAATAAATTTCCCATAAAAGTTTAGCATTCCTAAGGACGAACGCAGTTCTTGTAATGTTTTTGGGGCTGGGCGTCTTTTATGGCACGTACCTTCTCTTCAGTCGGATGCAATCCCAAAGCATTAATCAGATGTCCTAAATATTCAATTTCCGGAACTTCAAAAACACACTTTGCTCTCTATAAACGTGCGCCAGCGTCAGACAAACGTTGTAACACAGCTTTAATGTCTTTTTGTGTTCAATATCGTTTTTGCCGGTTATTAATAGATCATCTAAGTAGGTACATACCCCAGGAATACCTCGTAGCATATCGTCCATAGAACGTTGATAAATCCCGGGAGAAGACGAGACACCAAACGGTAACCTTGTATATTGATACAAGCCCTGGTGAGTGTTTATTGTGGTGAATTTCCTGGAGTCTTCGTGAAGCGGAACTTGTAAATAAGCATTGCTCAAATCAATTTTTGAGAAAATTTTACCACCGGACAATGTCGCGTAAATATCATCTATTCTGGGAATTGGATACTTGTCGCACTTAGACGCAGCGTTTATTGTAACCTTATAATCCCCACAGAGCCTCAAACTTCGGCCATCAGATTTTATAACTGGAACCACCGGCGCAGCCCAATCACTGCTCTTTACCTTCTGTATGATTCCCTGCTTCTCAAGGCGATCAAGCTCATCAGACACCTTGTCCTTCATATCGTACGGTAGGGGGCGCGCCTTAAAGAATTTAGGCACAGCATTTTCATTCACATATATTTTTGCACATACTCCTTTAATCTCGCCTAGGTCATCGTCGAATAAATGTGAGTATTTTTGTAACATAGTCTCTAATCCTGTCTTTTTAGAGCGTTGAAAATCATGTATATCCTTCCAGTTGAGACGCAACTGACCAAGCCAATGTCTGCCCAGTAGATTTGGGCCCTTGCCAGGAGCTACACACAGCGCTAAAATCATTTGTTGGGTCATTTACAATCACATTAACGTTAAGTTTCCCCAAAGCAGGTACAGCTTCACCGGTATATGTTTTAAATACATCAGTACATTCCTCTAGATCCGGTTTATTGTTCTTATTACTCCATAATGTGTCGTGGTTTGTTGACTTATGAGCGAAACACTTGCTCCAGTATCTATCTCCATCTGCACTAAACTATCTTCTATAGTCACCAGAATAGTCACTGGGTCGGTTTCACGGAATTCAGAGTTCATTTTAAACATTGAATAAGCTTCAGACTCCGGTATGTAAGCAGAGTGACTATCAGAGTCAAAATCACAGGTGACAGTTGAGTTGTTATTATTTTCAACATAATTTGTAGAATATTTTTGCTTTAATGTCTTCGCACTAGCAACGTTATTCCTTGGCGAGGACTGCTGTGACCTAGATAGGCAAGCGGGACGAATATGCCCCTTTATCCCACAGGCGTGGCATACTGCGTCTTTGAATGGGCATTTAAATTCACGATGTCCGTCATTAGTATAGTTTTTGCAGCGGTAACATGGTTTATACTGTTGTTTACCTTGTTTGTCGGCATATCGCCACTTTGACCTGGCGCCACATGTTCCATGAGATGAGTGGTCAGGCCCCTGTTGAACAGGGCTGCTGCGTGAATAGTCAATCCTATTCACAGAGCCATGCGAGGTGCCTTGTATATCCGTGGTGTTTTTACTTGCCGTTTCCATAGCTTCAGCAATTTCATAAGCTCTGGTAAATGTTAAATTCTTCTCTGCGAACAGACGTCGTTGAATCCGATCATCAGCAATGCCACACACCAGACGGTCACGTAGCTTATCTTCTAACTTGTCAGCAAAGTTACAATACTCTGAAATTTGCCGTAAATCAGCAACAAAACTTGCAACCGACTGACCTTTCTCTCGGCTTTTGCTGTTAAACTTGTAACGTTGTAGCGTTATGGATGGCTCCGGCGAAAAATGATCATTTAATATTTTCACTATTTCTTTGTATGGTTTTGTGTCAGGTTTGACAGGAGATACTAAGCTACGCAGTAATCTGTAGGTCTGCGAGCCACACGAACTCAATAAAATGGCACGTTTCCTGTCATCTTTATCTATTCCATTGGCATCAAAGAAACAATCCATTTGTTCAATATAGCTCTTCCAATCATCCGTATCTCTATTAAATTCACCAACATGGCCATACACTGCCATGATTTCACTTGTTGTACACACCTGGCCGCTTGAGGAGCTAAAATGAACTCGTCGGTTCAAAGCCAAGTTTAATTATGCCAGTCTGTGACTACAGCGTGAACAAAAAGTGTGCAGCTATGTACAAAAGTGAACGCGGGCGTGGTATGGAAAGTCAGGAGGTCTTTATAAATGTTCAATGTTCAACATGTTCAAGTCAGTTCAGTAATGAATAGAAATGATTAACCCTTTAACCGACAAATTATTCAATCTGAATTTTCACCCACTTGAAGTTGTGTCTCGCTGACGCGATCCACAACTTCAAGTGAGTGAAAATTATGCAGATTTGACAAAATGGAGGTCAACCGTTTCCAAATATTGCTGATTTATGTCACATTTTATCTTTAACATATTTAAAATGTGGTACTTAATGTGCTGATAAAAAATCAAAACCCGAGTATGTGCGGCACCGGCGGTTAAAGGGTTAAATAGACATAAAGCCGATGCGTGGTAACTATTTGGCATACAAAACACGCAACACATGGAGTTTTTACAAATTTGGTAGACTTGAGAGTGATGCGATACGACAGGACATATACATTTCGTCAAAGGAAAGAAGGGATATTTTGCAAATTTCATGAAGGTATTAAGTTTGGATTGCACTAGCTGATCTCGGCAAAGGAGGTGAGCCATAAAAAGTGTTATGGGGCTGTAAAAAGTTTATTTGGTCTCTGTTCTGCCCTACTGGTATCCAAATTAGACAAGCAAATATTCTCAGGTGGTTTTTGGTAAAAATACTCAAATATGAGCAATTAAGGAGTTGATAAGCTGCTACCGGTTCTGGGAGCATGGTTTGGCACCAGTATGTTGAATTAGATCCAGTCGTTCTTGATCCTCTCACCTTAGGCTGGCGTAGCATAAAAAAATGACACACTGTTGGCTGCTCTTTCTCAGGTTGGAGAAGCTTCAGAGTCAGTGCTGCAGCTAGTAAGATGCAACTGTGTGAAATTAAAATGTTCAGGAAGATGTTCACGCAGAGTTAAAAATGTGATATGCACCGAACTTTGTAAATGCGGCGGGGAGGGCGATAACTACACGAACCTTATAGTGACCACTGATTGGCAAAGATATCCAGGATGAATAACAAACTGCCTGAGCTTTGATGTTGATGCAATAAGTTCACAACCCCCATATAGGGTAGTCGTATATTTCTAACACTAAAACTGAGCATGTGAACAAAATGAAGATTTTTAAATGTACCGTTACATAATGTTTTAATCAATCATAACAGTTTATTCATTCTGTAAATTCATGGTGAAATATGAGTACGATCCTCTTATTTGTTGATCAATATGAGCGTTAGTGTATGTCAGATGAAACCGTATAATCTGGCAGCCATGTTGGATTTTGTCAAGTGCTTCCAGATGGATAGAGAGGTTTAATAAAGTATAAGATATTAGTCATTCTAACTTGATATGTCGAAACACATGACTAGATATCAATATTTTCCTCATGTGTGTCGATTAATATAATTTTATCGTGTTTTGCAAGAGCTTGGCGGCCATCTTAGATTTTACTTTTAAACTAACGTTCTGCTTAGGCCCATTTCCAGCAATTTTGTGTTCTTTTAAGTGAATTATTATAGTATACCCCAACGAATTGTCCAACATTTCAGCGATAAGCGACCGTTATTCTAGAAAAAAATATTCAGCCATTTTGAAATACAAAATACAGTGTGTTAAAGTTCATGAAAAGACTGGCATCCGTTTTTTTCTTAATCAGTGATGTTTCTAGATGTGTTTAGACGTCAGTGCCAAGAATCTACCTAAATTTTGCTTTTTTTACACAACCCAGCAGACTAGACACATGGAACGCACGCACAGTCCCTAATAACCCTGTAACAATCGGCCGGATAAATCCGACGGCGAAGGAACGAACGGCATCAGTTGGTGTTCGTCAATATTCGTTTAATGTTCTGTCGTTGTCCGGCAAATACGCAAGGTCGATGACGTTCATTACGTCCGTCAGAATGTTTTCCTATAATTATATATCTTTGCTCTGCAAAGCCAAAAGGCAGTATCTGCTTACTTGTAGAGTAAGCAGATACTGCGTTTTGGCTTTGCAAGGCAGATATGTTCTGAATGTGCTCCTTATCCTTCCGTATTAGATCGTGTGGATCCTCGGCGGCGCTGTCCGGTGAAGTTCGCTGCTCAGTCCGGTCAAGTGTGACAGTGCTTTAAAACACTTTCTGTTGTGTGCATAGTCAACTGAGCACACTCGCAAATACTCCTGCTGCCATTAATAATCATAACATGGGGATATGACCTATACATACATTATAAGGACAATCCAACTAGCATAGGCCAACTTCATACTCTATATACTAACACTTAATATTCAACATGAATTTAAGGATTTTTTAAATAGGACCTTAATAAAGGAGAATTAGGCTACTTGGAATAAATAGCTATAAAAGACATTATATAATTATACAACTTTATATATAGGCTAAAGTTCATATAAATTATGGACACTACACTAGATCTACGGTACATAGACCAGGTGTATGTATAAATCTATAAACCAATAGGTACATAGCGAGATATTATCATCTATCAAAATCATAGGGCCTACTCATAGTCTAATACAAATATAGAAATCATAAATATAGCTACCGGTTTATATGTTAATGTTCCAGTGTTGGGTCTAAGTTAGTGTTAGGTTTTATTTAGTTCAATGCTTTACGCTTTTCAGGAGTGTATGGTAATGCTATATAACACAATTTATTATTAGATTTTTTCAAGTGATCTACTAAATACCATATAGTTTTTAATGTTGTTTTTATATAATCTGCAAAAAGGTTAAGATGTAAATATTTCTGAAGTTTCTACACTTTTGTCCACGCTTTTTTGCTGCTATGTTACGCTACGTATCGTCAACTCAGAATCGGAACGGGCTCAATTGCTCCTGTATGACCAAAATGTGCCTTTTTCTATTAAAACTAACTTAGTTGATTGAGCAGGTTATGAAAATAACACAAACAACATCGAGCAGTTTCTAACTGTTTGTGTATTTTACTTGAGCAAGTTCTGTTCTAATCATGTGCTCTGCTTTGTGAGCGTTAGAACCTGCTCAAGTTGATTGCGCAGGTAATGATACTAACACAAACAACATCGAGCAACTTTTAACTGTTTGTGTATTTCACTATGAGCAGGTTCTGTTGTAATCATTTGCTAATAATTTGCTCTTCAGTGAGCTTTAAAACCTGCTAAAATAGATTGACCAGGTTCTAAGTCATTCTGCTTTGAGCCCTTTCTGATTCAAATAGGACGGTATAATAATAGTAGTAGCTATTTTATCTCTGTTTTTTTATTGTGCGGGGAACATATTTCACCAGTGTCTCTTCAGACTGTGACTGTGACACTCACTGATAACCCAGTGTAGGAACATAATTATATGCGTCATCTACATATCGTCCCCTTGGAGTTAGAAGGTGCTAAACTGCCACTTTGTAAAGTGGCAGTTTAGCAGTGGCGGATCCAGAATGTGCAAAAGGAGGGGGCGTAAGCCACATTTTGGCTGAAAAAAGGAGTTTTAGCTTCACTTTATTACAAAAAAATGCATGAAAATTCAATATTTTCACCATTAACGGGTTGGGGGGGGGGGGCCGTACGCCGGGTACGCCCTATGCTGGATCCGCCACTGAGTTTAGCACCTTCTAACTCCAAGGGGACGATATCATGGCAATGCTGTTTAGTTTAATTTCGAGTAGTTATGGTGCATATTTTATAATATCATATGTTCATTGAAATATATTATAACAAGCTTGATTAAATTATTTACAAGCTTAATTATTATGAATATTTTCATGTGAATATACATAACTGCGCCTGTTGTATACATTATGTAGGTATGCATATATTTTAATGACATATAAGTCAGCAAAGACTTTTAGTTGTTTCAATAAAACATACATGTATCATAAATAAAACTGGTGACTACATAATTATGGGTTTATTTACCTGGTGCACACATACCGCAGTATACTAGAAGACTACCTGACTCCAAGGGCTGGGCCCTGGCGCCATAAAATTATAATAGTGATTAACACACCGCCTGTAACGCCATGGGCCGTACCCGCTCTCGAGCTCGCTATAGTCAAGTTTCAAATAATATTTATTCATCGTCCACTCATTAAGGTAAGATTCAGTTTTATGGGGCTCCTCTGTGACAAGATGTAGCGTGCTCTGCCTCAGACCTATAAAACTACTCTCCAGACACAGGTCTTGAAATTTGAACGCTGTGTCTGGTTGGCGCAGCTAGCCTCATTTCATTCATATTCATGAGGGGAGGTTCTCCTGACCCAGTTTGAGGGACGCGGCACATTTCTGACGGCACATCCTAAAAGACGGCCCATAATCAGGACCCCACCACACGGCCCAACCCCACCCCCAGCGGACAGGGTGGCCAAGTGCCCCCCACAGGTGTGAACAGCAACACCTACCCACACAGATATACTGATGTGGAACGCTCTCTACTAAACATCAATAATTTAATTAAACATAGCAAAACAATGCTTTTAATTTTATAAAATTATTATATTAAATGTCATTGTTTTATGTGATATATTCTCAGGTGTACAAGGGGCACTATATCAAATTAACTACGACATACTCAAGTTCATTCTGGTTAAATGCATGAAATTAATGTTTGTAACCAAGTAGCTTCAAATACAAATTCTCTAATAATTCTTCATTTTAACGCCTATACATATGGTAATATATTTTAACAAAGAGTTCAACGTGTAATAAATTGTAATTCACCAAGTTTGTACTTATTTCCATTTGTGAAAGCTTATATCCCATGTGGTAGGCTATATGATAGGAAATAATCTCATTGCATCTCTGAAATTTCGGCATGTTATAAACACACTTAACATATAACTTAACGTAAGATATGTCATTTTCTCTTGTGTATACAAAGATCAGAATTTATACAAATTAATGCCAATAACATACGTCATAGAGGTTATGATGTCGCCAGGCTTGCCGTTAAAATCACTTACTCTTATGTGTTTACATTGCAATAACCATTAGTTTGCGTTTACTTATCTAAAGCACTTGTTTTCTTTGCAATATACGACATACGATTAATTATCTCAATCGTCTGTTTTCATAGCATTAACTACTCGGATGCTCAGAGTTCTGTTATCATGATCGTTTGTTATTGCAACAATTCAATTAACGGCAATCAGGTAGCTTAATCATTTGGTTGGACTGCAATATAGACTAAGAGGTCACACAGTATTAGGTACTGTAACAACACTATGTTATTATTATTTTTTGGGGTGATATTTGATGATCAACATTGATATTCTCATAGTTTGTTTTTTATACACAGGTCGGTAATAGTACATTTAATTTGTCACCTTGACAATTTAAGCAAGGCTGCTCTATAAACATCGTCTAAGGTGAACACATTACTATTGATGTAAAAATAGTCATGTTTTATTACATTACTTTTGTTTTTTATTAGAGCCGTTTTTGTTCCGTCAAAATTGAGCCCAATGACCACAATTTGCCGCTGACCGGGAGTTAGGGTGGGGAGTGTTTATCCAGCAGTGGCTGACTGATAGGGTGGAGTACAGTGGTGGGGTGCACTGTCCGCTAATGTGCCGCCCGTTCCGTAAATGTGCCGTCAGAATGTGCCGCGTTTTAGTTTAACAAGTGGCAGAATGGCTTCAGGAGCAAGCGCACCGCCATGGAACATGTGTTCAGACTGGTAGAGGAAACTCAACTGGGATTCACTAAGAAATGGAAAGGTGGAGCAATCTTTATCGATGTTGAGAAAGCATTTGACTCGGTGTGGCATGACGGACTAAGATACAAGCTGATGAACGGCAGCTTACCTAGGAAGATGGTCAGGTTGATATCATCTTTCCTAAGTGACAGAACGATCAAAGTCAATTGCTGTAACAACTGCTCAGAGGAGGTGACCCTCAATGCGGGCACACCTCAGGGCTCGGTCTTAAGCCCTCTCCTTTTCATTATCTATGTGAATGATATCCCAGACATGAGTTCACTCAATGTCAAGCTTTCCCAGTTCGCAGATGACATGGGAATCTGGGCACATGCAACCAATGCCAAATGGGTGAAGGCAAAGCTATCAAAAGCTTTAAAACTTATTGAAGCATGGTGTTCCAAATGGCGGATAAAACTAAACGCAGGAAAAACTCAGCTGATTGTGTTTAGTGTCGGTCCAAAACCAGAACTTATAGATCTGGAACTGTTTGGTGAGCCTATTATTCAAACTCAAACAGCCAAACTGCTTGGAATCCTATTTGATCGAAGGCTTAGCTTCAAAGACCATATGAAAGACCTAATGACAAAGGTCTACAGGCGACTGAACCTGTTGAAGTTGCTCAAAGGGACAAACTGGGGCGCCAGACCATATACCATCTTAAAAGCCTACAAGTGCTTTATACGCCCTGTCCTAGAATATGGTTCACTGATAACTGGAGCTTTAAGGGAATCACAAGTGAAGGAAATGCAGATCTTTCAAAACAAGTGCCTGAGACTAGCACTTGGTGTAACCTACCTGGACAGAATGAGAACAATAGATCTGCATGACCTCACTAACGTCCCTATGATCAAAACTAGGATGACAGCACTGGCGGTTAAAACATTTAGATCACTTGAAAACACACAGTGTTTCAAGGATCTGGTGTTGAATCATGAGATCGTTCAAAAACGATCAGGCTCTAATACAATTCTGGATCAATTGCTGGCTGAAATCCAGGCTGACGCTTAAACACGGTTGACGGTTGACGGTTGACGATTGACGGATAACGGTTGAGCTCCTGTTCCCACATAGAACAGGGGCTCTGGGGGCGCCGTTCTGTGTGACATACCAAAAGCGGGGAGTTCCCTATCACTCCACTGCATGAGACAAGAACACGGTTGACGGTTGACGGTTGACGGATATCGGTTGAACTCCTGAACTCCTGTTCCCACAGAGAGCAGGGGCTCTGAAAGGAGCCGTTTTGTGAGACACATAAGGCAGTGGGCTTTCAATCATAGCTCTGAAGGAGACGGGTTCTGGTCTTAAGCAATGAGCTCTCTATCATTACATTGCTAGCTTGGGTGATGGCACGGCGGACACGGATGGTTGGCTAACGATGACGGTTCATGATGGTGGTTTCAAACACACTGCTCAGAAAGCAGAGCACATTTCAAAGGGTCAGTCCTTGCCCTTACTCTGGTGGCTGGTCGCCTCTTCCCTGGTTCCTTGTCTCCTGGACTTCTTCTTGCCATTGCTTGTACAATCACCTACCTCACCAGGTGAAAAGAGAGAGGCACTATAAGGTTTATACCAGAACTAGTGCATAATCTCGCGTCAGCCCTCGCGCTGCGCGCTCCTCTAGCTAGCCGCGTTTTAGGTAGTCCCCCAGTTTGACCTGTTATCTGCCGTGCAAAGTCAAAAGGCACTGCAGTATTAACTGCTTACGTTGCAAGTAAGCACTTACTGCCATTTGGCTTTGCAGAGTAGTGCAGGCCTATGTGCAAACAAGTGCCTGTGTGTAAGCATTACAACAGTCAGGTTAACCCTTTAACCGCCGGTGCCGTCTATATTCGTTTTTTGCATTTTTTTAGCACATTACATATCAGCTTTTAAACCTGTTAAGGATAAAAAGTGACAATAATCAGCAAGAGTGAAATTTGTTGACTTCCATTTTGTTAAATCTGAATAATTTTCACTCACTCAAAGAGTGAGTGAAAATTCCAATTGAATAATTTTGCGGTTAAAGGGTTAATAACGAGTAGATATAGTAGAATGATGCCACTAAAATGCCATATGTCAAGCCTATTGGGTTTGAAAAAAAGTTCCTGATGGGACAACTCCCAGACACCCTAGTTTGAGGGCGCATGGTGAGGCCACGATATCAGATTTGAAAAACCACAGTAAAAACATTTCTATAACATTTATACAATGTTGGACCAGCGTCGAAGACGTTGGGCCGACAAATGTTTTTTTTTTACTGGGACCTCTGTTTTCTATAGAGCATATAGATAGAGATAGATACATATTTATCGACGACGAGTAGTCATACAGACTTATGTGTCATTCAAATGAACAGTAGGTCTACTTTATGTCACACAGTGCATAATAATTATAATTAGAGAGATCACAATGAAACTATAATTATATGAAATATTCATGTTAATGATACAAACGTTATACATGATACATCTATGTTTCCCACGTTTTGAAATCATCATAAAAATCCTAGTTAAAACTTTCTGGTTCATTTAAATACGTATATGTTATGGGTGTACGACTATTATAAAAAAAAAATTCCAGTGCCGGGGTCGTCTTTATGCGTCAGAATCTGACTTCTACTGACGTCAGATTCTGACGCATAAAGGGTGAATTTATAATAATATAACTTATTCTAACTTATTCATCTAACTTACAGGAAATGAATATGACTCAAGTAACTAAGCTATTTTATCGACTGTAGCCATCTCTCAAAAAGATCTTATTGTACCTATACGTGATTATTATTTCAAATCTTTTTTTTTCACATAAATTATTTTATGGTGAATACTAATGTATAATATGAGACTGAACACGAAAATATGCTTACTTACCATGATTATGATGATAGTAATAGAGACAGAGTGCATGTACATACACAGACTCACATGTCACATGTGTGCAGGGCGCCTCGGCTTATGAAGTCACTGCGCAGATATATATTATATTAGGATTCAGTTGTACGATGAGTGAGCATTGTGATTAGGACGATCCGCTCTTCTCACACAGAAACTGTGAAATCCAGTGCAGTTTCAAAAAGTCTTTTATGATGAAAACACTACACTTATAGCATGATTAATGTATGTGTAGTTAAAGAACAAATTGAAGCACACTAAAACTGTTGCTGCACCATTCAGCGTGAATATTGTTAGTGCATATAGGGTTTGAATGAGCACAGATTTATGTCGTGCTGCGGTTTCGCATGAAAAACACAAAGCAAGGTGTATGCCATATAGGCTACGCGGCTAACACGCGTCGTTTACCTAATAGCAAACGCCTTTATGTCAGCTATTAAACAGGCGTGGAATTTTTTGCGTGATTTATTTCGTGGCAATATGAATTGTTGCGAAAATTATTAGGTTAAATTGCAAATAAAAATCATATTGGCCTTTTTTTTGGACCATTGGCGGCCCAGAATCCAAAATGGTCACTTATCATAACAAGCTATATATACAATAATATTAATTATATAACACTTGCAGTAAACACAAAACATTTGCATAACATTCATACAAAGTTGGAACGACGTCGATGTTTTGTGTTCACTGGGTAGTCAGACAGACAGATATTTTATTGACAGAAAGAAAGTCAATCCAGACTTATTTGTCATAGAAATAAGAGAGATATGTATGTCAAATACAACATTAGTAATTTGTTAAAATCATATGACAATATACATAGTATGACATACATAACTAAAATCATGTTAACTGGCATTGCCACAAAAACACTGGCTATTACGATAATATGAATGTCTGCTATTTAGAACAAAATCGAATGGCATTGTAAAGATAACATAGGG
This sequence comes from Flabesymbios commensalis, assembly GCA_964017125.1. Taxonomy (NCBI): domain Eukaryota; kingdom Metazoa; phylum Annelida; class Polychaeta; order Terebellida; family Flabelligeridae; genus Flabesymbios; species Flabesymbios commensalis. The sequence goes on along the minus strand of OZ024911.1, from coordinate 39,029,962 downwards.
TCTATCATTTTGTGTCCCGCACCAAAACCAGAGATAAAATACCTACTATGTACATGAAGTATGACATGCTAATTATATATAGTAGCAAAAAACACTCTGGAAAGCATAGAAACCTAAATTATATACAAGTGTATAATTATGCTACAGTAATTGGACAGTAATTGGATGTATTAAGACAATGTTAAAAATCACATGATATTTTAAAAATTAAATATTATAGCATGCAAGTACAATCAATGTGGCAATCCGCGAAACAAGTAGCTCCCAGCCATGTGACCGTGCAAGCACAGTCGCTATGATTCCCTGATATTGACTAGTGGTGCAAACTTAACAACGTAATAACAGTAATAATGACGGGTAATAGTTATTTGTGCCATTCACGCAGGACATGGCCCTCACACATTACAGCTTATTTTAATTCACTATATTGTTTAATTCATACCATTTCAATCACGACCTAGTTAGTGCCACATACCTGGAGTTACAATCAAAGAAAAACATTCGCGACCTCATAGATAAAATCAGTTGACCAAGCAACTCTCAAATCCTCCATAAGCTGATAAGACCCCACCTCGTCTGAAGACAAAGGCGACGGAAACGTCCCTAACCGGCACTAAAAAAAACAAATAATAAGATCCGAGTGCAACAGCCGTCCTGATATGTGGTAATATCCAAGTCAGATCATGAAGGCATGATAATATGGATAATATAGCGACAGGTGACTTGTGGTTTATTATACTCAGCATTTTTAACCCTTAATGTGTTTAAAACAACCATAGATAAATTGCGCTAGTGACTCCATCACTGTTATGTCTCTAGATGTCATAATTCGTAGAAACATATCATTTGTTGGTTGCATATTGATAATTGCGGCTACAGAATTAAACAAGATTTCGCGTTCATTGTTCATAGCATTACATGGAGAAGTAGATGTATTTCGTCAATTTCGTTTGATTCACACCTTGTGCATATTCGTTGGTTTATTGGAGTTTTTGGATTATTGTATCGCCCTCTCTCTATTTTTAAATCATGTGAGCTCATTCTATATCTCGCCATTGCTGTTATGAGGTGGTTCCCCTTTATGTTTAAGACGTATGGTTCCGCACACAAATATTTTTTACTAACTAATATGTGCGCAGCTTACTTGAACTCTCGATATCTTGTCTCCACCGCTGTGTAAATATTCTAACAATTGAATATTTAAAGGAAAGCATGATTTTATTTGTATTGCCAAAGTGCTGTGTTTCCCAATAAGCTTGATCTAGCCCATTCTGTGACCAGAGCAATCTCTTCCTGTCGGCACGATTGCTGTATTGATGAATTAAGAATGTGTAAAGGGGCAATTTCACGTAAAGGGCACACAAAAAGTTTCATAGCATGTCAAAAATAAAAACCTTCCATGTATGATAATTTCACAACTTTTGACAACGAGATGTCATTCCCCAACATCAGTTAAATTTCCAGAGCTTAATTATGCCCATGAATGAAGATATTGACTTGTGAAATGTATGCTGTTTTTGCGTGTACTGGAGGGGACATTTGTTTTAGCAATAATTAGTCTCTGCTCAAATGCTAATAATGTAAGTGATTTGAAAAAACTAACCCCTATTTTTTTTTTATTATTAATGTCGTGTTTCTAAAGGGAAGATCACTATGTGTTGTACCCGTATTTCACATGTATATAGATTTGATATTTATTTGAAATGTGACAAATGAAATTTTGCAATACACTCAAGTATGAATTGTACAGCATTTACTTCGACAGCTCAACAAATTAGTGCTCTGACATCAACTAAATATACACATATAGCCTGAATACTATATATGACATATTTTGTGCATGTTTACAGTGCTTTTTGCATGGCAATCCTCTGCACAATTATATGTATGACAAACTGTACTGGAGGGGACATTTTTTTAACGGTTGAAATAACAACATCACAATTGCTATAAATGCATACTTTAGATCAGTAAAACATGTTGCTCAACATTTCATATTCTAATTTTGCTCCAATATATATTGTTATCAATCAACATTTTGTTTTCAAATTGAGCTGAAGTTGCATAATTGTATAAACTTTGCTAAAATAAAATGATGTTTCAATGGTTTATCACGGGTGCAGGCCGCAACTATTTGTCTGCATCTTATTAAACACCATCAAGGAAAAACAATGTAAAATAATTATGATTTTTGTGACATAACTTGGACAATGTGACGGTGTTCAAGCTAATATCATTAAATGTACTGGAGAGGACATATTTTTTTTGACAACAATAACAAACCTGTAAGCATGAATGATCACTCAATAATTCAACTGAATAACAAGTAAACTACTAAAAAAGGATAAAATAGCATCATCAGTCATAGTTCACAAACATCTACATTACTATTATTCCTATATAACCGCAGAGACAGTTAGTGTATCCATTCCAACCCCTCACGAAAGTCTAGAAAGCATTTTGTTGGCACATCCTTCCCTTAAACCTGACATTTTGTTTTATACTATAAAACAAAATGTGAGGTGTATGGTATAAAGCAAAATGTGAGGTTTGAGGGAGGGATATATATGCCAACAAAATACTTTTCGGACTTTCATGAGGGAAGTTGGATAAATTATAGTACTGGGCTAGGTATCTGGGATGCTTTGCCTGATATCAAGCATATAGTAAATAATGGGCAATAGTCAGCCATCTTGCATTCGATAAAGTTGAAATTTGTCAAGGTATATAAATGAAAACAACCATTTTCAAATGCATATTCCTCCCTTATCTTCACTTCATCATGGCTGTTAGGGGCATAAGCTTGTTGTAGGGTCTAGCTAGCTAACATACCGTAGTTTGCCCGATATCAGGAATATTCAATAATTAGATAATTGCCGCAAATCTGCTATTTTGAATGTGATCGAGTTCAAATTTGTTAGGTCCCAGCTGTCACTCCCTGAAATCTAGCATTTCTTTTTTACTTTAATACTTAGTGGTAGTGTAACTGTTTTATTATGCTAATGTACCGTACACAATATATTTATGTACAGTGGTTTAAAAATAATATTAACTCCAGCCGATCTTGACCTTATATAATTGGATACAAAGTTTTGTATGTACCGGTACATATATTTAAAAAAATAATAATACATACCACAAACTGAATACAAATTTACATGCATGCATCAATAGCCCTACCATAATTTTACACCAGGCTACGTTTTTACTACAGTAAAGCAATTACTGGTTAACTATTTTAGTATGGTACAAATAATAATTTATCATGCTTATATAACAATACCGTTCTCTCACTCCAGCCTAGGCCTATATCTACAAATCTGGGATATTTGTATTCATAACAGGACCTATAAAATTGGATTTTTTTCGTATATCCCGATAATCGGCTATTTTTAATTTGATGAGTTAATATTTGCCAAAATATCTCCCTGAAACCTCACATTTTGTTTTAGCATAATGACCTTTGAACTATCTGGCACATTTTGCAGATATCACATATATTAAAGTAGGCCTAACAGGGGTGGGCAGGCGAAATGAGTCCTGTCGCCACAAATGGCTACGTTTAGGTGCTCTGAATGATCATTTTTTAATATTTACATTACAGCTCTTTTGCTTCTGTGGCGACCACTTGCCCACGTCTGCCTAAACATGACGTCATTAGGCCAACTCCTATTTTATACCGGATGCTATCGGCAGTAACAGCGGTTAAAATCCAGTATTCAGCCGTTGTTATTACGCGACTACATTTTTTGCCTTTATTGGCCCATTACTGGTCCAATGAAGAATATAGATCATAAACTGTATTGGCTGAAAACAGCACCAATGTGCAAGACATAATGATAATCAGGCCCAATTAAACCATTTTATTGGGCCAATACTGTGATGTTATCAGGGTAATTTTGAAATTGATGGGAGTTGAAATTTTTCAGGGCATTTTCCTCGATCCCTAAAACCTCACATTCCGTTTTCTTATTCTATGGTCTAGCTGTCTGGCAATATTTGCTGTAGTAGTAAATCTTTGCTTTACGTTACTTCTCGGCACATAAGGTCTTTTAAGTGACAGTGTAATACGATAAAAACGTTGTAGTCAATTGATGAGATGAATGATGTACAGATGATGATGTGAGGGTGGGGGTGATAGGGCATGGTAGGTTATTGAGAGCGTTTTCCTTCGCTCGCCTGATAAGGGGTTCTGGGCATGTCTAGGGGATATACCCCCAGATATGCCCAGACGGCCGGAGACTTGAGTTTTCCCTGTGCAATATAATGCTGAAACTCTGTGGCATTTTGCGCAGCTCCGCTATCCTCGGGTCGGATAGTCCCCAGAGTAACAATAGGAAGGATCACTCCCTCTGGGTAACTTCATTCATCCCACGTGAGAGACCTAATGTCAAACAAACTATTGCCGGTTATTGAAGGCTACCACAGCCTACATCAGCGCCAGCACTGATGCGGGTGCTGCATCGGCTCCGCTGTTGAGCGGAGGAAAAAATATATTTTTTTTAAAGTAGATAATAAATGGCAGATAGTTGGCAATTTTGAATGTGATCTGAGTTGAAATAAGGTATATCCCTCCCGGAAACCTCACATTTTCTTTTATATTAATTGTCTAGTTATCTGGCACTGGATATGAAGCATGTTAAGTTAAATAATGGGCACCAGTTGGCCATTTTGAACCTGATAGATTTGGAAGTTTTTCGAGGCATACATGTATATTTTATGAATATAACTGGTATGCTGGTAACACTTTCTCAAACCTCACAATTTTTTCTACTTATAGTCTAGCTATATCAAACGATTTGCTTAGCCTTGCCCTCCTTAAAACCTCACATTTTATAATATATCAATTGATTGTCTGCTATTTGGCATGGTTTGCCAGATATCACTATCAGGCATAGTAAATTAACGGGACCCCTTGGGATGAGACATTTTTAATGTTGTCAATTTTGAGAATTTAATTTATATGAAGCTATTTAGCCTACTGATCTTAGCTAAAAATACGAAAAAGTAAAAAAGAACAATTTTAAAGCAACGAAAAGGAGCGAAATAGTTGTATTTCCAGGTCGTATATTGCCATGTAAACAAAACAAGTCAGCAATATTAAGCACTTTCCATCACATATTCCCACGTATCAGACGGTAAGATCAGAGCAGTCGCCGCTAATTGGGGGATAATTGGTGTCTCATAGTCAGGACACGGGAGGACACACCTGCAGCACTGATTGTCTACCCAACGCTGGGCCGATGCCATCAGCATGTGGCCCAATGCTGTGAAAACATTCAATCGTCCTTAAGGTATACAAATAGTTTGCTTGGGTTTCTTCTGGTTTCATAGAAATGTTGATTAAAAATATTTGTAAAAATATGAAAATTCTGAAAAAAATAAAAACATGATCCGTGGGATACACTCCTTCAGTGCGGAAGTAAAACCAAAATTGATGTCATCCCAGGGGGCTGCTTTAAGGCCATACAACGCTGCGCCAACTTGAGCATTGTAAGATCCTACATCATGTACCAGTAGTATGTGCGCTATCAGCTATTATATATCTGGGGGCTGGGGTCATGTTATAAGACATGACATAATTTTATATCCTAGCATATAACCTGTAGTGAAACCACCTCCTGGGTGGATAATGAACAGGGGCATTAGATAGTATGTAGCTCTCATTTCTGGGCATATTTTGAAAGTCAACAAGACATTTAAACTCATTTTTTGCAATAGAAAATGTATATGACAATCATACATTTAAACTATTAAATCAATTTTAAAGTAGGCGGGTCATCGTGGTTCGCTGAGCAAACATTATCCACCCATCCGCATGTGCAGCATCGTCAAGGTCCACTGGAGTGGGGCCGCCGAAGCGAAACTCTTATGGTTTGGTGAATTGGTGAAGCAAAAGGACCCAGCTGCTACAAAAACTTTTTTTTAATTCAAGTAGTCTAGTAGATTGTGTATCGGTACACACCGCTTAAATCGCTTGACAAGCATGAAAAATACCACAAGTTCTATCCCTGAGTAATTACACTTTTAGTGTTACATACGTTCTGTCCCCTCCAGTACGCAGTGTACTGGCAGCCTATTATAGACAATATAGAGCACATTTGTTTGATGATATATATGCCATAAATGTATATATATATTGTACTAGTAGGTCTTGTAAGTCATAACAGTGAAGAAATTACATTTACATGCTAATATTGATTTAAAAATAAACAAAGGAAACACCCACAAAATATTTTTTTGTTACAACTTATTCATTAATGAAATACATATGTATTTTTAATAAATATCAATTTGTTGGTGTCTAGTGGCTGCCATTAACGAAGGCTTATAATAATACATAATTACCAATATAGATCAGTAAATTACAAAAAATAGGTCTTATCACACAAAGAATACTAAATATTGATATTATGTACTGGAGGGGACAATTCTAATTTAACACTATTTTCATCTAAAAATGTATAAATATGTGGTTGTTGTAACATGAATTTCCAATTAATATCCACGTGGGGGCTCAAAGAGGCAGGGTATATTGCAATAATAATATATCTTAGAAAAACACCCTGCGTGGGTCTTGAATAGTGATGTACTGGAGGGGACATTATTTTAACGGAATTTTCACATTCATACAGGTAATTCTAATTAATTTGCTAATGTTAATCAGCAATCAGTTTGAAGTATTTGTATGCCATATATAACCACCAGACCTATTAAAAAGAGTAATTAAATGTCTATATATATGTAGATAGTTCAAGCTGGGCAGTGATGTACTGGCGGGAAAAAATGAAAAAACTTTTGACGGAAAATACTTTAAACTCAATAAATACACATAAAATCAGATTTTGTGACTCGATTTTTGTCAAACATGTCTCGTTTGAATCGTAAGACCAATAACCATACCTCAAATAAAACTTTATTTGTGTGTTAGATGCATACCTGGAATAGAAAAACCCCCCTATGAAGACAATTCCGGGATGAGACTGCAAAATGTGTTGAAAATAACATAAATACCACTGATTCATGAAGAAATAATTGACAAAACTTTATAAAATTTGGTCTGTTGTTTCCCCATACAACCCTTGCTAAAATAAAAAATGTTTCATATAAATATCTAGCAGTAGGCCTATTTGCTAAAAAAATTGTGTAAAATTTCAATTTTTCCTAAATGCACCCTTTATGTGAAATTGCCCAAATCCCCTTGACAGTTGACATGTATATATGTATATATATAATTATACATTTATATCTATGTATCTACAGAATAACAAAATAATGTCATAATTTCATATTTTAGTTCTCATGGTGATAACAGGTGTTTAGCCTTGTCATGTTGAGTTGTTCGTGTTATTTGTGGCATCAGGATAGCTCATTGGTAGCTTGCATGGTTAACTGAGAGTACGGGGGTAACGGGTTCGAGTCCCGCGGCGGACGATATCTTCCCTTGAATAGCCTACTGGTGCACACATAATATGCAGAGACTCCAGCTGTTCAAACCCAAAACGTATAACCGCCGCATCAAAAAAAAAACATTATACAAATATTGATACAAATTAGGACCAATAGGGCCAATTTGAGTTGATATGTAAACGGTCAATAAAACCCTGTAACTCAGTCTGCCTAATACATATATACATATATATATATATATATATATATATATATATACTTATTAGTTCAACCATTGGGGGACCTCTATTTTTCACAGCCTTTAGGGGACATGATGTTGCACATTCTATTGGCTGGGGAAAAAATAATTTTGGGAATGTGTTACAGTTTTTGTATGTCCACTTATTATGGGCTTTTTTATCATAATTTACTTTTTGAAAATAAACACTTTTAAAATATACAAGGTCCCCTAAAGGTGAACACTATTTGTCTATGAAAAATGCCAGTCTTTAGTGGACCTGGTCCCTTAAAGGTGGTTTAGAAATATATATGAAGTCCCCTAATGGTGGTTATCTTGTCTAAGATTAAGTAAGACTATAGCTCTAGACTAACCTAGTACACCTAGACCTCATGGCAAAGTCAATATTGTACAAAATAAACATGGACTAGTAGGCCTATATAGGCCTAGCCCTGACCTAGGTCTGACTAGTCCATGGTATCTATAATCTAAGTTTTTGTTTCATTTATAAAAGTTTCCACACTAGACTAGTGACTAGACTACATATTTCAAGATCTCAGTGCCATGACATTGTTTATTGTGGGTATTTTACCAAAGTACCCGGACAAACTTTTTGGAAAAGCGATTTTGATAAAAAACGAGTTCATATGGGTCCATAGTCTTACCAAAAAAAAGTTTTTAAAAAATTGTCGCCTACAAAGACGTCTAATTTGCATATTCAAAATGGCCGCCACAAGAACTGTGCAAAAAGTGCAAATACGCCAGATCTCAGTAACCAATCATCATATTACAACAAATAATGGCACTACACCTAGGTTTTCGGCTATGGGGAATCCGCTGGTGCCATTATTTTTGTGATTCAAAGTCAAGGTCACACACTGGTTCAAGGTCATATATTATTTAAAGCTCTATAAGGTCATATCTCAGTAACCAATCATAATACAATATCAATAAATGGTTCTATACCCAGGTTTTCGGTTATGGAGAATCCGTTGGTGCCATTATTTGTGTGATTCAAGGTCAAGGTCACATCTGGGTCAAGGTCATAGGTCATTTCAAGGTATATAAGGCCATAGGCCTATATCAGTAACCAATCATCATATAATAACAATTAATAGCTCTATACCTAGGTTTTCTGGTATGGAAAATCCGTTGGTGCAGTTACTTTTGTGATTCATGGTCAAGGTCACGCACTGGGTCATAGGTCATTTCAAGCTTCATAAGGCCATATCCTAGTAACCAATAATCATATAATAATAACAATTGTTGGCTCTATACCCAGGTTTTCCGGTATGGAGAATCCGTTGGTGCCATTTCATTTGTGATTCAAGGTCAAGGTCACATATTGGGTCAAAGTCACGGAATATATCACGTTCTCCAAGGTCATATCAAGATTTACTCGAGGAATTTGAGAGTTGAGGGTCCGTCGGGAACGTACTGGGTTCAAGCCCACGGTGCACCCGCTGCCTGTTTCATTACACGTGTTGCAACTATCATACAGAAAAGATTATAGTAGGCATGCAGGTGTAATTAATTTCATTATATGCCTTCAAGACTTGCTAAAACTTGTTTTACTGCAACAATAATACATGACGTATAGGCCTACTCATCAATCACATATGAAAAAATATTATTTAGTTATATGTCATCAATAATTGTGGGAGCCTGCAGATTTTGTTACAGTTCACTATTTGTACAGCTTTAATCTCCTTATAGTCAGGCAGCCAAAGCTGTTTTTTTTGGCCCAACCCTGCATCGGCTGTTAAAGTTTTTTTGATGGATTATAACTCATCAGGAGTTCTACGAAGCATATCTGCCGGATATCAAGAGAATACCCTTGAGCGTTTTGAGAAAAATGACAAAATCCAAAGTCAAAGTGCAAATTTCAAGGTCAAATATATTTATTTTTATTTTTTTGACTGAAAAAATCATTTTTGGTATTATTTTATTGATTGAAGTTCATCTTCAAGGTCAAAAGGTCAATTTCAAGGTCAAATTGTTGAAAATGTCATTTTTAACAAACATAATTAGGAACAAATATAATAACTTATTTTGGTGTGATTTTGACTACATAATTTCTTTCTAATATTGTTTTGCTGATTCAAGGTCATATTCAAGGTCAAAAGGTCAATTCTAAGGTCAAAACTGTGAAATGTAATTTTTAACAAATGCAAATAGCAGCAAGTGTAATACCTCTTTTTGATGTGTTTTTGATTGAAGAATTAAGTTAAATGGTACTATTTTGATGATTAAGAGTGGTACTATTTTGATGATTAAGAGTCATCCTCAAGGTCAAAACGTAAATGTTAAGGTCAAATAAGCGAAAATATGATTTTCAAGGTCAAATATGATATTTCTAACTAATTTACACAGGAACAAGTGTAATACCTCTTTTTCGTGTACTTTTTACTTAGAAAATCCATTTATAGTATTACTTTCATGATTCCATGTCATCTTCAAGGTCAAAACGTCAATTTCAAGGTCAAATGAGCCAAAATGTGAGTCTAATAAATACAAGTAAGAACCATTTTTAATGTAATTTTGACTACAATAGACATGCTAAGAGCCCAAAAATGGGCGAAGCCTCACTTTTAGGGCAAGCATGACACTTAGCATCGATGTTCCATAGCTCCATTAGAAAAGTTTTATCCAAAGAGACAATTCATATCTATTTCTAAAGAGCCAAAAATCCGCCAATTTCCAAGATGGCCAAGGTCACACATTCTGTTCCAAAGAAAAGAAACATTGTCTACAATGGGGTTTTCAGGTATGTCCGATTTAATATGACCAGCTTGAACATGGCCGACAGTTGCATAAGATGAAATAATACATTTATATCATCTTGCGACAGAAGTGAAGCAAATTCGTGATGTTGGTGTCCATTAATGGGCTTTCAGGTAGGCCTACACCACCATAAAATAATATTAGAGATGATAGAGATCGCTAATCCAAGATGGCGGCTATAAGGCAAACAAAAGTGCAACCTCGTAAACCTATTCACTATAACGAGTGATACCACTTTTTCAGCTCATCTTGGTGTGAGGAATCAATTTTTGATATAAAGTTGTTTTGTGTATCAGAATAATGTACGTATAACTTCTGTTTTCTATCGCGTTTGAATTGTCCATAAGTTATGTCATAAATATCAAATCAGCCGAGGTATTAGTAAGTAATATTTACAGTAATAAAGTACATAGAAACTAACAACAAGAATAACATAAACTACGGTACAGTCTGAGATAACACAACATTTTCTCCAATAAACAAATGTGTAGGTGCAGAATGTGTTACTTTAATGTGGCCTGCGTTGAAGCGGCTTGTCATAAGCCTTGTGCGGGACTCCTTTGAATTCTTAAAAAATGCATACATGTATATGTAAGTTTCAGATACACAATGAAGATCGGACTGTGAAGATCTTTCTTCTAGGACTTTGATGGGAGGCTTGGTTTCATCGGTGGTTTGACATGATATGTCAAATCTAGGCACGATAATTCCTATGGTAGACTTGTTGTGCTTTTCAGAACTCTATAGGTTTTGATTCATGTGCGGATATTATCTCTTGATAAAGCACTTGCATGGTAATATGACCAGATTAAGTACCTGAGATAGAGGATCGATCGATCAAATATCTCCATTATCCATAGCTCCATACGTGTATGCATTCTGAATGAATGTGCTTGGGACAGGGACTCCATCTCTATCTCACTTATTGTATATGCCACAAGAATTATCCCATACCTTCTTACATCATTGTAACGGCATATGACATATATGAAACCCATATGGTTTGTTGATGTCTACACTTCACGACTAGGGTTCTTTCCATACTGATATTGTCCAAATGAAGCAGTCAAAAGGGTTCAAATATTCCCGTGCAATAGTTGATTGTATGCTATCCAGAAAAGGCAATGCTGTTGGTTGTGCTATTTATGGGTAGCCCATTTAAAGTATACTATATTTCCATCTGTAGAATTATCGGTATTACTGTTTTCATTCATGTCATTATCTGTGCAAATATCTACAACATTTTATTTTTTTCGCTACCAAATAAAGTAGCGATCGAGAGGGCGAGTACTTCATCTGCTTTAATTTAAGGAGCCCATCATTTCATGAGAAATCTGGCAACAACCATAAACATTTTCTAGTTTGTTCATGACCCTAAAAACATGAATGAGTGGGGGTTTAGGCCATCTGTGTGTACATATATGCTGAACTGAGCCAGGAGAACCTCCTGAGGATGGTGTGATGAATGAGGTGACATCGCCCCCCAGACACCGGATTCGAAATTCGAGCCCTGGTGATCTGCGGCGGAGCACGCTATCTCTCGGTCACAGTGGTTCCCCACAATATTAAATCTTTACAAGTGAGCGGGGAAGTAGCAATTTCGTTCTTTGAAACTTGAATGCACCAGGGCCCCGGATCTGTTCATGACCTATTGATATCTATCTCTCTATAGCCATCATGACCCATTTAAAGCCATATCTGTCCCTGTATAGTCATCAGTCATAGCGTCTGAAAGTTTTATGACAACGCCACAATGTTTGAAGCAACTAAAAGATCTATAGTAGACACCACAATCATCAATATATCTCAGCTCAAAGTTCTGTACATTGATTGCCCTCCCATGGCCCTCTAGCAGCCATTTTGTTGCCATGATGAGTGGCGTCTGTTTTTTTCGGTGTAAAAAGTGTCGGGAATTATTTCGAAAAATGGCACTAGATCAGGCGTATATGAAAACTCTATGCTGGACATACAAATCATGAACTTGATTATATTCTATCGAAAATTTTGTCAGATTAACGTTTGACCTTGAACACATGGCGGCCATATTGGCTTTTTGACCCACAATGCAATGTTTAACGTACTTCCTGACCACACCATTAAGCCGGGAATACCATAAAACATCATGATGGACACCGAAATCACTGTTCTGTATCTATTCTGTCAAAAATGATGTCCATTTATTGATCGACCTTTAACAAATAGCAGCCATCTTGGATTTTTTACCCACAATGCAATGTCTAAAATATTTTCTGACAACACTATACAGCATACCTGAAAACCCCATGATAGACACCAAAAACACAAATCTGCCTCTATTATGTCGAAAATGATATGAATTTATTGCTTGACCTTAAACAAATGGCGGCCATCTTAGATGTTTTACGCATAATGCAATGCCAAAAATATTTTCTGACAACACCACTATGTACGGCATACCCGAGAACCCCATGATAGACACAGAAAACACGAATCTGTCTCTATTATGTCGAAAATGATATGAATTTATTGCTTGACCTTGAACAAATGGCGGCCATCTTGGATTTTTCTCCCACACTGCAATGTCTAAAATATCTTCTGACAACACCATTGTGTACGGTATACCCGAAAACCCCATGATAGACACCAAAAACACGAAACTACCTCTATTATGTTGGAAATAATATGAATTTATTGCTTGACCTTGAACAGATGGCGGCCATATTGAATGTTTTACCCACAATGCAATGTCCAAAGTATTTTCTGACAACATCACTATGTACGGCATACCTGAAAACCCCATGATAGACACCAAAAACACGATTCTGCGTATTATATCGAAAATGATATGAATTTATTGCTTGAACTTGAACAAATGGCGGCCATCTTGGATTTTTTATCCCCAATGCCATGTCTAAAATATTTTCTGACAACATCACTGTGTCGGACATACAATAAAATATTATAATAGCCATCAAAAAGATGAATCTGCCTCTATTGTGTTGAAAATGATATCAATTTATTGTTTGACCTTGGACACATGGCGGCCATCTTGGATTTTACCCATAATGCAATGTCTAAAGTTATTTATGACCACACCACTAGATCGGGCATACCCTACAGTGGACACCAAAATCAAGAAGCTGCTCCTATTCTGTCGAAAATGGTGTCAATTTAAAGTTTGACCTTCACCAAATAGCGGCCATTTTGAATTTGTTCAATTTTCTCAGATCGCTCAAGGATATCCTCTTGATATCCGGTAGATATGCGTTATGAATCCCATGAGGGTGTTGAATACATCGAAAAAAACCTTTAACAGCCGGTGCAGGGTATAGCTTGATGGCTGCCTGACTATTAGCAGATGCCACAAAGTTCGGTGCATGAAATATTATATTTTCGGCATGTGCAGCGAGCTGTGCCACAGTCCGTCTTGCACTTGCATAAAATGGCTTTCAGAAGCTCTTCGGGTGCTGCACTTTTGTCAGTGTAAGGAGTGACCATACGCCCGCTCTCCACACGACAGCCAAACTCAACAGCAGGTAGAGATACAGATTTCCAAGCCATAACCTGGTTGGTGGTAAACCCTCAGTGAGTGGTATTTTGCAGCACCTGATGTGGCCGGAAGTGTCTCAGGCTTCACTAACGTGCCTCCTTTTAATACCTATGAAAAGAAAGAGATCGATATATATGTCAATGCTTTAATGAATTTGTCTCATATAAATGCGTGAGAATAAAACAGATCTTGTATTGACGGTAGCGTAGGTTATCCAATATCTCACCAACTTTCCCACCACTCAGAAGTCATAAGGCTGTATCCATTCTCCACACATAGATGTCGCTCAGGTCAACCCCGCTCTCTCTCTGTAACCACACGCCATGTTTCGACAAAAACTGCTCATTTTGAGCAGTTTTGTTGATATAACAACTGTAGGCTTATAAACACGCTTGAGTGTCCTGAATATATATGGCAAATATAAAACACCACTACACCGCCACATATGAGTTTATATTCACATAGAAATAGAAAACATTCAATGGATTACTTTTTCTCCCTACGCGCTGCTGTGAGAAGGTCCATGTTTACGTTTTTCTGACAGAATTTACAATCGGCTTCAAAACACTGGCAAATATAAATTACTGAATGACATGCGAATTGTGCTGGTTCAATTTATCCACTACTAAACAGAATAAATAGCCCTTACCTGTAACAAACTCTAAAATCAAATTAAATATTGAAAAAAGGATAAGTAATGAGTTGAAGTGAACACCAAAATAGTTTCGTGGTTATAGGAATGGTTATAAAATCACGTGGTAACGCTCACTAACGGCTGATAAATCTGGTCAATCGCCATGCGTGCATACGGCGAAATGAGCGTGTGGTATCAGAGATATAATCTCTGAGGTTAGAATGGGCTGTATCCCCAGCGGCGATCACATCATCCTGTGATGCATTGATATCGGAGAAGACGTCTGCCTTCTGTGCCAGAGTGGGACACTTTTGTATTTTCTGCAACATTGTTATTTTGTCGATGCCATGAGGACGACAAGTTGTGTCACACCCTGTAAAAGCGTGTGCAAATAAAAGAGGAGGTGACGACAGGTATCTTCTTCCAGCGCAGCTTGGACCTACATACAATGACATATATGCATCTTGGCAAATAAGCATGCGGCATCAACAAGAAAAGTATTTCACCTGCTGAATTGGCCAGACTCTCCTCTTATTGAAGCTAGGTAGATATAGGCCTACGATGTCCCTAATTGTATCGGTGGGGGTGTGATGGAGAAGAAGGACGAGGACATCAGTGTCGGTAACAACGATGGTGGGCTTGTGTTTGGCTTTATCGATTGCTACGTTCGAATATTATCCTTAAATACCATAGAAACGTTAAGTGCCCCCCTTTGCCCGCCCTTCCCCTACACTCTGCAGAGTGTAGGGATGCACTAAGTAGTTCGATCAGTTGCGTAACATTTGATTTACTTGATAGAAATTCTTTTTTTTTTGTGATGTTAACAGTGCCTACCTCTTCTACTTTGATGACGACCTTGGCTGCCATACCAGTGCGACGACGATGAGCCTCATCTTTCGTAGTAGGATAATTTGGATATGAATCAAAGACAACTGTGGTGCCAGTGCCATATTTTTTTCAAAACATAGGCTGTGCACATGGTAATAATGTCTGCATATGTCATGTGAGACTTGGACCACGGCAGGCGATGAATCAGAGCACCACCATCGTGCACATAATCACAGCAAACAGGAATGTCACACTTAATATTGTCACCACCCAACTGACGCCATATCGCATCTGCAAGCTCACTTTTCAAACATGTGCACATCATTAGATTTTTGTCAAAGAGAGAAGGGGGAGGTGGGGGGGGGGGGGGGGGTAAGAACAAAGCTTAAAAGTAAAAGCTCCCGCTTTGAATCTTCATCGCACATGCCAGATGCGACACTCAGCCGCTGGAATAGCAGCTGTGGGTTTATGCTCACATTTTGACCGTCCACCATTACTGGTGGTCGAACTGCCATAGTAGTGATCTTGGAAGCCAGTGGTAATGAGTCATCGTCCACCTTCTTTCAAAACATTCCTGACAAAATCTTCATTCCGATTGCCCTAGCATCATCGACATTGACGTTTGTCGCTGCTACTATGCCGGAGGTGATGGAGCGGAGTAAATGGTGGATAGAGAATTAGAGCATCAAGGTTGATTTGGAGATCTTTTGCATCCCGAGCCATGCGTGCAGGGGTGGACCACTCATGATCACGCAGGTGTTGGTCACTTGTTTCCATATGCTTTCCAGTGAGTGTTTGCAGACTATGGTTGAGCTCGGCACAAATAGGATGGGAAAGCAGCCAGGCTAGCCATTGACCTTCTTCACAATCACGTCCACGGGGTAAGGACATCCTTTGACTTGACAAACCTCATAAGCACCCTTTCGATGGTGATATCGGTAGCCTTTCCTGAGTACCGACTATAACTCTCTCGTATCACGTGGTGACATTTAAGGTATCTTCTAGGATGATTTATTTACAAGGCCTCTATATCTTGCAGGAATAGGGTTTTAGAATACCGATGATGACCAGCCGCTACAAGTTATGTTAGAAACACCCTTCAGTTGTCTCCTCGTTCAATCGCCCAGTCGTTCAGTACTTTTGTGGTACTTACACAGGTCACCATGTCTAGATATTGAAACCAGAGCTTGGCAGTAGAGTTTAAATTTAGTCTTCCAGTCATGAACACGCATGTTTATCTCCTGTAGCACCTCTAATTTTCCTATTTCATCAGGCGTGCTTTTCCTTTTCAGAACTGGGTTAATAAGTTTACAGGCTTCTAACAATATTTTTTTATTTGAAACAGTGACTGATTGATGTATGTTTGTAGCATGTATAATTTCCATTTCATTTTCATGTGTTGGAAACTCGAGCACTGTGGCATCATTATTATCACATCTGTCTGCAGATCTATAGAAGAGGTATTTCGTCATCATTATCATGATTATCGCTCTGCTTTGAATCGTCATTGAGTGGTGTTCTTGCAGTAGCAGGGAGCGGAACATGTAGAGCTTTTGCTAACATAACACAGCTGACTGCAGTTAGTTGAAACTAGCATATGAACTCTGAAAGCACGATGCGATGCCTTACCACTCATGATATGTGACACAGATTTTGGTGCAATAATCTTTCCCATGATGCATGGGAGCCCGGTGTTCTGCCTAAGGGAGCAAATTGCTCCAACATAAGACATTTCTGTATGAAAGGAACCAAAAACTAAAACGAATCTCTTGAACTTTGATCATGGTGGTGCATTTTCTATCAACTTGTAAGTTTTTTCATACAACGACTTATCAAATACAGTAGACTCTCACCTTCCGGTTAGATCACCAATGCGGTCAGATCGTCATTGCGGTCGATTTTTTTCGGCCCGAATTTGTTCTCAGTCAAAGCCATATCAAAGGCGATCACTAATGCGGTCAGACGACTATTCCGGACTACGGTCATTTTTTTGTGGCTAAGCGGCAAATTCAATCTCGCATTGCGGTCAAATGGGTATTTTCAATATATCGTTATGATCATTTTGATAGGGTATTTTTATATTGAAAAACTGTCACGGTGTTTTCCACACATGTACAATGCGTACACTACTAATTATGGCAAATAACTTCATTATCTTTTGGTGACGATAACATCAAATCACACATTGTTATGTGGAAAATAAAATTAAATGTTCAACATTAAAATATGCGATTAATCTGTTAGTTATATGTATTATAATAGGTGTCACACCATACTTTTCAGCAAGATTAGAGAAATAATGGAACACTGAGAAGATGCAACTGTTGACATTAGGATCCATATCAAGAAATGGAAGGACAATAAAAGATGCAGACTTCGGTTCCTCACAACCATCTACTGACACACCGTAACCATTGTGGGCCTTGCTAATGAAGCCTGATAGTCCATACACATTTAGCGTCATTGTCGCTAATTAGTATCCCTAATCATAAGTATAACCAATCTGTGAGACCAACCTATGAAACCAATCTGTGAAACTAATCTGTGAAATCGTAAAAAGAGTTTCTCAATTGAATAATTTAGCTAAAGGAGTCTAGTATTTCCAAACAAAAATTAGGTAAGATTATTGTTGGGGAAAGTCATTTTTCAGAGGTCAAAGGTCAAACACCCAAATTTCACAAAATGCCAGCAAAATGTTCTTGAGATTGCATTGAATAAATGAATCGTGAACTGCAAAATATCATATGGTAATTTAAAGTGTTTATATTTTAAGCTAAAACTTTTCTAATATAATAATTATATCTTTAATGTACGTATTAAATTCTCAAATTATGAAAGGTTTGCAAAACTAGGGTGAAGTCAAAGGTCATTTAGCCTTTAAATGTAGGCAGCCCAAACGTTTCAATAAATAAATAAAATGATGAATTGGGGGCCAATATGGTATCACTAAAAATATGTTTAAAATTAAATGCCAAAATAAGCTTTAACAGCCCTAAAATCACCCATTTTGACATTTTAGGTGTTACCAGTGAAAAAAATATGTGGTTCATTTTAGCCTATTTCCAAGATGGCCGCCATAAGCATATCTTACCATGTCAAAGTAGTGTAATTGTCACAATTAGATAACAAATGTTTCGATTATTATGACTGTTGTGTCGATTGTTTTTATTTTACAGATGTCGAATCGATTCAGCAGGTCTGTAGAATTTTTTTGTGCATTTCGTGTCATTTGCTTCAAGGTCATTTCATGGTCGAATGCATGATGCAAGGTTGTCTAAGGAAAACAAATTGACACCTCAAAACTAATAATATTTAGTCCATGTCTAGCCACCCCACACAATTTTCAGTGTGATGCACCAAATCCTAGTATGTGACATAAAATTAAGAACATTATGATTACAGGTCATTCAGAGGCATTTTAAGGTCATCATTTGAGAAAAACAAGAACGCTAATCATCTCCCACATGGTCCAATTTAGCCTATATATTTACAAGATGACCGCCATCATCATATTCTACCATGTTAAGTGGTGTTATGGTCATAATTCAATAACAAATGAGTCAAATGGCTAATATGACAAATGGCTGCAGATAATTTTGCTATAATATATTCACACACGGCAACATTATATCTGATATTATAGTGTCATATCCTGATATTCTGTATTTAATAATGCCATTCGCCAGCATTAATATGTTCTATTATAATGGCATATACTGACTTTATACTACAAACGCCTGGCAGTTTAATAGCTTATCCTGACATCAGATTATTTTATCTCATACCAAGATACAGATAGAACAGCGGCATAGCGAAATAATTGTGCGTTTTGTGAAGAAAATACCAAATTTGGCGTGGGGGCCTACTTTTAAAATATTTCATAAAGAACATTTTAAGATTTGGAGCCACTCAAAATTCACACCAGGTGGCTGCCATATTGGATTTCAAAATGTCGGCTACTAAAAAAAATATATCTTTGGTTCTCTGTCTGTCGGAGACCTAATTTTAGTGTTTTGATGTACAAACTTGAGGCCAAGGAGTTGAATGACTCCACTCTAAAATTCCCTTGGCGCCTCCATCGTACATTTCAAGATGGCATCATCTGAAAATCTACTAAATGATGGCAGGTTCCACGATAATGTGTACCACCAACCTACCGAGTGGACGTAAAAATAAAATAGTCTAAATGATTATTTTGACTTTTCTATATGTTTGTAGAATGACCAAGCAACATGTATTTGATCGATATAATTCATGAATTTTATAATGGTAAAAATACATTTATTCGTGCAGTCACTACAAACGTTTCGCGCTAGTGATTTTTTTTATTATCGAATATATTTTCTATCTCCTACCAGGTAAGCCTACTCATTCACACCCGAGTGAAATGAAGCACGTACGTGGGGGGCACAACATTGAAACATCAATGTCTCATGGGAGAGATGGGAGAAACATATGATATTTCTCTGAAAATCATGCACCAAGCGAGCCTTCAACTCGCAAGGCAGGTCTAATTAAACCTAAAAATGTGAAAAATTTGCATTTTTTAGGTGCACAAATACCAAAATATTTAAATGACAAAAATGTTAACAAATGCTTTTCAACATAATTTGACTTGTTGGAAGTATTTAAAACAACACATAAAACCCCACCGAATCCTCCTTGGGGAAAGCTTCGTTTTCGGGTAAAATCCAAAATGGCCGCCATTATTAAACCAGTAATTTATATATTTGTTTTTAAATCGCTATCATTTCAGAACTAAACATCGTAGAACCACATATAATATGTTTTTTTCGCACTATTTTTTTAAGGAATTATATATGTTTATATTTCAAATTTCTAAGAGGTCAAACTGAGGCCATTTTCAAGGTCAAGATCTAATTAGACCTAAAAAGTGAACAATTAACTTTTTTAAGTGCACTAATGCCAAAATATTTAATTTACAAAAATGGTAACCAGTGTTTTTCAACATAACTTCACTCGTTGGCGCTATGTGAAACAACACGTACAACCTCACCCGAATCGACCTTGGTGAAAGCCTCGTTTTTGGGTAAAATCTAAAATGGCCGCCATTATACCAGTAATTTATGTATTTTTATAATAAACCTCTATCGTTTGAGAACTAAACATCGTAGAGCCACATATATTACTGTCGATCTGGTAATATTCGCGAGGTTTTAATTTTAGAGAATTTCGCGAGGACAAATTAGCGAATTCCAGAATCTCGCGAAATTAATATTCCAATAGAGCTACTAAAGAAAAATGTAAATTCGCGAATTCTAAACTTCGTGTGAAAAGTACTAAAATCAGAAATTCACGAAAATTTAAACACGCGAAAATTACCAGAGTCAAACTGAGGTCATTTTCAAGGTCAAATTAGACCTAAAATATAAATAATTCACATTTCTGGGTCCTCAAATGCAGAAATATTTAATTGACAAAATGTTAACAAATGCTTTTCAACATAATTTGTCTCGGTGTGGCTATGTAAAAACACACTTAAAACCTCACCTTAATCCAAAATGCCCCCATTTCAACCAGTAATAGAGCAAAATCCATATAATTTGGTGAGTCAGTCAATAATACAGTATTGTATTACGTTGGATTGCATTACAGAATTGAGCCTGATCATGTGTATAAAGTATTTCTGGCGAATTCGTCCAATAAACAGGCCTCAATAAACCTTCTTGCTGAATACATGGCCAAGGTAGACACTACCGTCCAGCATGCAGAAGGTGATTCAGATTATAAAATATGTACCGTGGCCTGCAGGTCAGCACAAGCTAAACCAACAGGTGTTATCGCAGACGATACGGATATTTTCCAACTCTTGATACATCATTCTGATCTGTCAGATTTACTATGAATACATGTAGGCCTACATGATTACATCAAGACAGACAGTCTGCATCTTCACACTGAAAAAAATCTATATCCAGAACTCATTTATGGTTCACTTTTTCGACAATTGCAACAGAAGCGTTTTCGATTTGCTGGGGTAGGCTACATTAACATCCACAATGACCAAAAAAAGTCCCAAGCCAGAAACTTTTTTATGGTCATTTCCGTGAGGGTTCCCTAAAATGGCTAAATGATGGCTGTCACTCACCCACATTAAATGATGTTTAGAATAGGTAATTGTTTGTTACCCATAAGTATTTGAAATGTATATACCATGTAGGCCTACCTAACAATTCCGGTGCAATGTTGGGCCAGCGTCGCAGCCCTTAGCTGGCGATGTCGCCGGTTACAGTCAGACAGGCATCCCGTCTACGCAGCCCATTGCTGGTTCAATGCCGACAAATCGTCAACGACATTGGCCCAACACTACTCCAACACTGGGTCTGCTGTATACTTAGCAAAAACGTGCCATTCACCTAATGTTGGCCCAACGTCTTCGACGCTGGCCCGACATTGAAACAGCATTGGCATTGGCCCAATGCTGATGTAATGCTGGGCCACCGTCGGTGACGATGGGCCAACATTATTCCAACCTTATCCATTTACGCTCTTAATCACGAATATAAACGTAAAAAAATAATATATTTTTCTTAACACTTTTTAAAATCGCAACTATTTGACCTGGCGACATCAAACGTAATATTTGACTTGTTCATAAGAACTGTTTCTCAGAAGTGTCAACCGTTTCCCACACACGGCACCCCTCTTTCCACAAATTAGGACACACATTAGTGCAATAAACTTAATAGGCTCTTGGCCTCTTGCCTGGTCTAATAAATCACGAAGTAATCATATGATAATTACATATTGCAATTGATAAATATACTGTGTAATATTTTGAAAAAAAATCATGGTGATTTGATGACAATAAAATTGAATAGGCTTTTCAACATCATTATAATAAATAGTACATCACTTTTCTTTCTACTTGGCAACATTGAACCAGATTTAGATGAACAAAATCTAAAAGACATATAAAATTAGTGTCGTGAGCGACTGAATGTTTTTTATTTCTAAATGACATAAGGGCAATTGCATCATACTCAGTCAGTTTTATGATATTGGTATAGTTATTCTGTTGTTATTTTCTTACTCCCATATTAACATGGGGAACTTTTTAAAGTAATCAAGTAAAAATGTGATGTTTATAGTAGAATTTCAAATGGCATGTTTGGTATTGGAAAATATAAATTTTGTTTCCTGAAAATTGATAATTATTTTAACAATGATATTACAAAAGGTTTAATTTCTATATCACTTTTACTTATACTTGCCAAGATTGAAATATATACAATTAAGTGTGTATATATCTGAAATCACCGTTACTGACTGAAGGTGTAGACCTATATTTCTAAAATGAGTGTGTATGGGGTGGGGGGGGGGCAGGGGTAAGAATAATTACATCATACTCAATCGGTTTTATTTTATTGATATAGCTATTTTGTTGGTACTTTCTTACTCCGATATAAAGTAGGGAGTTATCAAGGTATAAATATATTTGATGTTCATAGTAAAATTACAGACGATTTATGCATGTTCGAGAAAATATGGGAATTTGTTCATAAAGATGATGATTGCGTTAACTTTGTTTGGCTTTAACCTTACCAATGTACTTTCAATGGGCCATATATTATGTATTTCATTACCTTGCCGCTGATTCATGTTACTGAGAGTGAAAAATATACTCGATTTCAATGATTCTTTTTTAAATGATAATTTTCACTTTATACCTTGAACACTTAAATAGACGCAGGTACATTCTGGATACAATAATGAATTCATAAATACAAAAATCGCTCCTGTTGCAATTTGTTCCACCTAAATTATAAATGCCCTGGACTAATTGGAAAAACTACAGCACTGACACAGACACCGATATTCATTAAATAAATAAAAAACAATGACAATAAAAGTCTGGTATTGCATTTTATTTCCCATGTTTTGGATTTGAACCCAATTCTTTCAAGTATTTCTGGTATGATACCTATGTCGCCGTCGGTCCCAATATAATGAGTTCTGGTTTAGAGCTGGATTGGAAAATGTATAATGACTGAAGTAACCACCTTTCTCGAAGTAAAACTTTTAAACCATAATGTATATATATATTGTGCGCCATTTTTTAAAAAATAGCTATACCATTGTCACCTGCATTTTTACGTTTTGGGACTTATTTGATACCAATATTCATTAAGTAAAAAAAATTCAATGACAATAAAAGTCTGGTATTGCATTTTATTTCCCATGTTTTGGATTTGAGCCCAAATCTTTTAAGTATTTATATTTACTTATAGTCAGTCAGCCAGTGCCCAAAAAAACACTCAGGTATATACACTGAAAGCTAGATAATTTCTGATGATACCAGGTGTTAGGGACATGCCTGGGGGTCATCACCAGGGGGGATGTAGAGTTTGAAAGTGGTGCAATTTTTTGTAATTCAAGATGGCGTCTAAGATGGCCGCCGGCAAATAGTCATACTTAAGAAATAGTGTAAATTTGGCAAATTTAGCTCAATTTGCTGTTGTAATACACCATTTCAACTAGTTTAGAGTTACTGAATGCAGCTAGGCCACTCTCAGACAATTCTGATCATTATTTTTAACCCTTTCAGCCCCAAATGTTCTTTATCATACACCTTGATGATGTCAATTAGGACAAAATTGGTGCTATATTAATTATTCGATATTAATGGTGAATGATTGATATCAATACAGTGACTATGGTAATGACAATAATTAGTTAATCTAAATTATGATAAATAAGATGGCGTCCAAGATGGCCGCCGACGTATAGTCAGACCTAGGAATTTGCGTAAACAGTGCAATTCTAAATGAATTTTCTTTTGTAATACACCATTTCAACTAGTTTAGTAGTCAATAAATTGTTCTAGATCACCCCATAAAATGTTATTTTAAACAATCGAATTTATTATTATTTTTATTTTAAACATTTAACCCTTTCAGCTCCGTGGAGCTTTTGTACTGAACATTTCTAGAATGTCAATAGGGATACAATTATTATTTAGAACAAATTATTCATTATTAATGGTAACGGATTTGCATCAGTACAAAAACTAAGGCAATATCACACTTATTGGTTTCAGTTATTTAAAATGGCGTCCAAGATGGCGGCCACCAGCACTTGGTAAAATTTAGGAACAAGTGTGTAAATTGGCATATTTTTAGTCCAGTTGTATTCTGTAATAAGCCATGTTAACCACTTAGGTGGTCGTGAGTCAATCTAGATCACTCGAAGACAATTTGAACAATATGTAACCCTTTTAACGCAGAGTTCTAAACAAGAGCCCTCTCCAGCAAATGACTATATTCAAAATCCCACCACCTAACTGTACTTGTTGAATCATTTAAATGGTATTTTTACATAACCTAGTATTTTTTCTGAGGACTACTGGTGGAGTGTAAGTATACCGGACTAGCCAAGCTTTCTAAAACGTTGCATCATATTGGTGGTCTGCAGACATGAGCATTGGCTTAGGAAAGGCTAGGGAAATAATACATTTTGAAGACATTGTATGTGAGACGTCAATCGTAACCCATAGTCGAGGAGGTGTGGATTTGTTACTGAACCATTTATTTACTGTGTCTCATCTAGTGATGTCTGACACCATAATTATGTGACCCATCTGGACAGCCGCATCGCGCATTATTTTTTGTCAGAGAGTGAGATAATGTGATATTGTGAAATAGACCAGTTGGGCTATATATATAGTTCAAATCATCAGTGATTATTTTATTGAAACCAACATTATTGCTTTTTAAACATTTTAAAACCAATTGTTCAAAACCCCCATGGCATTTTATAATTTTATCATTTAAAATAACGTTTATTAAAGTTAAATAAACCACTCAAAGGGTTGATTTTTAAAATAGTTTATGTATCTGCTATATATAGATAATTTTATTATTAATACATTTATTTAATGAAATCGTTTTTTAGTGTTATCATGTATGTATAGTTTTGGCACTGTACGACTGATCACGTGCAGATAGGTCACATTAGGCATACTGGATGACAAACTTCATTAAACGACACATCTAGCTTGAACGAGTATATCATTGTATATCAACCAATTGCTCTAAACATGCTAAATGTGGTGTATTTAGATATATAACGACTGTCTCAGCGTGAAAGAAAATGTATTCTGTCATGCCATAACCAGTTTTCAAGATATCTCTTCAATATTTTCTGCGCAGTTCCACAGGGCTTTGTAGGAAGTTCCAGGAGGGGGTCGTATTTCAATCATTGCATTCAACATATTTCATTATCTATATCTCATTTCGCTTGAACATGACACTAAAGAACAATTTGATTGCCAGCAAGTTCAAAATAAATTATTTCTATTTATAATACCAGGCTCTAATTT
Source organism: Flabesymbios commensalis (assembly GCA_964017125.1). Lineage (NCBI taxonomy): Eukaryota > Metazoa > Annelida > Polychaeta > Terebellida > Flabelligeridae > Flabesymbios > Flabesymbios commensalis. The sequence goes on along the minus strand of OZ024911.1, from coordinate 39,004,218 downwards.
TTTATTCATGATCCACTGAATCCATAAAAACAGCGTTGATGATGAGAAAGAGGATTTACCCGTCATCTAATAGGAGGTTGTTTCGTATATTACACTTGGTTTGGTCATTGGAAAGGCCTGATAAAATCGAAAAAATATATGGGACGAGCCATTGGAGAATCTGATTGGACATCATCACAGAACGCACCACCAAATTGAGAATATCATCAATAAATATTTATTTAATTTTGTTAAAAGGTCAATTCAGTAATGGTAAATCATTTATGATATCGTTGTCCTTTTTCAGATTTGTGTTTTTTGTGTCCTTGGGTATTATAATACATCAATTCTAATGATTTCAATACTATTTTTGCTTTAAAATTTGAAAAGTTGTGTCTGAAGATATTTTTATATCAGGGCCTAATGCTGAAGATATAAAAAGCAAACAACATCTACATTATGTTTGTGGTGTTTGCTTTCCAGGGTCGGCTTGTTATATACAATCTTTCAGTTTTTTTTTACTATTTTACTACTTGACCAGTTATAGATTGCATAGAGGGTTTTAGAAATGTAATGATTTGGAAGGTTCGAGGAGTACAATATCAAATGTAAATATGTATATTAGCAGCTGGTAGTGCAAACGATACATCCTTCTCGCTGGGGACCTGATCCACATTAATGAACATCACATCTGTAGGTTATGCTCTTGGTAGTTAGACCTGACTACGTAGCATAAAGCTGAAGAGATACTAGCATGAAAACGCATTCTGAAGCGCGGCACCTGCACCTAATCAATAGCCAACACTTTTTTGCTTTTGTAAATTTGAATTTTTTTAATTCATATTTTTTGAAAATTTAAAACTCGTGTAACCCTACGAATACAGCTTTTGTGTTATGATATCTGAGTAAATCAATATTGCACAATATAAATATTTTACACATTATAGGACTATGTATGACCTGAGCTGTGCTTGTTGTTTATTTGCTGAACCGAATTCATTGTGGAGCATGTCCACAAAATAATGTTGGTAATAGTAAAATAGGTGCAATAATTTAAAGTGCGTTTTTGTAACCATACAAATGCGCTTTCATGTTCTATAAAACGAATACTATTACAGATTAACACAAGCTCTTGTGGTACCAATGTATAATATGGGCAAGGTAACGTATCGGAAAATTATACCATTTTTTTAATTTCTTCCATTGAACACTACAGGGTTTTTTTAATATGTGTAACCCTACGAATTTTAAATAAAGAAATGGCAGCTGTGGAATTCTATGAAAGGACATGGGGTTTACCACCTTGTCTAACAGAATAACCAAGCTACAGTGTACGTGACAGTCAGATTTTAGTGGTTAACATAGATATCTTGAAACGTTAGCAATCTTTGAATTTTTAAAATATCCTACAAATTATAACAGTGCTATATTTCACTGTGTAGGTGTGGAGAATACAGGAGTTAATTGAATATCTATGATGCCTTATCATGTCATGACATGGCAATATGTTGACGATATCATTTAAAATATTCTTATGTAATAGAAGAGCCACCAATGACTGATGATATTGTCATTCGTAGGGTTACACAAATGTAAGGTATTCGTATGGTTACTATTTACAAGAGAAAAATGTTAAATGATTAAAACATATATATTGTTCTCATTGAAAAACAGGCCAAGAATAAAGCTAACATCATAGTGAGCACTTATAAGGTGTAAAACTCGACAAGCTAATAAATATCTCTATCCAAAAAATAAAATACACGTTTTTAAAACGTTTGAAAATTTTTTTAACTCACCAATGCAAAGGCTAATTTACTGTTAATATACTTTGTTATACATCATAGTAAAAATATATCTAACGTGTATTCTTTTGTGTATTAAAAATATTGGAAATATTAATTTAAACATATCTAGCATCTAAAAGAGTTCACCACTGTGTGCACTCGTAGGGTTACCAATTTCACAAATAGCTTCTATGTTGTATAACACAATACGTGTTTAATTGGCATTGCGAGACCTTTTTCTAAAAACACGATATTTTTCAAAAACAATATATACAAGCAAGCCAAAACAAGTGGTATTTTAAAACGTGTGTGATACAATAGCGACATAATCACTGTCTGACTTCACCAGTTGGAAATACATAAAATTATTTGACAAATTAGATATTTTGTTCAATGGTCTATGTGAAGTTAATTATAGCGTGGTAAATCTATTGGATATTGAGCAGTATCATACGGGAGAACACACATGTGTTTAAATAATATAATGAGCCGTCAATATTGCAGTATTGTGATGATTTTTCATAGGCCACCTAGATAGAGTAACCCTACAAATGACAGCGTAACCCTACAAACAAAGCTTGTATAAGCATTTTGAATCGACGTAGAGCCACCAGTTTTACCCTTTTTTGTTCATTGTAGCTCTATCTGTCGAATGCCTTTCACAAGTGAATGATATATGTATATATGTATGTATGTATATTTTTTTAGGTTTACTATTAATTCAGTGACAAACAATAAATAAATTATTCTCGTGATACTCGCGCACCTTGTTGCAAAAAACTCTTTATTCCATCCTTCTCAGATTGTTTATTAAAGGGACTGGCCCAGGCGAAAATCATCAAAACATCGGTGATTTTATTTCGGGTTCTTAATAAGACCATATGATGTAAACATGTACATAGACTAGAACTGTAATTTTTAAAAAAATGTATGCTGCGCATTCACCAGTTAAGCTAGATATAGAGACGAAATTCCCGCATTTCCTATTTTTGACATGGTTGTCAATAATTAGAAATCAGAAATTTCGTCTCTATATCTAGCCTAACTGGTGAATGCGTAGCATAAAAATTAAAACAAATTGCAGTTCTAGTCTTTAGACATGTTTACATTATATGGTCATATTAGGAACCCAAAATAAAATCACCGATTTTTTTATAATTTTATCCTGGGCCAGTCCCTTTAATGTGGCTGTCAAAGTAATAATAGTTATCGATACAAATCGTTTATAACACAACAATTATGTTAATTAATAGCCTTATTTTTCAATAAAATATCAATTTGTAACCCTACGAATACACCCTTAAAAATGAGAAAAACGTTTAGATCAACAAATGATATGAAATCATGATTTTAAAAAAGATGCTCCATTTACATTTTAATATTCAACTGCTATTTCCACTCTAAGCCTTGAATTGAAAGAAATATTATGTTTGACATGTCTTTTTTTGTATATTTTCTGAATATTGATTATTTGCAGAAGAGTAGAGGTTGGCTACAAATCATTATGTGCAGTATCAAATTTTCGCAACTGTTATTAAACTATTCTGAAAATTACTACCTAATTGTTACCACTCGAACTGTTGTAGTCTTTGCGACCAAAGTTTTAGTTACATTATGGCATTTACATATTACATAATATGCATTCGTAGGGTTACTCTGGTGTTCAATAATGAGCATGAACTCCATTCATGTTACAACTGTCATATATTAGGAGCTCGCATATATTTTTTGTGAAAATTCCATATGTCTGCGATATAAACTGAAGAATTCAGGACTGTGCAACAAAGTCGTTTTTTTGCCGATATGCATCACTTTCGTGGGAATCGACCATATATGCTTGTGTCAATATCCTATCTGCTGTCATAAAGAAATTTGACAATAAATTGACAACAAAAATGTCAGTAATTAAATTTTAATGATATATAAATCTATGTAAAATTATTTTGCCTGACAGTCAAAGAACGGTATAAATGAGCTTTAAATAATTATTGCATTTAACAAAAACTATAGTGAATGTGGTAACAGGTTCAACAAATTTGTTTCGAAGTCGGTCAGTGGTGGGTATTTTGCGTTTTACTGAAGTCAGCACATCTTTTCGCGAATGAACAGGAGCTATTATTGTAATAGTTATTGGCATCAAAGTAACAAAGTTAAAATGTTAAGATTTCTATGGTCACCCCACTTCAATCTCTGGTCATAACATAAATGGGCTCATTGCAGTATGGTATATTGACATTACAGAGGATATTGTGGCCTTTGTGCTTGCTAAAATAACCTCTTGTGCTAAAAAGGTTAAATATTTTGTTTAATTATTTGGGAGTGGTCTAGATAGATTCAGTGGATTCCAAAGAAATAGAGAATTGCAAAAGAAAAAATAGCTAACATTAAGAAGCTTACACAATTGACATTACCGTATTTGTAGCTACTGCATTAATACCAATCCATAACCACTAATATTGAAATAATTATTATAAATTACAATTACTTAGATTAACTTATTGTCATTACCATAGTCACTGTATTGATACCAATCCTTCACCATTAATAATGAAATAATTATTATATATAACAATTTTGTTCTAATTGACATCACCAAGATGTTCGATAAAAAAACCTTTGGGGCCGAAAGGGTTAAAATATTGATCAGAATTGTCTGAGAGTGGCCTAGCTGCATTCAGTAACTCCAAACTAGTTGAAATGGTGTATTACACTATTTCTTAAGTATGACTATATGCCGACGGCCATCTTGGATGCCATCTTGAATTACAAAAAATTGCACCACTTTCAAACTCTACATCCCCCCTGGTGGTGACCCCCAGGCATGTCCCTAACACCTGTTATCATCAGAAATTATCTAGCTTTCAATGTATACCTTATCAAAAACTAAGCCCTTTTTGTTAGACTGGCTGACTGACTATTAGCCCCACTGAGTCAAATTCCGTTGAAATAGGCCTAGTCTACCTTTCTCATTTTTGTCCATTTCCAATGGTCCACGATCACTTCATTGGCTGGACTAATAGGATACATCCCTTTTTTGACAACTAGCTAACTAATTACCTCCCTCCCTCCCTTTTAAACATCTATGCGACCCTCTCAGAATCTACCCCTTCTTCTCTGAATATACCCCCCCCCCCCCACCTTTGACATCTATAGGCCTATGCGCTAATGCGACCATCCAGGAATCTACTTCTTCCTCCCATAATAGGAAACCAACCATTTTTGACAACTAGGCCTATATGCGACCCTCCTGAATATAGGCCTACCCTCTTCTTCAGTTCTTCACCACTATACATGCTATATGCGACACTCCGATAATCTATCCCACCTCCCAGAATAGGATAGGCCTACATCCCTTTTTTGACAACTATGTGCGACAACTTCAAGGGGTTGCAGTATCTTTAATTTTACAAATCTATGTGCGGACCTTGATCTTGAGGTGGGCCTGGCAGATATTCTATGGCGCACCGGGGGGGGGGGGGGAGTGGGTGGAAGTTGGTGCGAACGCACCCAACGCCCCCCCCCCCCAAGCCTATGTAGATATCTAAGTTTTTGTTTTATTTTCAAATTTCCACACTAGCCTACAATATATATAGGGCCTATATAGTGACTAGAGTAGCCTAGAGTAGATTACAGAGTCCAAGATCTCAGTGTCACTGTTCTCGCACTTTGATATTGGCAGCCCTAGCATGGGTGATATTATAATATGTCAGTCTTTAGGGGACCTGGTCCCCTAAAGGTCAGAATATGTAATCCAAGATAACCGCCAATCTGGATATATTTTGCCATAAAAAAGGCATTTTTGGGCATTTTGAACAAATCATTCATTTTAAAATATAATTGCTTTAGTCCGTGCCAACCTTATCTTGCTACTTATACAATATTTTTTTGATGTTTCTTATAGATATTTTTTGCTTAATTCATATCCGATGAGTGCTAGCTTGAAATAACAAGTAATAACAAGGTCAATTTCAAGGTCAAACATGATTGTTTAACAAATGAAGCTAGGAACAAGTGCAATACCTCATTTTCACATGATTTTGACTGGGTAATCCATTTCTAAAATTATTTTGATTATTCAAGGTCATCTTCAAAGTCAAAAGGTCAATTTCAAGATCATTCAAGAGAAAATATCCTTTTTAGCAAGTAAAGCTAGGAACGCGTGTAGTACCTCTTTTTTATGGGATCTTGACAGAAAAATCCATTCCTAATATAATTTTGGGTTTTCTAGGTCACCTTCAAAGTCATTGATTAAACATGCTGTGAAAAGTGAAATGATCAGGTGACAGAAACGCGTTCAGGCAAATTGTGAGGCATTAAAAGGCAAAAGGCAGACGTTAACAGACGATGGGGAGGGGTTAAATGGCAGCGACAAGGCGCTAAATGGCTACCAACAGGGCGCTAACGGGGGACTAAAAGGGGTTAAACGGCAATGGTGAGGTGTTAAAGGGCAATGAGGGGGTGTTAAAGAGAAATGAGGATACGCTTAAGGGCAACAAGCAGGCGTTAAAGGGCGAAGAAGAGACGTTAAAGTGTGACTGGATGCGTTAAAAGTTGGTGGGGAGGCATTTTTCTGACGGAACAGTGGAACAGCGTTACAGGACAAAAAGGATGGTGAGGCGCTAAAGGGCAATGAGGAGGTGTTGAAGGGCAATGAAGATACGCTAAAGGGCAACAAGTAGGCGTTAAGGGAAGAAGAAGGGACGTTAAAGCATTCATAACAAGTGAGACAATGCCAAAATTGATTGTGTCAGTGCCATATGTTAGCCAAAAATAATAAAAAAAACATAAATCAAATCTCTGCGATGTAACTGGTATCATAGACAAAAACAGAGCCATTTTGTGCTTAAGCTTATAAAAAAATGACGCTTTTCCATGACTTGTCGGCAATAGTTGCATTATAACTAGACTAAACCTTTCACAGCCATCAAATAGGATTATAATATTAACTACTTTGCACATATACTTCCGCTTTAACAGTCTAGTATTCCTCTTTAACAGTCTAGTATTTCGTTATAGCGGTAAACTATTTCATTATAACGGTTTACTAATCCGTTATAACGAGCTGCTGTTCCGTTATAACGGTCTAGTATTTCGTTATAACGACATAATAATCCATTATAACAGTCTACTATTTCGTTATAACGGTCTAGTATCTCGTTATGACGGTCTACTCATCCGTTAAAACGGTCTACTAATCTGTTATAACGGTCTACTATCCCGTTATAACGGTCTAGCATTTCGTTATAACGCTATAGTATTTCGTTATAACGGTCTACTAATCCGTTATAACGGTCTACTATTCCTCTATAACGGTTCATTATTGCGCTATATAGCGGTTTATTATGCCGTTATAACTGGCTAGTATTTCGTTACAACGGTATATTATTTTGTTATAACGGTCTAGAGTTTCGTTATAGCGGTATACTAATCTGGTATAACAATCCACTAAGACGTTACAATTGTCTACTAATCCGCTATAGCGATCTACTAATCCGTTATACCGGTCTACTAATCCGTTATAACGGTCTAATGTCCTTTTGTAACGGACTAGCATTTCGCTATAACGGTCTACTATTTTGTTATAAACCGTTATAACAAAATAGTAACTGTAACCGTTATAACGAAATACTAGACCGTTATCAAGATTTAGTAGACCACTATAGCGGAACAGTAAACAGTTATAATGGATTAGAAAGTAAATGTTTTTGTTGATATAGTTTTTTTCTCTTTGAATTATCTATGTCTGAAGTTATCTGAGCAGATGTGGAGCTGTTATCGTTGATAATTTATAACGGTCTACTATTCCGATATAACGGTCTATTATTCAGTTATAACGGATTAAACAATTTATAACAAAACACTACACCGTTATAACGAATTAGTAGACTGCAATAACGGATTAGTAGACTGCTATACCGAACTAATGGACCGTTATAACGAAATACCAGAACGTTATAACGAAATACGATACCGTTATAACGAAATACTAGACCGTTTTAAGGTATTAGTAGACCGTTATAACGGATTAGTGGGCCGGTATAACGCATTAGTAGACCGGTATAACGGATTAGTAGGCCGCTATAATGGGATAATAGACCGTTATAGCGGATTAGTAAACAGTTATTACAAAATATTAACGTTATAACAGAAGACTTGGCCGTCATAACAAAATACTAGACCGTTATAACGGAATAGTAGACGGTTATAACGGAAGACTAGACCGTTATAGGCCGTTATAGTGTGATACTTGACCGTCAAAACGAAATACTAGAACGTTATAACGGGATCGTAGACAGTTATAGCGGATTAGTAGACCGATATAACGAAATAGTATACCGTTATAACGGGATACTGGACCGTTATAACGGAAGATTTGACCGTTATAACGGAATAGTAGGCCGTTATAATGGATTAGTAGACCGTTATAACGTGATACTAGCCCGTCATAACGCAATACTAGACCGTTATAACGGGATAGTAGACAGTTATAACGTGATACTCGTCATAACGAAATCCTAGGCCGTTATAAAGGGATAGTAGGCCTATACCGTTATAACGAAATACTAGACCGTTATAACGGAATAGTAGACCGTTGTAATAAAAGACTCGACCGCTAGGACGGAATAGTAGACAGTTATAATGAAATACTAGACCGGTATAACGGGATAGTAGACAGTTATAACGGATTAGTAGACTGTTATAGCAATATAGTAGACCGTTATAACGGAAGACTTGACCGCTATAACGGAAGCCTTGACCGTTATAATGGTAGACAGTTGTAATGAAATACGAGACCGTTATAACGGGATAGTAGACCGTTATAACGGAATAGTATACCGTTATAATTACAGACTAGACCGCTATAACGGAATCGTAGACTGTTATAATGAAATACTAGACCGTTATAACGGAATAGTAAACCGTTATAACGGATTAGTAGACTATTATAACGTGATACTAGACCGTCATAACGAAAAACTAGACCGTTATAACGGGATAGTAGACAGTTATAACGGATTAGTAGACTTTTATAACGAAATAGTAGACCATTATAACGGGAGACTTGACTGTTATAACGGAAGACTTGCCCGTTATAACGAAATAGTAGACCGTTATAACGGATTATAGACAGTTATAACGTGATACTAGGCCGTCATAGCGAAATACTATACCGTTATAACTGGATAGTAGACCGCTATAACGGATTAGTGGACCGTTATAACAAAATACTATACCGTTATAACGAAATATTAGACCGCTTCAACGGAAAAGTAGACCGTTATAATTAAAGACTAGACTGCTATAACGGAATAGTAGACAGTTATAATGAAATACTAGACTGTTATAACGGAATAGTAGACCGTTATAACGGATTAGTAGACCGTTATAACGTGATACTAGACCGTCATAGCGAAATACTAGACCGTTATAACGGGATAGTAGACCGTAATAACGGATTGGTAGATCGTTAAATCGCGATACTATACCGTTATAACGAAATACTAGATCGTTATAACGGAAAAGTATACCGTTATAACAGACTAGTAGACCGTTATAACGGTTTAGTAGACGTTATACACTTTGTTTTGGCTGACATAGTTTTTTATCTTTGAATTATCCACGCCTGTATTGATATCTGGGCGGATGTAGAGCTCTCATCCTTGAGAATTGAAGAAAAATCAAAATGGCTGCCAAGAAATCGCCGAAATTATTATGCTTTTGCTAATTCATATTATTTAAAATACCTCTCTCGGAGGATTACACGCCGTGATAATTACTTAATGGCACATCTGTTTATTATGCATATAAGAGTAAGACAATGATCAGTAATAATCTACTTGTTCACTTGTATTCTACATAAGGGGGGCACCTTCAGTTACAAGGTGGGACAGAGTATTTTTGAAATATAAATTTCAGAACTAAATTTTCGTGAAATAAATGATTGTCTGATGTATAAAAATAGTTAAATTTGTTAATAAAATAGTTGAATAATTATTTCAGCTTATGAGCAACATCATTTAATAGTCCTAAAAAATTGAGCCTGATTTATCTGGCATTATTAAATGACCTTTCAATTTGTGAAGCTTCGCTTTGCGAGATCCTTTGCCTCCAGATCAAGGCAGAAAAATGTATAAGGAGTTGAAATAAATGTATATCTCCACACACAAACTGAAATAAATATATTGTTCAAGTGTGAAAAAAATAAACTTCTGCAGAGACAAAGTGAAATAATTATTTGTCCAATTCAAAAACACCAGCCCCCCCCCCTCCCCCTACTAATTGAATGGTGCATTTATAAGCGAAATAGATACATAATGGTTTAAATGTGTGGCATAGCCCTAGTCACGATACCACAAAAACATACTAGTATTGGATTATAACACTGTGATTAACAATATGAATACCACTCTTGTTGACTTGAACTCAAGTTCGACTCATAAGTTGGACGTCAAAACATAACATGTAGTAGGGTAGGTTAACAATGTCAGCGAGTTCCGTGAGTGTGATACACACTCGCATCACCTTCTGACACCTAGCACTGGATTGTCCCACACGTTGTGTGAACGGTATCTCACACCTATTGTTTTTAAATACACTGGCGCCTCTGATATATTCCTCTGATCGCGGGAATTGGCATAGGGCCTATCTATAAATTTATTTGACCCCAATTTGAATGGCAATAATTATTTAGTATTTTTTTTCTTGTGCATTAATAAATATTATTTGTATGTAAAGTGCTCTGAATAAAACAATATTATATAGGGCCTACATTATTTTTTTGCATTATTATAAACAAAATGCATGATAACACTCATGTGTATCAGAATTAATGTTAATCAACTCTCATATCCAAAGGCCCAAATCACCTCCCTCACGATAATGCCACCCCACCATAATGCCAACCAAAGGCAGAGTCCCAATGATGGCGTTAAATCGAGGTAGTACTGTAGCCACTTTGAGCGTTTGACATACTTCTGGAATACAAAAATAGTTTATAAATATGGTAATACACAATTTTCACCACTTTTGGCTTCGCGAATGAGCATTCTGACCTTTCGATTTCGATGACCCCTGGAGGTTACCAGGGGTCAAATCTAGCTTACCTCCACAATTTAAAATAATGATCAGGATATGTGCTAATAATGGTAGAAGTTTCATGCTTTAATCATAACAAAAACGCACACTTGTTTCATTACGGGAGCTTAAACACTACACTATGACCCGAGTATTTTGCCGAACTTTCTGAAAAATTGATGCAGCCTAGAAAATAATCCTGGTATCCGGTATGAGAGTAAAAATAAATATTTTTTGATGATTTTTGACAGTTTGACCTTGAAATGACCTTGATATGACCTTAACGTTGTTTTTCGACGTTACCACAGTAAAATATAATCCCAACTGAACCCATGTCAGACTCCATAGCCCAATTATGCATCAATAGTTAGCCATGGGAGCCAAAACTGATGTTCAACAGTTGCTGCACACTGTAATTTTGCTCGTCCAATAAAACATTAAGGAAGGGGTGTAGTAAGGGGAATACTTAGGGTGTATTTCCCCTCCCAAGTCAGATACTGCCCTCAAATGCTGCCCTAAAATGCGCGTGGAAAAGATATCTACCCAAGACTATATCAAAACCAATCCTTTGTAATAGATAACTGCACCACTAGTATTGTTTAAATTAATTATTTTTAATATTTGTTGCCATTTTGACCTTCAAATGACCCTAATCTAACCTTGACATGACCTTAGTGTTTTGTTTATGATTAACATCAGTCTCTTAGAGTATTTGGAACACTTCTGGAATACAAAAACATTTTATAGATATTGTAACACACAATTTTCACCACTTTTTGTCTTCGCAATTGGATATTTTGACCTTCCGAGGTCAATGACCTCTAGAGGTCACCAGGGGTATAGGCCTACACCTTTATATATAGGCTCAAAGTATAGGACTTTTTAAATAATGAAAGATAGGCAAAGGCTTGGCCTAACGCATAACGTACGTATGGATTCCTAGCTTTATGCGTCACGCGTTATGCGTTTAATATTCGACAAAAATGGCGATTACTTAAATGTTCAAGAGTGAATCCATATGTACGTACATGCGTATACGATTTTCAAACAGCTGCGCGTCCGAAAAATTGGATCGCTCCGTTTCGCGATTCATGCGTCATCCGATTGAAAAAACGGAGGGGGAATTCCAGGGAATGACGTCGACGACGGGGTGTTTCCCAGACAAAGTGCCCAGGAAACACGATACATTCATCCAAGGCTGTTTTAATGTTGGTCCACCGTCTTCGACGCTGGCCCAGCATTAAAACAGCATTTGGTGAATGCCTCGTGTTTGCCGAGATGTGTGTGTGTAGGGGGGGGGGGGGCAGTGGCGGATCCAGAATGTGGGGCGTAAGCCACATTTTGGCTGAAAAAGGATTGCTAGCTTCACTTTTTTCCAAAAATGCATTAAAATGCAATATTTTCACCAATAAGGGGGGGGGGGGGCGTACGCCGGGTACGCCCTATGCTGGATCCGCCACTGGGGGGGAGGGATTGGGGGGTATTACCCAGTATCGCGCCACAACCACGTAAATTGCTCCCTATAGCCTATATAGGTAATCTGAAGTGGGGGACTATTTCTGAAATATTTAACCATGTATCTGCATTTCTTGGTTGTAGTATGGAGCGGGTTCGGGTATTTCCGAACGGGGTGGTATTTCCGAACATTGCTAATACATTTCATTTCGTTGCTGGCTAGACATGAATAAATTGTGTCAGGCAGAGCTGTCCGTTGTGCGTGACTGTTCTGTCATGCACTTGTTATTCTGGACCAATTTCATATCCATTAATTTTGCTATTTCAAAAAGTCACTTTCAAAATGTATTAAAAAAATAAGGTAATCACGCGGAAGATAATGGTATGTTTATGATATGTATTATCAATTCTGGAATTATTATTTATATGGGCAACTGTCCTTTGTCCCTTGGATTTTTTACCCACAATGCAATGTCTGAAATATTTTCCGACAACACCACTGTATCGGACATACCTCAAAACCTTATAATAGACATCAAAAATATGAATCTGCCTCTATTGTGTCGAAAATGATATCAATTTATTGTTTGACCTTGGACAAATGGCGGCCATCTTGGATTTTACCAACAATGCAATGTCAAAAGTTATTTCTAACCACACCACTAGATCGGGCTTACCTAAAAACCCTATAGTAGACACCAAAATCAAGAAGCTGCTCCTTAATTTAAAGTTTGACCTTCACCAAAGGGCGGCCATTTTGAATTTGTTCAATTTTCTCAGATCGCTCAAGGATATCCTCTTGATATCCGGCAGATATGAAACATAGATGCCATGAGGGTGTGGAATCCATCAAAAAAAAAACTTTAACAGCCGGTGCAGGGTATAGCTTGATGGCTGCCTGACTATTGCAATGCACCTCCCGGATATAAAAACATCAAAAAAACAATTTTTGGTCATGATAACCTCATCATTTGGGACGTGTTCGGAAATAGACCCACCCAATATTTTGGTTTCGTCTAATTACGAACACTAGGCCCATACACTACAGTTTCACAGTGAATGCGTCATTGTGAAAGGAAATACACAAATGCAGCGATTTGTAGGCCTGCCAACGGTTTTGACGTTCCTATGTGGGTTTGAGAAGAAATATGACGGGAACTATGAAAAAAAAATCTCAGATTTAAGCAGATTCGGGTTATCTCGAACAGTGGCATTTTCAATTTATTTTTGTTTCATATTTTTCTTTATGGACGAATTACATTTGGCATTGATTCTATTTGTAATATATTTGGGTATACTGTGCATGTTCCTGCTTCTAAACTGGTAATTTTATCTTTAGATTAAAAAATGGGTGGGTGTTCGATTATACCCTGCTTGCTGTTCGACATTACCCCCTCTATTTCGGGAATACCCGCCGTTACCTTGGGTACTACAACTTCCTGTACAACTTTCAGATTCATGAATGACCATGCACGTGGTACATGACGTCATCAATCATAGTTTCATTCAACTGAGGTCACGTGGGGTAGGCTCCTGAGAGACAAATGAGGGCACCAGAAATCAAGTGCACAGGCTTTGGTGTTCGGAAATACCCGAACCCGCTTGCCCCCTGTTGAAAGCTATTCTGCAGTATGATTTTGACCCACCAGCAGTGTTTCCGTTTATTACTTTTTTTTAATCGTGGTAATTTAAATGAGGCGGCAATAATAGGCCTAAGCAATTTTTGTTGTTCTATATAACAGCGCCCCAAAACAGACAAAGATATCTTTTCAAGCACAAATCAGCCACAGAACGAAAAAAATGCAGTGCTGCTAGTCTAGTCAAAAACGCGTTCCGAATATAGGTCTACGTACATATGGATTCGCAAAAAACGCATAACGCATTACGCATAACGCATAAGCTAGGATTCCTTACACGCGGTATGCGGCATGCGTTAAGCGTTATGCGGCAAAAATCGCTACAACACATTACAGTAGGTATGATCCCTTACATACGGTATTGCTGTGCGTTATGCGGCATGCTGTATGCGGCATGCGGTATGCGGCAAATCGAATCCCTCCATGTAGCGATCGATGCGGCATCCGAATGCAGAATCGGACGGGGAAATCCACGAATGACGTCAATTAACTATGACATTCCAGAAAATCCCCTTCACTTTTATTTAATTACTGTGGCCCAAGTATTGTAAAAACTCAGGTCTGAAGGGGGGCTCAGAACTGAGAGAGTATTACAGTTGGTTGGTTGGTTGGTGGTTAGTTGGTTGGTTGGTTTGTTGATTGGTTGGCTGGTTGGTTTGTTGGCAGGTTGTTGGGTTGGCTGGTTTGCTGGTTCGTTGTTTTTCTGGATGGCTGGTTGGTTGGATAGTTGGTTGGTTGGTTGGTTGGTTGGTTTTGTGGTCAGGGTGGGAGTTGGGGTCCATGGTTTGGGACGGGTAAGGGTTCTAGTACCTGGTTCCCCATAAAACCCGGTATCAACCTGTCAACCGTACTCTCATCATACCCCCTTTAAGGGCATGCCTTTCCATGTTCCCAACCTAGTGCACTGACCGAGGAGAAGTATAGCCTGATTTATAAAAAGGAAAACAATCATACTAATTGATATAAATTATACCTCATCTAATGCATTTACTAATGTAGTCAGATCCTGACTTGAGTCGAATCCAGTAACCGTTGGGTTGTCCAGTTGGGCTTTCCCCAATCTACTTCTCACCAAGAGATCACGTAGATTTTGTCCCCTTTTAGATGCTGTTACACACCGTTTATACAGGATGTTTGGATGTTTCGCTTTAAGTTTATTGAAGGAAGTCTTCACTAATTTAGCTGCCTCCACCGCAGTTGCAGAGTAGGTAATAACAAAGGGGGTGACGCCACTATCCTTAGGGGAAGGTACCGTATTTAAGCCGAATGGAGAATACGTTTTCAGGGCTAATTCCTTTCCGCTTCAAGTTGCCCAATCTTATTTAGAGTTATTTGGTTGGTTGATTGGTTGGTTGGTTGGTTGGTTTGTTGGCTGGACAGTTGGCTGGTTGTTTGGTTACTTGGTTGGTTGGTTGGCTGGATAGTTGGTTGGTTATTTGGTTGGTTGGTTTTTTGGCTTTACAGTTAGTTAGTTAGTTGGTTGGTTGGTTGGTTGGTTGGTTGGTTGGTTGTTTGTTTGTTTGTTTGTTTGTTTGTTTGTTTGTTTGTTTGTTTGGTTGGTTTTGTGGTCAGGGTGGTTGGTTGTTTTAGTTAGTGCTAGTTAGTTAGTTATGGGCTAACTAACCAACGGGGCGGGAACCAGGGTCTTCAGGTTGGATGTAAACCCGTGGCTCCCTAGCACTGTCCAGAAGGTACCACTGAGGGTTATAGGCCTACTCATTCGTGAATCATCCTGCCACCCACATCATAATCCTTAAGGCCGAATGCGACTAATCGTACCTACTGAGTGTACCGAGCACAAACCACTCTGCTGAATCAACCAGGTTAAGCCACCAACTTAGGCCTCATCCTAATTTTTTGGGGGGTGACCGTCCTGGGTTCGAACCCTCAGGCCCGTAGCCAGGATTTTTGTGTGGGGGGTCGTTTTGAGCAAAAGTGGACCTTTTTGTACTTTTCTTTCTGTCGGTAAAGGGGGGGGGGGGTGCGGGCGGGGGCATGCTCACGCGACTTTGTTTTAAACCCTTGTGCTGCTAAGTCAGAATATATACGTTTCAAGCAAATTTCAGACTAAATAAAATAACATTTGGAAGATGTTTATTTTTTTAAAAATAATATTATTTTCATTTGAAGCAGGAAATTGCGTTAGCAATTTGCGTTAGCAATTGAGCTTCAAATGAATGAAAAATAGTCACAAACAATTAAGCAGCACAGGGATTAATATAAAAAACCCATATTGCGCATTTCCTGCCTAAACATAAATTGTGTTTTTAATTTCTACTGAGTTTTTACTCTTTAAAGTGCTAAATCAATCCATATTATTACGATCACGTGCCATTTTGTATTTATGTGTCTACCACTAAATAGATGTCATGATGTTGAGCAATTTAATACATGCTTTTTCAATGAAAAAGAACGTATATTTCAACATGAATAGTTATAGGGGAGACCGGGGCTAACTGGGACATATTATTACGATCACGTGATTTTGTATTTATGTGTCTACCACTGAATAGATGTCATGATGTTGAGCAATTTAATACATGCTTTTTGAATGAAAAACAACGTATATTTCAACATGAATAGTTATAGGGGAGACCGGGGCTAACTGGGACACTTTTATCATTTATCGCCCTGGGGCAGACAATAATTGAGTTAGAGATTCAAAACAATCATTCAACCTAGGTGTGATATTTGTTATTGTCACAAGGGCCTTTAATAAATGACAACTAAAACCTATACAGATTTGGTGAAATAAAAAAAAAAATTATGTCCCAGTTTGCCCCGTATACGGGGCTAAGTAGGAGAAGGCCAGGGGCTAACTGGGACACTCCTAAAATTTCAGCAATTTAGGATCTATAGAGATTAAACAAGGTATACTGCATCCCGTGATGATTACAAATAGTTTGAAGGGAGTGAGCTATAAATAAACATATATATGCCGTTTAAACACAAAGGTTTAAAGTGCAACAAAATAATGCAGAAAATAACAGCTGATCCCCGATGCACTATAGGCCTAATATGTTGATACTACGTAACACCCACATTGTGTCCATCCCCAATACATACAATCTAAAGTAGGCCTAACAAATGTTATTTGAGTTGCGCAAACATATATTTAGGTCACATGACAGTACCCACAGGGATTAACCCTTTCCATGCCCAATAATTTTGCCCTGCCAATTTCTACAATGCCTAATTACTTGAGCATAATGGTTATTTTGGCTAAAAAAACTAATAATTAAGATTCATCAGTAGGCCTACAGAATATCATTCATAGTGAACTCCCATATTTGTGACTGGCAATGCATGGTGGGACGGGTTGGAGATGCACTTCAATGGGGTACGTTAAATGCAAAGGTCATGCCGAGGTCATGTCAAGGTCATATGAAGGTCAATCTCGATAAAAAATACAAAAAATACCATTTATGCCTTCCAATTTGATTTATGCGTGAGCTAAGTGTTATATATGACTGTAGTTGGATCATTCAGGGTCAAGCACCATTTCAGAAGGTTTTAAGGTACCGGCGGAGTACCCATGTAGTGATAGCCCCTTCGAATTTCCCTTATTTTCACCTTCGGATAAATTCACTATTCAATTCCCCCTTCTCCAGGACTAAAATTGAATGCCAAAAGTGACCAGATATAGTAGTGTGGAACTATGCCTTGAATTGCAACAAATTTACAAAGACTGTGTGGAAAGGGTAACATGGGTTGGAGCTCCACTATACTGAGGTGGTGTGCAAAGGTCATTCAAATGTCATATCAAGGTCATATAAAGGTCAAACTCGATAAAAAGTACGAAAAATACCATTTTATGCCTTCCAACTTTATTTATGCGTGAGCTAGGTGTTATATATGACTGTAGTTGGATCATTCAGAGTCAAGCACTATTTCAGAGGGTGTTTCAAGTGGGTTTAGGGTAATAACGGTACCTGAGGAGTGACATTATTCATGCGGGACGAGATTCCGAAAGGCATAGTCGTTCCGCTACCTGGGAGCTCTCATAACACATATTCAAAACAGGAGGTTACGCCAGTGAGACAGCCGCTGAATAGCCTGATGCTGACTAATGAAGCTGCAAACTGATACGATTGGTTTCTCACATTGAGGTAAAAATTACACGTCAACCAGAAATAGTGTGACGTGACCCCGGATAGGCCTATATGTATAATTATAGCAGACATCAGATAACGACGAGACGGGCAAAAAACACAGCCGTATTTTGTACCAATGCTTGGTTAATGTTGGAGCAACGTCGCAGATGTTGGGCCAACATGAAACCAGCATCTGTTGAACGTCTTGTGTTTGCTGCAGAGAGTGGATAAATTGACATACTATACCCGCTATATAAATAAGAGTAGGTCTGTTGAGCTTTTGCTTAACTAGTTTTCAATGGCATTGTGATTGTATACAGGCGAACTGTATTAATTCACGCCAAAACATCAACACCGCCACTGTTTTGTGAATCAACCCAACAAAATGCCCATACATGGCCTGACCAGAGCGTAGCAGTGGTCGGTACCCGCCAAACAGTCACCAGATGGCACTGTAGTACATGCACATAATGTTTTGAAGCTCACTGGATGCATCGGACCACATTTTGCTACTGTTCAGCATATAGTGAATTAACTGTAAACTAGCCCGGACACGGTCCGGGATTGGCATTGTAATCAGTATTAAAATTCCCGGACACGGTCCGGGAAAGGCATGGAAAGGGTTAAGTGGGCCACAATGCTCTATTACAACTGGGGCAAACTGGGACACACCGGGGCTAACTGGGACTGTCGCAGTTAACCCCGCCAGAATTGTCCTTGTTAGCCCCGGGTTGACCTTTTATGAAAAATATGACCTGGCATGTGGGTATGGTACAGCATCGAACATCTAATAATTGTAAATTAGGCAGTAAATATGAGTGTTTTCAGTGATATATTTCAGTATAATACAACTATAGTAATTTAAGTTTTATAAGATTCGTAATTGAGACGTGAAAAAATTATTTGAAAGGCAAAAAAATACATTTAGTTTTGCCTGCTCACACAACTCTGCTAGTTCCACTGGGATTGTAGTTCAAGTGGAAGGGGGTATCCCTCCATTCTTGAAAAAGAGGCCACTGATATTGTCATATCATGGAATTTCCTATTAGAGGCCTGTCCGAGTTAGCCCCATGTCTCAGTTAGCCCCAGTCTCCCCTACTAACATGAATAAATTCCGTTTTGCGAATGTGAGCTCACAAAAAATATCATGGCGTTTCCTAGCTGACTGACTTGACAAAAGATTCATTAAAGATTTCGAGTGTAATTTCATGTATTTAATTAGCTATATTATATGCCAGGACAGAAGTATGCATTCTACTAAAGATTGTAGATAATGCTGTTTTGGGGTAGGCCTATGCCTGAACAACCAAAGACAGTTGTGGATCCAGGAATTGACAGACGACGAGGATACACAATTTTTTTCACAATAATTTATATAAACGACAGCTGGCACATCCAGCCTCCTATATGCTCTAGAGGGTCCTGGGGCATGCCCCCCCCCCCCTGAATAAAATGAAATCTAAGGCTTAAAATGATGCATTCTAGAGCATATATTTAGGCCAATATATGTTCTTTATTTAGGTAGGCCTAATTATTCATGTTGCCCAAATAGTGGCACGTAATTTTTTGCCACACATCTAGCCTTTAACGTAGCAATATTGCTTCAGATGTAATATTAAGTCAAACTAGAAGGGGAATTTGATACATGTATACGTCAATTGTATGCCTCCGCCATCACATGAGGCCTATGTAGGCTTACTCTATTAACTCTCCCCCCCTGACCTGGAGTTTTCTGAGATATCGTAATGACAATATTTGATAACAAAAAAGCTCAAGATCACTATATTCGAATTTGCGATACAGTTTTATCAGTTCTATCAATTGTATGGATACTAAAGCGATACAAATTGTATGAACCAAGATGTATCATCAAATCGTGATGACAAACGTTTTCCTTTATTAGCTATTGGCCTTGAAAAATAGGTAAATGTCACCCATCTTTGAACTTGACCTTGAGTTTCATCATATGAATCACTGGTATTAATATGGAAGTAATAGGGCCTACAAATTGTAGGTGTGGAGCTTTCGTGACAATATTTTACAATATTTTTATTGTACGACTACATTTAGAAAGGGGTATGATAGACATTAGAAATCAGGTGGCTGATGAAGCCTAAATTCATTATGCGTTATTCTGTCCCTCATTTTAGACCTAAGATGAACTTAAGAGAAGTCATCCATTGCGCCAAGGAGAACGAACGTGATTCGATACATTCGTAGATCCGAATCCTATCCTAGAGGCCTACGTACTCAGTTACTGCCTAAATCAGTTGGTTGGGATCAATGACTTTTGCACCTAAAGTAGACAATAAATCATTCTGCTGAAAAAATAGACTACTGCGCAGCGAATTCTTGCATTGTGCCAGGAAATATCTGCAGGGATTTTGACCTTGCGGGGGTCGATTGAGATTGGTCTTTATCTTTAACCCAGGTGAATTTTTTACTAAGAATAAGTGCCAGAAACGGTATAGGGCCTATAACAACATTCCTGAAGTTTCAAGTATGTCGATTAGTGGAGGAAATCTGAAAATTGACGTTATTTAAGGAGTTAGTTGACACTTGAATTCCTAGAGACAAATAATATATCGCTGCAAGTGTATGAACGTCTAGTTTTACGAAGCATGAACAGTTTTTGTGGCAAGTGGTCGAGTTTTTCATAAAACGTGCATATGTGACGTCATGTCGTGATGGTTGTGACGTCACTTTTTCACCAATTTCTACTGGATATTTATAAAGGTGGATCATTTATCAGCAGCCTAGGGGGCCATCAATGATATTTTAATTGTGACATGTTGTATGAAATAGTAATGACGTCATAGTTATGAATTATCAACATATCGATCTGTCAGAACCATAACGGCATAGCTCATTTTTATCAACTTTTCAGGAGAGACAAAAAACTATTTTTCACAGGTAATACACAAAATCAAAAACATAAGGTGATTCCATGTTGACACATGTGGTGAACAAAATTTGATATTGATGATCACAAATTATGCAGATTTTAAAAACAACGTAAAAAAACGATTTTTATTTGTTGATACCTTTTGCCTTTGCACTTCACATAACTAATGTCTGCCACTTAATGTCCGAAATGACAGTTATGACTACTTGATTTCTTAAATATAAAATTGCAAAATGGCTTATCTGGCAGTTATGACGTTCTGACATTTCTGAGTTGACTACTATTCATCATCTGAAATGTCGTATCTGGTAGAATGTGACTATAAAGAATGGATTAGGCGTAGCAGATAAACACCTTATAGTAACGAAAAAAACACTTAATAAGGAAATTTTGTTAAACATGTTTTTTAATTAAAAATAATTTCGTGGTCAGAGACAGTGGACCTAACCTGTCTCATGTTATGTTGATTGAAAAATCCATTTTTGGTAGGGCCTACATTTTTTATTATTAAACAAAGGTGATCTTCAAGGTCAAAGAGTCAATTAAAAAGTTAGGCAAGCGAACATTGGTTATTTTTAACATTGAATAAATTAGCTAGGTGGTACCATTTAATCTCCAGGGGGGCTTCAGGGCGATGGGGGTCTGTTTAAAAGTGACGAGAATCATCAGAACGTAGCGGAGAAGCGTTAAAGGGTGACGGGAAATCGGTCAAAAACGATGGAGAGGCGTTAAAATGTAGTAAAATGCGTTAAAGGGTCATGGAGAAGCACTATAAAGGCCATAGAAAATTAAAGGGCAAAGGGAAGCTTTAAATCGAAAAGTAGTTGGGTGCGATGGGTGCGTTAAAAGGTGGCGGGGATGCAATAAAGAGCGACGAGGAAGCGTCAGATAACAATGGGAAGGCGTTAAATGGTGACGACAGGGAGCCATTAAAGGATGATGGGGATGCAAAAAAGGGTGACCGAGAGGCGTTAAAAGGCGACAAGGAAGCGTTAAAGGGCAGCTGAGATGTGGTAAAAGGCGGCGGAATGCATTAATGGTCGACGGAGAGGGGTCAGTAGGCAAAAGGAGGCGTTTCATGGCAATGGATAGGCAACAAAAAGACACCAAAAGACGGAGATGCGTTAAATAGCAATGAGGAGTAATTAAATGGCGACAAAGAGGTATTCTAGATTGGCGGAGAGGCATTAAACTACGACGAGAAAGCCTGCAATTGCAATGGAGAGGCGTTAAAGTAGACACAGATGCATAACAGGCATGGCAAAATCATTAGAGTGGGTTGGGGTGCAATGAAAGGTATTAAAGGACGACAAAGAGGCATTCAAGGGCAATAGGGAGTCGCTAATAAGCGGTGAAGTTGTGCTACAGGGTGGCAAAGAGGCGGTAAAGGATGACGAAGAGGCATTAAAGGGGGACGTCAACGGGGAGGCCTTCAATGGGGAGGCAATGGACAGGCGTTAAAGGGCGACTGAGAGGCATCAAAGGGTAATAGGGTCGTTCAAATGAGACGGGTGCGCTAAAAGCTGGCGGGAAGGCAATGAATGGCGACGAGAAAACGTTACCAGTAAATAATGATGGGAAGGTTTTAACCCTTACAGCGCTGAAATATTTTTTTGTCAAACTATGGAGACCAAAGTTGTTATTTTTTAAATTTGAAATAATCACAAATGCCCTAGTTAGCTTTTTCTGCTTCATTTGAATACATATGGTATGGTCTACGGCCATTATAAATATTTTTTTTATTTAATTGCGGGGAACGAAGGGTTAGAGGGCGATGGGGAGGCGTGAAAGGGCTGATTGTTGCATAATACTTTATAGATAACTGAGCAAATCGTAATAGTTCATTGTAATAGACACTGGAAGCCAATAACGACCTTGGCAAAGGAAAGCGCCTCACTACTCAAGCCAGACAGCTTAGAGCTCTCTGGAGCCTGTTTATTTCTTGATTTGTGACATTATAGAGGAGGTTGTTGCAATAGTCCAGTTTACTTGCAACCAGTGTAGTTTTAGCTATGCTTCAGATATCAAGGACTGACACAGGCAACATAGGCCCCTATGTCCCGAATGACTCCAATATTTCGCGTAGAGTCACGATAGATAATTTTGCAGGGAAATGTTGCATGAACTGTTTTCATTGTTATTTTGTTCCAAACAGGAAAACCAAACAGTAAAACCTTTTATCCGGATTTCACTTGCAGTTTTCCTTATCTAAACCAGTCGCCTACGTCTTATCATTCTTTAGCAGCTTTACGTCGTAGATTTTCATTAAACTCTTGGAATGTTGATGTGTAGGGTGAGTAGGACATGGCCAACCACAAAAGAAACTACATGTAACTGTGAATACTGTATGTATTTGTTATGGGTCTATATATACATGTACAGTAGTGGATATTCACATACAATTACAATTTGATTGGTGGCGGCCACCATTAATTCCATTCTCCAACAATTTTCAAATATATGCTTGTAGTAAAATAATACCTGACTTCACTGTTAGTCACCAATGGTATTTAATGTACAGATGATTACGTGTGTGGGAGTCATGGTGGGTTAATTGTTGAGTGTTTTCCTCAAACTCGCTCGACAAGGGCTCTAGGCATGCCTTTTAACCCTTTAAGCCCTCACGATACATTAAAGCATCATTTTACATCCCTGAAAACAGACTTAATTTTCCTTCAACTATGGGTTTTCGAATAAAAATTCCCAAAAATGACAATGGTAAATTCAGGCTTGAAAGGGTTGGGTAGGGTGGCGAAATAAATAACAATACATTCCTACGTTTTGAAAACGATATTGCCGGCGATGAAAAAAAACATAGCTGAAACAAATTTTTTTATCTCCCTAAATGAACTTTTTTTTTTAATTTGCATGATTCTTATCCGCAATTAATTTAGCTGGACAGTAAAAAACTGGGGTTTTTTTGTAATGCACAGCTCTAATCTAATCCACGCATTCATCTAAAACATAAATAGTGGTCTTAAGGCACGATAGCTACATTCCGTCAAACACGGTGACGTCACCGGAAACCCTTTTATATCGCTACTCGGTAAAAACAATGTTATGTAAGTCCCCCTTTCCCATACTGCATTGTGTATTAGACTGCTATAGGTGAAAAAATTGCAGGCCAAGGCTCTTGAGTTTCACAGAATTGACGCCGCTGTTGAGCAGAGATTATAGCCAGACACGTGGAGGCTGCAGCTTGCAATGAATAATCACTGTAGGCTGGTGCTTCCGTACCATCCCATGCAATAGATCCCTAATGACATGTCATTACTAGCATCCATTCCATTAGGCGTAGGGCCTACCCCAGTTTTGGCCAATGTTAACCATATTGGAAGATATCAAAAGTAATAAGGGAAAATATCAATCTAACAGGAACAATGAGTTTATCACGTCAAAAACATCAAGCAAAGTGGTATTACACATGTTTCTAAGTTAAGTGGTTCAAAGTTATATATACGATATGGCTGATAGCGGCCATCTTGGATTTCATACATGATCACCTTTGCATCGCCGATTTAAAGAAAAACTATATTGAATATTTTTAGATTTAGCTTCCCAACAATGCAATACCGAAATCATTTAAATCGTTAAAAATGAGTAAGAATCTAAGGCAAATATAAGTATTTGGCGACCATCTTGGATTTTCGCAAATTTAAAAAAATCTATGCCAGCTTAGCATGCAGTTGTTTTGTGACCAGTATACCCCAATGGACAACAACAAAAGCACACAAAAAACGTATGTATCGGTGCAAGGTTACGTCAATTTCCTCCAGACTATAATCTGACAGTTACGACATTTTGTGATTTGTAATAAACATTCAAGGAAATATTTCTGCAGTCCCAACTGGCAAATATGAAGTTGTGGCGATGCCATAACCGTAAGTTTACATGATCAAAATGAAACTCTTAAAATCTTAACTGACATATGTGACGTTCTGGCCGTCATGCAAATATATTTCAATTTGTCATAATTGCCATTTGTGACGTTACATATTCACAAGCCACTCATATGAAAAAGTTAACCTGAAATGTCTCATCTGTCAGTTCTGACTATTTGGCACTTATTTCGTTAAACAATGAAAAATATTAAGTGACAGATAGGACTATCTGCACCACACATTTATGAGTTGTGACGTTTTGGTTCTGATTTTTTTTATCGAAAACCAGTTGTGACCTTATGGAAAACCTCTATAACTTCAAAACTATTAGAAATAGGCAATTCATTTTTTCACACAAGAAGGGCAAGACTAAGGGGCGTGTTCTCGTCAAATAAAACCATAAGGTCACATCTGACAGTTATGACGTTATGGTTCTGGCAGGTCGATATGTATACAAAAAACATAAATAGACATCTCATACATATCTTAGATAGAAGTAATAGACGACAGGGAGTTTTTGCCAACAATCTTATGAATATAAGCTTATATATTGTTATGAATTTATTGATGAATTAATGTGATTTCTTCTGAAAATCTTTTGTTTTGTGTGGTACATTATATATTGCCATTTTATTCTAGTTATTACTTTAGTCAGGAGATCACTTTTGGGAGAGATAATAGGCTAAATTTCCCACCTCTATCCCTTGGGCAAAAGAGCCAGGGCAAAGGGGGGGCAGGGCAATACAAACACCATACAGCATGGCCCCCTTTGCCCTCTAACTTACAATGGGTAGATATTTCACACACTAATCCCAGAGAACGAAAGTATTTAGTATATTACTTAGTACTTAGTATGCTCTACAAAGCATGTCACCATATACATCAAATGAAAGGTTTTTATCATATCTGTTTTATCAGGCTTACTTCAATGTACTTGTGTATCAAAAAAATAAAAAAAGTACCAAGGTGGGGGCAACCTGCGTGCAGGGTGTACTTCTATAGAGTGAGAACGAATACAACTGAAGTCTCTACAGGGTGGGTGGGGTTGGTCCCCTCTGCTCAATGCGCTGGCCCCCTTTGCCCAAGTTATTGGGCAAAGGGGGCCACTTTGAGAGCAAATCTATTTGGCTTACAATTGAAATAAGGTATCCTTGAAACACTAAGTGAGTCTCTTATATGTATCTACGTTGCATGTATCTAACATAGAACAGACATTCGTTTTAAAATAGTTCGAATATTCTTCTTAAATACCATTGAAACGTTAAGTGGCCCCCTTTGCCCGCCCTTCCCTTAGTCATTTTCAATTTATGTATCCCAGATTGATACAAGTTTCAAATTTAGCATATACATCAAATGAAAGGTTTTTATCATATCTGTTTTATCAGGCTTACTTCAATGTACTTGTGTATCAAAAAAATAAAAAAGTACCAAGGTGGGGGCAACCTGCGTGCAGGGTGTACTTCCATAGAGTGAGAACGAATACAACTGAAGTCTCTACAGGGTGGGTGGGGGTGGTCCCCTCTGCTCAATGCGCTGACCCCCTTTGCCCAAGTTATTGGGCAAAGGGGGCCACTTTGAGAGCAAATCTATTTGGCTTACAATTGAAATTAGGTATCCTTGAAACACTAAGCGAGTCTCTTATATGTATCTACATTGCATGTACCTAACATAGAACAGACATTCGTTTTAAAATAGTTCGAATATTCTTCTTAAATACCATTGAAACGTTAAGTGGCCCCCTTTGCCCGCCCTTCTCTTAGTCATTTTCAATTTATGTATCCCAGATTGATACAAGTTTCAAATTTAGCACAGAGCAAGGTTTTGACAGACTAAATACAATTTTGGTCTGAACCTAAAAAATTTGCGGGTTAATAAATTCAAAATGGCCGCAAAATTGGCCGCCATCAAGAAATGAGAATTTCAAAACTTTACAAATAAAAGTCACAAAGAATCATATAATACCTCGTACTGTAGTGTTTTCGCGTCACGAAACAGTTCGGGAGGGATTTGTTTTGTAAAGGTCAATGTCACCCAAAAAAGTCCTTTTCACGGTCAAATATGACTTAAAAATGAAAAAAAGGAAAAATCATAGTCAATCTAAACGTATTTTTTAAATTTATTTGTTTTTCCATTCTCGTATTATGTATAGTTCATTTCTTAGTCACCCTGTCCCAGAGTGAGGCGAGAGCATGTACCATAGCAAACACAGAGAGCCGAACAAACAAATCCCCAAATACAACAAGAGCAGTTGCCTGCACAACGCTTCTGGCCCTTCAATACTTAAAACATATATCAACACTAAAATGAAATAAAATCTAAAGGTAATATTTCTGATAAACGTCAGAGTATTTTACTGTATTACATCTAACCTTTATCTTATAAATTACCTGCTAGGCCTACATCATTTTATAATGTGATATTTTCCCATCATTTACTGTATCACACAGACATACAATCATTTCTATATAGCTGGAATTGGTGACGTGATTGTCAGCTTTAAATGACGTTGCGTCAGTTTTCAAACACATTATTTGATCATTGCCAAAACGTACCAGCGCGACGACGTACGCGAGCGCGATAGGCATCGCGACCATTTTCAAACTGTTAGATTTTCGTCACGCCAGTTGTCGCAATGGGATGAATCGGGCTTTAGGCCACCTTTGTCCACATATAGGCAAAACTGGGCCAGGAGAACCTCCTGAGGATGGTGAGATGAATGAGATGACACTGTCCTCCAGACACAGGATTCGAAATCCGAGCCCTTGCGGTCTGAGGCCGAGCACGCTACCTCTCGGTCACGTAGGCTCCCCACAATACTGAGTTTTACACGTGGATGGGGGAGAAACATTTTTGTTTCTTTCAAACCGCCGAGACCGGGAACCGAACCCCGAACTCTAGCGTGAAAGGCAGCGGTGCTAATCACTACCCTAGGGCCCCCGCCCGCCGGCTGTCGCGCCTCACATGTCGCGTTGGTCGTCGCGTTGGTGTGTAGACAGTCATGTAATGTTCGCGTCCGTCGCGCGTCACTCGTCACGTGCCTAATCGCGCTGACGTTCGCGTTGGTGTGTTTTGCACTTAAAGTGGAGAAATGTAAATAACCCTATATATTATTTTAACCATCAGTCTGTTCTCTTTCAATATAAAACATAGCGAGAAGCTCGGCAGAATGGACTCTTGAGTTTGAAACCATCACTGTAGTTGTTGGAGGAAATGACTGCTACTCAGACAGATTGATCCCGGACATAAGCAAAAATTATGATAAACTCATCAAGAAAGCGAAATCTATGTGCCAGGGAAGAGTGACTATGTCCAGTATCTGCCCACGATTTGATACTGTAGACGTCCAAAGAAAAATTGAACTGACCAATACAGCCTTAAAAAATCTGTGCGACACACATAGCTGCAGATTTGTCAACAATGACAATTTCTTCAAGCTGGCTGACAAGACGGTAAACGACTCCCTATTGATGAGAGATAGAGTACATCTGACCTGGCAACCCAGTAATAAATTAGCACTAAATCTGAAGCTCAAAACAACTGAAAAATGTGTGTCGCTGTACAGATCGAGAGGTAGACCAAGACAGACTAGATATGCCAATAACTACAGGCGCTCTGATGTAAACCAAACCAGGCCGACAGAGAGAGAATACAATGGATTAAAACATTCCCAGAAAGATGAACGACAAAACCACTATTACAGACATGCTTCCTACCATCACAGAAGTAGTCAGAACAGAGAAGACCACCAGATACTAAGACAGAGGCACCAGCAAAGAAGTGACGCATATCATCCCAGAAAAGATCAACACGGATATGACACTCGTAAAAACACTAGACATGACACCAATAACCGGATATGACACTCGTAAAAACACTAGACATGACGCCAATAACCGTCAATGTGACCACTGCTGGCAATTTAAATGTGAATGCTACTGAAAACTACAGGAGGAAAAAGGAAATCAGGACATAGGCCTCATGCCGTCAAATGTTAAACAACCTTCTAGTAGAAAAACTTACATGGATGATAACAAAATAGACAATAGTGACACAAATAATATAAAAATGAAACACTGCAACACCAAGACTGAAATATATAATCAAAAACAAAACAAAGGAGTGAAAATTGGACATTTGAACATACGAAGCTTATTGAAAAAAATAGATGAAATTAAGATTTTAATACATCAGAATAGTTTTGACAATCTAGCTATATCTGAAACATGGTTATCGGACAAAATACCGAGCGAACTTGTAAATATACCTGGTTTTAATGTATATAGAAAGGATAGACCGAGTCATGGTCGGTTTTTTTTAATATATATAAAGGAGACTTTACCTCATACATAGTGTCCAGATCTCACCAATTTTAATAATACTGAAGTGGTCTGGGTTAGGATTGATAATAAATCTTCCCCTTCTTTTTATGTATCATGTGTATATAACCCCAAAGCGGACGATGAGAACCAATGCATGTTAAATAATTTTGAAAATGTTTTAGCAAAAAATAAGGGAATTATTATCCTTGGTGACTTAAACATTAACTACATCTTAGACGAAAATTTATGTGAAAATCAAGCTCACTTTATAGAAACACTCCTTTGTTGCAAACACTTGATACTTGAACCTACTCGTGTTACACAATCATCTCAGTCAGTCATTGATCATATATATACCACGATGCCTCACAACCACTTGGATCACGGGATACTGAAATATACTCTTAGTGATCATTACTTTATATTTACAACTCTGAAATTTAGGCGCCAAGCTTCTCCTCCAAAACTTATTCACAAAAAAGATTACAATGGAATAAATATAAATGATTTTATTCGCGATTTAATGGATATTGGACTATATAGTGGTGTTATTGATGCTAAATCAACATCTGATGCCTGGAGAGATTGGTCAAATGCATTTAATACAGTGGTTAGTAAACATGTCAAAATTAGAGTCAAAGAAAGGTCAAATCCATGGATGACCAACGAAATTTTAGCTTTCATATATAAACGTGATTATACTCACCGCATGGCATGGCCGCATTAGCTCTTCTGTCAAAATGAATAAATATAAAAAAAACTGAGAAATTTGGTCATCTCAACAATTCGAAACTCGCAACGATCCTATTATAAGAAAACAATCACAGCCAGTAAATCCTGTGACGTTTGGAGAGCAGTAAACCAATCCCTGGGAAAAAATAGAAAAAGTTTCATAACATCAGATCTGTCACCTGATGCGTGGAATGAACACTTTGCGTCCGTTGGAAATAAACTGTGTAGTAAATTTAGTGAAAATGATGAACTAATATGGAGAAATAACTCGAGTATTTATAACTTTAAATTTGAAAGCCTTCTTGAAGAAGATGTTCTAGCATTTATAAACAAATTGCCATCTAAAACCAATGTTGATATTCTAGGCTATGATTATTGTATTCTCAAACTTAGCAGTGAGATTATCAGTAGCAGTCTAACAATCTTATTTAATATGTCACTTTATAATGGAGAAATTCCAAATGAATGGAAGAAAGCTCGGGTTACTCCAGTTTACAAAAACAAAGGCTCTAAGCAAGACCCTAACAACTTTCGACCAATTTCTGTAATTGGGCATATTCCAAAATTAGTTGAAAAATTAGTTGACCCTAAATTAAGAGAATATTTACAATCTCACTCTTTCATTGCACATTCCCAGTCAGCTTTCATGAAACTCCATTCAACCCAGACGTCTTTGCATAATGTGATTGAATATGTGCTTGACAATATTAACGAAAATGAAATCAATGGCATTTGTATGTTTGATCTTGCTAAATGTTTTGACACAATTGATCACAAATTACTTTTAAAAAAATTAAGCAAATATGGCCTTAATGGCACTGAATTATAATGGTTTACAAATTATCTCAATGAACGAACTCAAGTTGTTACCATAAATGGTAAAATGTCTAATACAAAACTCATTGACAAAGGTGTTCCTCAGGGATCTATACTTGGTCCTCTGCTTTTTACTATTTTTATTAATGATTTCCCCTCATGTCTATTTAATGCCTTCTGTAATATTTTTGCTGATGATACTATGATAGGTGTTAGTGATAAATCTATAACAAAAATACAGCAACTACTTCAGAATGCTGTAAATGAGGCTATTAAAAGGTTTGGACAAAATAAGTTAACTTTAAACATAAACAAGTGTAATGTACTAATTACATCTAACAAAAATATAGTAGACAGCATAGATTTTTTATAAATGGTGTTAAGTTACCCTTTGTTAAGTCCGCTAAATATCTTGGTGTAGAAATAGATAGTAAATTATCCTGGTCTATCCATATAGATGGATTGTGTAAGAAATTGTCTTCGCAACTTTATATCTTAAGAAGGTTGAAACAAATTCTCCCAACGGATGATATTAATTGTGTTTACTACGGTATATTTCAGAGTATTATTGCTTATTGTATCACTATCTGGGGCTCTGCTGCACAAAAATATTTATGTAAAATACAAAAATTACAAAATAGAGCAACACGACTTCTTGCACAAAACTTTGACTGGAACATTCGTGGTATAGATATTGTGAGAGGTCTAGGGTGGCAGAATGTTAAAGAAAGATATTGTTTTTTATCATGTTGTCTCACTTATAAATCTCTAAATAATCTAGCTCCTTATTACTTATCTGATCTTTTTTCCTCCGTTTCTGAATAGCATACTGTTTCAACACGTAATGCAACAAGTAATACTCTACAGCAGGCCAGGTGTGATAATTCTTTATATAAATCATCTTTAAGTGTGAATGGGTCTAGACTTTGGAATAAGTTACCTTCAGAAATAAGAAATAAGAAGACATTTTCTGCTTTCAAATATAACCTTAAACTATATATGGCTAATAATCAAACCATTACTCAATCATAGTTAGGGCTGCAATAACTGTACATGTCTTATCGCTTTCTCCAGTTTTTAGTTGTGGTTTTTAGTTTAGGAGTTTTAGTGTGGGGACATTTGTGTTTTCTTTTCTTTTCACTTTGCTATAAATGTACATGTATATACATTTGTAAACCTATTCAATTAACACAAAGGCATATATCATCGGATTATGATCTAAAATGTCTAGTGTACCTTCTATTTTCGTTATTGAAACTATTGTACATTATATGATAATTATTGTTTAAATATGTGTTTTCACTTTTTATGCATAAAACAGGGCACATATGCAAAATAGCCAAAGGCTAATAATGTTTTTACCCTGTATAAATATGTTTGAATAAATAAATAAATAAATAAATAAATAGAAAAGGCATGTGAAACTGACGTATTTTTTATTTGGGCCATAATAACCTCTTGCCCACTCTCCCCTGAGCGACCTAGCAAAAAAATGAGTGCGGTTTTGAGAAGAGCCTAGTTACTGGTAGCGCAAGGACATCCTGCTACCATATCTTTGTTTATTTCGCTGCTTTTGCTACAGCAAATCATCACAGAATCGATTCTAATTGGTAGCAAAATGATATATCTGTAATATGTACCACCGAGGCTGCTGCAAAGAGCCACAAATTTTAAAAAAAGAACTATGCGCGAATGAATTTGTGTGGTGAAACCTTAACGTTCGATAATTTCACATTGAAACACATTTGCGATGCTGCCCCAACAATAATCCACTGCGACTTATCGCAAACTGTATAAATGGGCTAAATATGTAACGTGTAACGTGTAACGTTCTGGTCTTTAACAGCTACCTGCACATTTGATTAATGTCAGTTGACGTGTTATGGTAAACATTTCAACTTCGCCTACCTATGTTATGGGTCTACAGTCATTATAAATATTTTACTCTTTCAGTGCGGGGATCGACTTTAAACAATGAGCTCTGTATGAGCTCAGCAAATATGACAAATAGATGACTATTTAATTTCAATATTTAATTTATTTGCAACGGGATGGAACATTTTCAAAATTCCATAAAAATGAAAAAAAATATAAAATCTGCCTGTATATTTTATTACATAAAAAGTATTTCTGAACCAGGTGTTACGGCAGTTCAGTTGAATACGGCCAAACACGAATTCCAACCTCTCAAGCATGACGCCTTGTCATCTATTTTTGCGTCATCTTCAGGTATAATGACATAATTATTAGTTTTAACTGTAGAGGTAGCCAAAAATATCTGTAGGGCTGCCAACCTCTAGAAATATAAACCCATTATTTTTTCTTCTTATTATTATTATTGTTTTTTCTTCCAGCAAACATAACTATACTGGTTTAATGTTGGTTTAATGTTGGTTTAATGTTGGATCAGATAGCCGTAAAATGGTCCAACCAGGATGTGAACATAGGCCTATAAAATTATACCTACGTACAAATTCTGACATAAAGAATGATAAAATAAAGTCAATTATCATCGTGCAGCGAGTGCTAGGAAAATCTTACTCAATTTTATTATTTTTAATGATATGATAAAATAAAATTTTCGTATGAGCTGAATAAACAGATGAATATTTAATATCATTATTAAATGCATTTTTCACAGAAGAGAAACACGCCGGTTATTATTTCTTGACTACCTATGCCTACCTATGTTATGGGTCTACAGTCATTATAAATATTTTACTCTTTCAGTGCGGGGATCGACTTTAAGCATTGAGCCTTGTATGAGCTCAACAAATATGACAAATAGATGACTATTTAATCTCAATATTTAATTTATTTGCAACGGAATGGAACATTTTCAAAATTCCATAAAAATGAAAAAAAATATAAAATCTGTCTGTATATTTTATCACATAAAAAGTATTTCTGAACCAGGTGTTACGGCAGTTCAGTTGAACACGGCCAAACACGAATTTTAACCTCTCAAGCATGACGCCTTGTCATCTAGTGTCGCGTCATCTTCAGGTATAATGACATAATTATTAGTTTTAACTGTAGAGGTAGCCAAAAATATCTGTAGGGCTGCCAACCTCTAGAAAAATAAACCCATTATTTTTTCTTCTTATTATTATTATTATTTTTTCTTCCAGCAAACATAACTATACTGGTTTAATGTTGGTTTAATGTTGGTTTAATGTTGGACCAGATAGCCGTAGAATGGTCCAACCAGGATGTGAACATAGGCCTATAAAGTTATACCTACGTACAAATTCTGACATAAAGAATGATAAAATAAAGTCAATTATCATCGTGCAGCGAGTGCTAGGAAAATCTTACTCAATTTTATTATTTTTATTGATATGATAAAATAAAATTTTCGTATGAGCTGAATAAACAGATGAATATTTAATATCATTATTAAATGCATTTTTCACAGAAGAGAAACACGCCGGTTATTATTTCTTGCAGATTCAAATACATGAACTATTTCTAATGTGATTTACTTTTACTAATAAATATTACCGCCGCCTTCAAATTGTATAGATGACATTCTACACAGGTGAAATCTCGTGCCCGCGACCATATAATAACTTTACCTGGCAAAACAACCTGATCAAGTTGTTCATGGGGGCATGACGTCGACCGTACCCCTTAGAAATTTTGGATGCCATATTAAAATAGAACCCACTTCTGTTTACACCACTGCTATTTAGATCATTACATATGAATTTACGACATAATGAATATATACAATTATTACCAGGTGTGCGTAGTATGTGCTGACACATTAAGAATCGACACCGCATCATACTAATACTGAGCAGTGACTTAAGCATGACCCCTATTTCGTAGTTTGTCTGGCCAATTTGGTTCATAAAATGACGTCATTGCCATAGCGACATGACGTCACAAACGTACGTTTGAAAAAAATATCGACCACGTACGGCAAAAACGATATACGCCACCATAAACTAGAGACTTAAACCTTTCCCGTGATATATTTTTTATCTCTAGGAATTCAACTCAACTCCAAAAATGGGTTCATTCCTCTTCTATTAGATGTATGGCCAAAATGTGGACCTTCAGCCGTCAGGGGGGGGGGGGGGGGCGGGGGGTGGTCGTACGACTCCTCCGACCCTCCCTGGCTACGGGCCTGACCCTTGACGTGCCCTTATTTTTTATGTCATATGTGACTTTTATATATAACTCTAGAGTCTAGAGTCCCCCAATAACCTTTGAGGCTCACTTCCGACAAGGTGGACTCGAACCATTAAGGCTCACTTCAGAATTAATGCGTTGATGGACATATTTAATGACATATCACTACTCTGACTTTATCAGCCGAGTTTTCCAGATAGAATCAAATTTTGCGGTGTCTCAAAAATGTCCCAAGCCATCACTACTCTGACTTTATCAGCCGCGTTTTCCAGATAGAATCAAATTTTGTGGTTGGTTGTTTGGCTGGTTGGTTTTGTGGTCAGGGTGAGAGGTAGGGTTCATGGTTAGGGTCGGATAAGGGTTCCAGTGCCTGGTCCCCATAAAACACGGTATCAACCTGTCAACCGTACTCTCATCATACCCTAAAGGTTCTGACTTTCGTCACCCCTTCAAGGGCATGCCTTTCCATGTTCCTAACCTAGTGCACTGACCGAGGAGAAGTATAGTTGGTTGGTTATTTGGTTGGTTGGTTTTTTGGCTGTATAGTTAGTTGGTTGATTGGTTGGTTGGTTGGTTGGTTGGTTGGTTGGTTGGTTGGTTGGTTGGTTGGTTGGTTGGTTAGTTGGTTGGTTGGTTGGTTGGTTGGTTTTGTGGTCAGGGTGAGAGTTAGGGTCCATGGTTTGGGACGGGTAAGGGTTCCAGTAACTGGTTCCCCATAAAACCCGGTATCAAACTGTCAACCGTACTCTCATCATACCCCCTTCAAGGGCATGCCTTTCCATGTTCCCAACCTAGTGCACTGACCGAGGAGAAGTATAGCCTGATTTTTAAAAAAGGAAAACAATCATACTAATTGATATAAATTATACCTCACCTAATGCATTTACTAATGTAGTCAGATCCTGACTTGAGTCGAATCCGGTAACCGTTGGGTTGTCCAGTTACACACCGTTTACACACCGTTTATACAGGATGTTTGGATGTTTCGCTTTAAGTTTATTGAAGGAAGTCTTCACTAATTTAGCTGCCTCCACCGCAGTTGCAGAGTAGGTAATAACAAAGGGGGTGACGCCACTATCCTCAGGGGAAGGTACAGTATTTAAGCCGAATGGAGAATACGTTTTCAGGGCTAATTGCCACTTCCTTTCCGCTTCAAGTCGCCCAATCTTATTTAGAGTTATGTCTCCTGTATTCTTCAAGATACAACACTCCCAGATGGGTCGCCCTGCAGCTCCCGGAATTGAAGTGTGTGGCAACTGCCGTGTCCTTCTTAAGCCGTACATCCGAACGATGTATGTTTATCTTTTTCCTGAAGGAGAGCCCAGTTTCTCCCACATATAATTTTTTGCATTTCGAACAAACTATACAGTAGACACTGTTAGTTGAATCACAATTTTGTGTGGTAGGAATTTGAATTTGATTCCCAGCCTCCAGTACGCCCCCCCCCATGGTCTTACCACTCTCTACAACTACTTGTGTCGAACATAATTTACAGCTCCTAGTAGTGCATCTTTGAGAAGATCCCTGGTTTTTTCTCAATTCACACAATGTTTTATCTTTGATCTTTCGCAAAAAACGTTCCGAGTAACCTCTCCTAACTAGTGCTGCAAAGAGTTTCCTACACGCTATCACTACATCTTGTTTGTTATTACATATTCTAGATATCTAAGGATTTGTGACTTAATTAATCCCTTAAAAGTATGGTTTGGGTGATGTGATTTCTTGTGTAACAGTTCCAAAGTATCTGTTGGTTTAAAATAAACTTTGGTATCAAATGTAGCCTACCTGTCTCCTTAAATCTGTTTCCTTTGTAAACCACTGTGTCTAAAAAATGCATTGATTCCGAGCTCAACTCTGCCTTCACAGTAATCGAAGGGTGATGGGTATTCACAATTTTCACAAATTTGTAAAAGTCTTCCTTGGAGTGTTCCCAGATCATAAAAATATCATCTAGGAACCTCCAGTACACTGAGGGTTTTAGGACGCATTTTTCTAATGCTTTTTCCTCCCAAAAATAAATTAGCATAATTTGGTGCAAATTTCTTACCCATCGAAGTTCCCCACGTTTGTAGGTACGTTGTAGGTACATTGTTTTCTAAATTAATTTTTAATAGTTCTAAAATTTCTTTATCCGGCTTATTCGGGTCTGGATTCTTATTAAATATTTGTTTGACAGCCTCTAACCCATTGGTATTATCTATGTTTGTATAAAGACTGTCAACATCTATTGTGGCTATAAATGCCCCTTCCTTCGCTTCAATTTCCGCAATTTTGTTAATAAAGTCATTAGTATCCTTTAGATATGATTTATGTTGTTTTGCAAGCGGTGCTAAAAAATGATCTATATATTCGGCTGACGTATAACTTTCACTACCGCAATCCGCTATTATTGGTCTGCCCGGTAGGACTTTTCCCTCTCCCGGCCACACTTTTCTATCTTTATGTATTTTCGGTAATAAATACATTCTACGTGGTGCAGGGTCTTCCGGACATTTCAAATAAGATAGTTGTCCTGCATCAATAAATCGGCGGTTAGCCAAACTTTCAAAAACTTTCGTTTATTTTTGGTATCGACTTGGGGAAAAATGGTTCCTCTAAGCGTTTGTAGTGGACCTGGTTTGCTAGTTGCCTTTCGGCTTCACCTACATAATCCGTTTTGTCCATTACTACAATTGCCGCGCCCTTATCCGCCGGTTTAATTATTATATCCTTATTCTGTTTAAGAGTTTTTATTGCTGTACGTTCCTCTCTGTCTAAATTATCCGGTGTTTTTTTGAGTTCTAGAGACCCCAAGCTACGCTCCAGATGGTCCAACTCCAGCTTCAACACTGGGTTGATCAGGCCAGGTGGATTGAAATTAGACTTAGGTCTGAACTTCTGGTCTCTAGTTCTCGATTTTTTGTTATAAAAAAAGAATGATAGTTTCAATCGGCGCACAATAGTGCACTGACCGAGGAGAAGTAGAGTAGGGTGGGGCAAGACGCCCCCTTGGGGTAAGATGCCCCCTACGTCATAATGTATGACGTCATAAATAGAGCACGCTCTCCGGTATTTTAAAGTGTTCCTTTGGTTGTTTCTAATTGCCCGCCAGGTCACAGTTGATTCTCGAGAGAATTACATGTATGGATTCATATTATTACTTTTAACACCTTTTTTAATAAAAAATAACAACCGCTGCATGGTCCTCCGAATTCACAAAAAACAACGCTAAGACATGGCCGTCACAATGATGGTAGAATAAGATGTTCACTATCATTGTGTGTGGTCACTGTCTTGCCCACATTTGAATCATGCCGTAATACAGCGTGTTTGTTAAACATCTCCAAATGGGGTAAGACGCCCCCATTATGATGAGGCAAGAGGCCCAGGGGCGACATGCCCTACAGTTATGGGGCCGTCTTACCCCAACAGGCAATATTAATAATTAAAAGTGAGAAACAACCAGAATGCAATGCTCCCATCGCGTCATTTATGTTACCAATGTTGCTCCTAACTCAAATGTGTTTGGGCCTATATGGGACCGTCGTTCACGCACCAGGCTTTCTTTTATCACTGACTCATGCCGACTGACTGTGACTGACTATAGCTCCTAATATTCCACTCACTCACTCACTCACTCACTCACTCACTCACTCACTCACTCACTCACTCACTCACTCACTCACTCACACACTCCGTCCATCTAGTCTCACCAGCTAGACTAGATTTCGATACGAAATTCCCGTATTTCTAATTTTTGACATGGTTGTCAATAATTAGAAATCAGGAATTTCGTCTCTATATCTAGCCTAACTGGTGAATGCGCAGCAGAAAAATTAAAAAACTTTTGCAGTTCTAGTCTATGGACATGTTTACATCATATGGTCATATTAAGAAGCCAAAATAAAATCACCGATTTTTTTATGATTTTATCCTGGGCCAGTCCCTTTAATCCATATAACAATCCACCCATTCATTTGCCCATACATCTATCAAATTATTCATCCATCCATCCATCCATCCATCCATCCATCCATCCATCCATCCATCCATCCATCCATCCATCCATCCATCCATCCATCCATCCATCCATCCATCCATCCATCCATCCATCCATCCATCCATCCATCCATCCATCCATCCATCCATCCATCCATCCATTCATTCATTCATTCATTCATTCATTCATTTAATTATTCATTCATCATGCATATGTGTTTAGTAGAACGCGATATCTACAGAGCAGCTAGTAAAATTTTGTATATAATGTGAGCCATTACCTGCCTGACCACGAAATGAAAAGGTTTTGGTCACGGTTCAGTGAACGGTTCAGTGATTTTTATAATAATGGCGTTCATTTTTTATTTTTCAAGATTTTGTGAACGCGTTATCTCATGAACCGCTGGTTTGAATGACTAGTGATTTTATGTGTAGGCACTGACTTCCCTGGCCTATAAATGAAAAGGTTTTCGTCACGGTGCAGTGATTTTCACAAAAATGCGACAATTTTTAACTTTTCCAGATTTGTGAATGCGTGATCTCAAGACCCGGTGGTCCGAATCACTCGTAAATTTTGGTATTTACCTGCCCGACCACGAAATGGAATGGTCTTCGTCATGGTTTATAAAAAATGGCGGCCATTTTTAATTTTTCGAGACTTTATGAACGCATTATTTCATGAACCGAGGATCCGAATGACTCGTGATTTTGTATGTAGGCACACACCTTCCTGGCCACTAAATGGAAAGGTTTTCGTCACGGTTCAGTGATGTTCATAAAAATGGCAGCCATTTTTATCTTTTCCAGACCTTGTGAAAGCGTTATCTCAAGAACCGCTGGTCCGAATCAATCGTGATTTTGTATGTCTAAGCACTTACCTGCCTGACCACGAGATAAAAAGGTTTTCGTCACGGTTCAGTTATTTTCATAACAATGGCAGCCATTTTGAACTTTTCCAGACCTTGTAAACGCGTTATCTCAAGAACCGCTGGTCCGAATCAATCGTAATTTTGTATGTCTAAGCATTTACCTGCCTGACTACAAAATAAAATGGTTGTCGTTACGGTTCAGTGATATTCTCAAAAATGGCAGGCATTTTTAACTTTTCCAGACATTGTGAACGTGTTATCTTAAGAACCGCTGGTCCGAATCACTCGTAATTTTGTATGTAGGTCCTTACCTGGCTGACCACGGAATGAAAAGCTTTCCGTCACGGTTGAGTGATTTCCATAAAAAGACCTGCCATTTTTAATTTTCCGAACACTGTAAACGTGTAATCCGCTAGTCCGAATAACTCGTAATTATGTATATATGCATTTACCCATGAAATGGAAAGGTTTTTGGTCATGGTTTAATGATTTTCTAGAAAATGGCCACCATTTTTTGTTATCAGTCCAGTGATATTGCGTCAATTAAAATGCAGGACGATGCATTTATTTTTGCCTAATAGCGAAAACACATGTCTAGTTCGTCCATCCATTCATTTATTTCGTCTATCCATCTATCCATTAATTGATACATCCATTCATTAATTAGTCCATTCATATACTCCCTCACTCACCTCACTCAACTCACTAAACCACCCAGCTCACCCAACTCACTCAACTCACTCAACTCGCCCAGCTCACTCAACCCACCCAACTCAGCCATCTCACCCAACTTATCGAACTAACTCACCTCACCCAACTCACTCAACAGTGAACTCACTCAACTCACCCAACTCACTCAACTCATCGAACTCACTTAACTGACCCAACTCACCCAACCACCCACTCACTCAGCTCAGCCAACTTACTCAGCTCACTTAACTGACCCAACTCACCCAACCACCCACACACTCAACTCACTCAACTCACCTAACCACCCACTCACCCAACTCACTCAACTCACCCAACCACCCACTCACTCAACTCACTCTACTCACTCAACTCACCCAACTTACTAAAATCACTTAACTCACCCAACTCACTGAACTCACCCAACTCACTTAACTCACCCAACTCACTTAACTCACCCAACTCACTCAACTCACCCAGCTTACCCAACTCACTCAACTCAGTCAACTCACCCAACTCAGTCAACTCACCCAGCTTACCCAACTCACTGAAACTCAGTCAACTCAACCGACTCACCCAACTCACTCAACTCACCCAGCTCACCCAACTTACTCAACTCAGTCAACTCACCCAACTCACTCGACTCACTCAACTCACTCAACTCACCCAACTCACTCACTTGAGTATAAAGAACAAGATGCCCCTAATACCTGGGGCAAGATGCCCCCAGGGGCATTTTGCCCCAAGTGTGGGGTAAGATGCCCATTTCTGTCATTATGCATTACCGCTCATAATATCTTAGCAAATAATTTAGAAGAAGTCTTTAATATCATTTTTTATGTTCTGTTCCCCTCATATGTCTCTTTGTGAGCATTGGATAACTCTTTATTATGGGCAATACGTTCAGCTGTAGGACGTTGTGACCTTAGAGGGGGCGCCTTGCCCCAACCTACTCTATAGTTGGTTGGTTGGTTATTTGGCTGGTTGTTGGTTAGTTATTTGGTTGTTTGTTTGGCTGACTGGATGGTTGGTTAGCTGGTTTGCTGGATGGTTGGTTGATTATTTGGTTATTTTGAGGAAGGCTCAGCAGGAAAAGGACGAGAAAATCGCCGCATTCCGTATTAAAGGAATCACACATGCCGCATACCGTAGATCTACCGCATTACGCTTATAATGCATAACGCATGCCGCATGTGAGGAATCCTAGCTTCAGACTAAGGTTAGGCAACCTTGACTTTGTCACACTCACAGTAGACTCTAACTTTTGTAGACCTAGGTTAGCCCAGCAAGCACAAAGACATTTTTGTATGATATTTTTTAGAAAATGTTCTAGACTAAATGCCCAAAATGTGTGAATTTTTTTTAATAATAAAACATAGCTGGTCAACAGAATTTTATAAAACATTAGGCTAACTAAAAATAATTTGCAAAACCTCATTCAAAAACGTTTTAAAACATTTTTAGTATTTGACGTTTATAGTCTATGCAGTAGGCCTATGTGATGCTAAAACTAAAATAGTCTAATTGAATTTTGAAAAATGTTATAAAAAGGTGTTAAAAACATTTGTATGATGTTTTAAATAATTGTTTAAGTCTTTTAGTTACTGTTTTATAACATTCTGTTTACCCGACTTTTAAATGCTGTAGGCTAGCTTAGCCTACTTGCAGGCTTAAAACATTTTTTTTTTGAAAAATGCTTTTGTGTTTGTTGAGAGCCTAGTCCCTAGGCCTAGGATAGCCTAGGCTACAACTGTGAGTGTGGAAAGTTCAAGGTAGTTAGGTAGATCAAGTCTAACCATAGTACAGACATTGGTCTTACTCTATAGACTCTAGCCTCTAGGCCTACCCTAGGCTACTCTTTAGGCCTGGTCCTACTGCATGTAGTCTAGTCCAGGCCTCGTCAAATTGGGTGCCCGGGAGCCCGGGGCTACCAGTTAAGCTGAGGGGGCTACCACAACGGTAACAGCCAGAGCCCGGCGGGCTACCACTTCCAGTAGAAATGCCAGTGTAATTACGACGTTGTGCGCCGTGCATCCGTTTGTATGAGGAAAACAACACTTTGCTATTGGTTTGCTATTAGCGTTTTTTTTTGTCGGATATTTCTGAAAATTATGTGGTATATTAAAAAGACTATATTCTTTCACTTGCTCTAGTTTAAATCGATCTATCTCTGGCAGAACGTTCATATTTGTACACGATCCGACCATTGTTTATGTTGAGATTCTGTGAATTCCGAGTTCCGCCATCTTGTTTTTAACGGAAATTAACGATCCGACTCGGTTGCATAAATTAAGTTATTTCGAGAACGCCGTTGGTCAATATTTGCATGTCCTTTGACCTGTGTCAAGCAGACTACCTAATTATAATAATATCAGAGAGAAATTAAATTTGGAGCAGTAGAGCTTAGAAGTATAACATTTTATGAATGGGGAACTATGGGGAAGTTATTGTAGGTGGAATAGGCTGTTTTATTAGTCAGATACTATTTTACTCCCATTCATAAGTGATATCGCATCGCAAACGTGAAATAGACGCGGGGAGGGGGGGGGGACACAAAACTAGCACAACGCCACATTCCGGCGCGTCATACACGCACGTGTTGATCGGCAGAGAGCTGATCGCTTTTCACATGTAGGCCTACATGTTATATGACGACGAAGTGTCTTTTCATACGGGACTGTACGTAATCTTAATCGTATGCTACGTTGCCCTCATTTTTGTATTACCAGGTGATGCGTAGGCCTACATAAAACTGCTTAGCTCTACAGTAATCAGTATGCAAAACCATATCAGATTCTGCAAGGTACACTGAAGTAACGCAGCATACATGTACGCATGTTCAGCTTTGTTTGTAAACACAATGTCCCACGTGGACGTGGTCATTCAAAGACTGTCACTTACTGGTAGGCCCTACTACATATATAGGCCTACCAGTAGGCTGTGTAGTA
This sequence comes from Flabesymbios commensalis, assembly GCA_964017125.1. Lineage (NCBI taxonomy): Eukaryota > Metazoa > Annelida > Polychaeta > Terebellida > Flabelligeridae > Flabesymbios > Flabesymbios commensalis. The sequence goes on along the minus strand of OZ024911.1, from coordinate 38,960,916 downwards.
GTTTTATTGTGGGTTTTCCTGGCTGTCACCTCCCTCAACAAAATTGAAGTTTGAACAACATATTTATATGCTGGCAGTGGCAAGTCAATTAACTTGCATATATATTTTTTTAAGACAACCCACGCACAATATGTAGAATAATCATGTGATCATGGTGATAACAAGACATTTTTATTGAATTACGAGGAACAAACTTCTAAATGGACATGCTTAAAAATCTAAATAATTAAATGCTTTGAAAAAATAAGGCTAGTCTATTATATACAATATAGCAATAGGCTCTAAATAATTACACAAATTAGATTATAATATAAATAGGCCTATTGTAGGCCTTAGATAGTCATACGATATTAGACTCTTAGTCTACTAATCATGATACTTGAAATCCACCAGACCCCAACCAATCATGAGAGAGGGTGCCTCATACCCTCCACTTTATTATCCGACTACGAGAGCAACACTTTTATCTGGGCTACTGATATGCATTTGGGGCTACCAAATTTTTAATGTTGGTAGCCCAGCGGGCTACCAACCATTCCAGAAATTTGACGAGCCCTGTAGTCTAGTCTAGTCGAGTCTAGAATGACTTGGGAGTTGGGTCAAGTTGGGAGTGAGTAGACTCATGTTAGCAGAACTGCCGCACTGCCACTGGATGCACTGACTGACTGAGTCTGAGAGTGAGAGGTTAGTGTTATTCTATTTCTAGCCTACTGTTATTGTCAGTGTTAGGCGTGTTAACTTATGACATTTCAATTGTTACTGTAGGCCTAGCGTGTTTATAGCCTATTGACTAGACTTCTATTGTAGGCTTATGGCACTGAAAGAGTCTGTATGACTATAAAAAATATAAAAGCCTTGCCCATGGCCATGAATATCTACACCATGATAATATAGTAAACGCGCTAAAATTGACAAAACCGATATTAACACAAATTAAGTAGAATATTCAAAACATTCGACTTTACTTGAATCTAGACACGCATCTTTAAAACAATTGTGTAACGACAGTGCAGGTTTATTTTTTCATTCAGTGTTTGGGCTGCGCCGGCGTTGGGACAAGGTTGCATTGTAACGTTGGGTGTCAATATTTGATCTCGAACACAGATAGGCCTAGCCCTAGGCCCTAATAATAATTGCTACATTCGAAGATTCGCCACTAAAATCTTCCATTGCACTAAAAGTACAGAATCATTCAACATTAACGGAATTTTCACATACATAGGCCTACAGGTAATTCTAATTAATTTGCTAATGTTAATCAGCAATCAGTTTGAAGTATTTGTATGCCATGTATAACCACCAGACCTATTAAAAAGAGTAATTAAATGTCTATATATATGTAGATAGTTCAAGCTGGGCAGTGATGTACTGGCGGGAAAAAATGAAAAAACTTTTAACGGAAAATACTTTAAACTCAATAAATACACATAAAATCAGATTTTGTGACGCGATATTTGTCAAACATGTCTAGTTTGAATCGTAAGACCAATAACCATACCTCAAATAAAACTTTATTTGTGTGCTAGATGCATACCTGGAATAGAAAAACCCTCCTATGAAGACAATTCCGGGATGAGACTGCAAAATGTGTTGAAAATAACATAAATACGACTGATTCATGAAGAAATAATTGACAAAACTTTATAAAATTTGGTCTGTTGTTTCCCCATACAACCCTTGCTAAAATAAAAAATGTTTCATATAAATATCTAGCAGTATTTGCTAAAAAAATGTGTAAAGTTTCAATTTTTCCTAAATGCACTCTTTATGTGAAATTGCCCAAATCCCCTTGAGAGTTGACATGTATATATGTATATATATATAATTATACATTTATATCTATGTATCTACAGAATAACAAAATAATGTCATAATTTCATATTTTAGGTCTCATGGTGATAACAGGTGTTTAGCCTTGT